>MDSB01000013.1:0-82566 GCA_001754015.1 Brettanomyces anomalus
CTTTGTGACCCAAAGTCAGAGTGTATAAATCTCATGCGGAATATTTATCTGTTTGCTGCTTCTATATCTCCATGTATTAGCAAAATTTCTTATTCTAACTGTAATTGCAGACTTATATATATGTATATTATATAATAACTTTAGCATATAAAATGCAGATTATTTCCATAAGTCGCTATTGGTCGGATGGTCTAGTTGGTTATGGCATCTGCTTAACACGCAGAACGTCCCCAGTTCGATCCTGGGTTCGATCAATTCAGCAATTTAATTTTTTTTTACTTTTTATGTCGCACATTTAATACGGCACGTTCAACTCACGTAAAGGGAAACAACGCTACGCATAACGTATTGCAAGAATAAATATAGATCTTATTGACATAAAGACATGAAATGATGTAAGGATAAAATGAAGTTAGTCTGATGATACAAACCAATAATAAATATAGTGCCACACATATAGTAGTAATATTGTTATGTTGGATAGTAGCGGCAAAAGTAATTACAGCATCTTGTCTGACGGTAGAACTTTTGCCTGATACATCTTTATCGAAAACCAGTCGATTGGATAGTGAAATGATACAAAGCGAATCATTGTTTGGCATCTCTAGCCTTCTTAATTTCCTCTAGCTCTTTAACCCTCCGCTTGAAGTCTAAGTATTCACAATGTTCATAATCATGCCTCTCCTCAACACAATTCCAAGGCATATACCATCCTTCTTTTCTGCATTTATTTAATGGAATAAGTAGACCCGCACATCTATCCCTAAAAGGAAGAGGCACATTATTCTTTTTCATTTCATCACGGGAGACTAAGAAACCAGGATAGCTCCTGTTAGTATTTGATACACGTACAATTTAATAAAGAAAAATGCACGCAGTTATCCTCGAGATATGACTATATGAACAAGACATATGCCAAACTTATTTCTGGCTTCTGGACAGACACACACACAAAAAATTACTTACTTGGCTCCGGAAGCTCAGTGATCATCTTCACTATTAAATAAACAACTGAAACAACAAATGGCAGACTAAAACAGTTAATGGCAGGCGTTAGTATTTACAATCAGCAGTGTAAAATAATAAGCAAACCTGGGCTATTAGGCAGGCGTTAGTATTTACAGTCAGCAGCGTAAAATAATAAGCAAACCTGGGCTATTTTTGCTAACAGTTGTTGTTAGTATTCACTTCGAGCATCATTTTTTTAAAGGTGGGAAGGAGATGTAAGCGCATCCAGTCGTACATTTAACGATTGGTCCTTTTATTTATATATACAGTCGATCGACGTATCGGTGAAAACTTGCTTAATGCGAAACGCGTCTGTGCTAGCATTGTTATTTTTCTTGACACACTTTTTGATCTATCCTTTATTTACAATAAACATCAACTATAAGAAAGGGAAAGGAGTAATGCAAATTTTATAAATTCTGCTGGTTCGAATCTGGTGCTGATATACACCGAAACTTACAATGACCGTGATAGATGGTGGTCACTCTGCAATTGCTATCCCAAGATCAATAACGGAAAGTGACTTAGACGGGGATATTGAAATGTCCAGCGATAACAAACTAATTAATACAGGAGCAACAGACAAGAATCAAATTAAAACACCAAAGACGGAGCCGGATAAAATACAGGATGGCAAGATATCTGTTTTAGACTCTCATGAAATAGAAATTGCAGGTCTTGAGCCCGTCAATCCGAAAACTTTTTCAAATGATGAAGTGAATTCCAAGGACAAAATGGCGACCAATTCAGAAAATGAAGATGTATCGAAACCTTTAACTTCACCAATAAAAGATAGTAAAATAGTGATTAACAAATCAAAGAAATATACAAATGAAGAAGCACCTGGAAGTAATGAGATTGTTCAAGAAGAAAGTAAATCGCAAGAACCTGCAGCACCGATACCGAGACTAGTTATAGAGCAGTTGGTCCTTACAAATTTTAAGTCATATGCGGGAAAACAAATTGTAGGACCATTTCATCCGTCCTTTAGTGCAGTTGTGGGTCCAAATGGCTCTGGAAAATCCAACGTTATCGATTCTTTACTTTTTGTGTTTGGATTCAGAGCATCCAAAATGAGACAATCCAAACTTAAGGAATTGATCCATAACTCAGAGCAGTTTCAGAATCTTCCATTTTGCAGAGTGGACGTCCACTTTAAAAAGGTTTTGGACAAGGTTGATGAATATGGAAGAAGCTATGCGGAAGATGTTCCAGATTCGCAATTGATCATTTCCCGAAAAGCTTTGAAGAACAATAGTTCCGTTTATTATGTGAATAACCGCACGAGTAACTTTTCCCATGTTCGCTCTCTTTTGAAAGGAGAGGGAATTGACTTGGATCATAAAAGATTTTTGATTTTGCAAGGTGAGGTGGAAAGTATCGCCCAAATGAAACCGAAGGCAGAGAAAGATAGTGATGATGGTTTATTAGAATATTTAGAGGATATTATCGGAACATCAAAGTACAAAGCATCGATAGAGGAAGCGACAACAAACATTGACGAATTGAATGACATTTGTGTCGAAAAAGAGCGACGGTTCGACTTTGTGGAAAAGAGCAAAGATGAATTGGAAAAACCGAAAGAGGAGGCTCTCAATTTTCTTGCTCAAGAGAGGAAGTTTTTGGACAAAAGGGAAATTTATCTTCAACTTTCCTTGAAGAAGGACAAAGAAACCTTGGAGAGTAATAAGCAAAAACTAGACGAATTAGTTCAAGAGTTAGAGCAGTGCAGAAAAGATAAAACCTCGACCACAAAAAAGGTGAAAGATCTTAAGGCCAAAGAAGCCACAATTGCTAGTGAATTTAATGCAATTGAGGAAAACATAAGTGTACTTAAGAAACAACATCGAAAAATGGAAAAGGACAAAGTGACCATGGACGAAAAAATTAAGCATTTAGAGAATATTCGTAAGAAGGCAGTCAAAACTTTGGAAAGCCAAACACTCTCATTGAAAGAGGGCAACTCTACTTTAGAGATCTCGCAACAAAACATTGAAAGGTATAAGACCGAGGATGAAGATTTGCAACGGCAATTGGACGAAGAAAAGCGAAAGCTAGAGGATATTAAGATGAGCTTGTCCGACAAAACAAAGAATTTATCAAAGGAGATGGAGAAATTACAGCATGAGCTTGAACCTTGGCAGAGTAAAATGGACAAAAAGCAGGGTGAGATTGATGTGAAAAAATCAGAACTGGAGATGCTACAGAAGCGATTGTCCAGTTTCATTGAAGAGATGAAGGATCTTGATCAGTCAGTGGAGGAGAAGAATGAACTTATACAGTCCAAGATAAAGCAAATCTCCATTTTAAAGCAAGAACGATCACATGTTCAAAGTCAGATAGATTTGGGGGAACCGGAAGTACAGGATGCTTCAAATAAATTGGGTACGATGGAAAGGCAACTAACTGTTGCTCGTCAAAAAGTGGAGGATGCAAAATCACGTGTGAGTAATACGGAATCAAGAAACAGAGTTCTTCGTGCATTAAATCATTTGAAGGACACAGGCCGTTTAAACGGATTTTACGGTCGGTTGGGTGACTTGGGTATTATTGATGACAAATATGACATTGCCGTTTCCACAGGTGGGGGTTCTCTAGATGATATGGTGGTTGATACAGTCGAATGTGCTCAACAATGCATTTCATATATTAGGAAAAATGGCCTTGGGTTTGGAAAATTTATAGTCTTGAACAAACTTCGTCACTTTAACATGAACAAGATACAAACACCAGAGAATGTGTCACGACTCTTTGATTTGATAGAACCAGTCGACAACAAATTTGCTCCTGCTTTCTACTCTTCTATGTATGATACATTGGTTGCATCTGATTTAAAAATGGCAAATAGAGTTGCATTTGGTGGAAGACGACGTTGGAGGGTAGTTACGTTGGATGGTAAGCTTGTGGACTCAAGTGGTACAATGTCTGGTGGTGGAACATCTGTCTTTCGGGGTGCCATGAAACTCAGATCAAAACACCCAACTGGCGCTAATGAAATTAGTCCCCAACAGATGAATTTCTTGATGACAGATGCTCAAAACAAGGAGAGGGCATTTGCAGAGGCCTCTGCTGCTTTTCAGCAAATGAAGAAAGCGCTAGACGAGTTCAAAGAACGTCTTCCCCAAATCGATATCGAGTCTTCCAAGCTTGAGGTTGAAATCAGTTCACTTATGGACGAGGGTAGGGAAGCTAAGAAACGACTTACAGAAATGAAAGCCAACGAGGATGCAAATGACAAAATTAATGCCGAAATAGAAAATATATCACAAAATATTAGTGCTTTGAAAGAGGAGAAAAGCACAACTGAGAGGGACTGTTCAGGCTTAAGGGCGCAAATTGCAGATATTCAGCAAAAGATAATGGATGTTGGAGGAGTGAAACTTAAAATGCAGAGGGCCAAGGTTGATTCTATAAAGCAGAAACTAGAAATTGTCTCGGAGAAGAGTTCACAAGACAATATTCTGATAACTAAAACACGGAATAAGATCACAAGATTAAAAAATGGAATTACAGCTAATAAAGAAGAGATCAAGAAAAGCGAAGAAACAATTTCTGATATTCAAAAGGATTACGCTGATCGCATTAAAAACTTTGAGAATTCGGAGGAGAGAATCAGGCAATTAGAAGCCGAGAAGACAGATATCATAGATAAAAAGGAAAAAGTGGAGGAGGAAATTGAAGCGGCCAATACTGAAGCAAACGATCTAAGAACGAAAGAGATTAGAATAATGGGTGTGGCGGAGCAATACAAAGCCATCGTCGAAAGCTGCCAAGGGAGAATTGATGATGCTTACGCCAAAGATGGTAAGATTTCTTTCAGGAATGTCAGGGAGCTTTTAGGTTGGATGAATGAAGAGGAGCTGAAACCATACATACAAGATAGGAGCCTACTTCCGAAGTTGGATTCCGAGGAGTCAAGTAAATCAGATATATTAACGCTTAAAAGAGAGGTTATTCAAATGTCACAACAATTGCAAAGTGCACAGGTTGATCTTGATGTCCTTTACGAGTATACAAAAAGATATACCGAGTACACAGAGCGGAAATCTGATCTCAATAAGTCTATTGAATCAAGAGACAAGGCCAAGAATGATTGTGAAGCGTTAAAGAAAAGGAGACTAGATGAATTTATGTCAGGATTCACACAGATCTCATCTACATTAAGGGAGATGTATCATATGATTACCATGGGAGGAAATGCGGAGCTTGAACTTGTGGATTCGCTAGATCCATTTTCAGAGGGTATATTGTTTTCTGTGATGCCTCCAAGGAAATCATGGAAGAACATTGGAAATCTTTCTGGAGGAGAGAAAACTCTTTCTTCATTGGCATTGGTTTTCGCTCTTCATGCGTACAAGCCTACACCATTGTATGTGATGGATGAAATCGATGCAGCCTTAGATTTTCGAAATGTCAGTATCGTTGCGAACTATATTAAAGGGAAAACTAAAAATGCACAATTCATCGTTATATCATTAAGAAACAACATGTTTGAACTAGCCGAAAGACTTGTTGGCATTTACAAGGTGAACAACATGACAAAGTCCGTGACACTTGATAATAAAGATATCCTTCGTATGAATAGCGCACCCAGGAAGTTGGATGAGAATAGACAAGACAAGAGAAGCTCGGAAAGGAAAAATTTACAGAACGTTGGAGAGGTACAGGCAGAAAGCACTTGAATTTGACATATTACACATACACAGTGAAGATCTGGTCCGTATACATATATGCATTTTCAACGAGCCAACAGTAGTTTCTGGTGTCATTTTTCGAAATGCCTAACATTGATATATATTAATCTAAAAAGAAAAATCTTTACTATTGGAATTATTTGTAATAATTAACTATTCTCAACGTATGTGATGGAATTGTGAAGTTACTAACTACTCTATAAAGACGTGAAAAGAATGGACGGTATTAATAGCATAACTATAGAACAAAGACATCTAACATTGTGACAGCCATAAATATTCTCTTTGATACAACTTCTATTTACGAAAAATCTCAGCGGCCAAAAACAGCAAATGCAACTTGGCAGTAAACAATTTAACATGATAAACAACAAGCATTGAAATTAGAATAAGGGACACATTTCGGCCATAATATCTTCCCTCTATATTAATCTTTGAGAAGGTCATCTAGTTTCTGCGTGACCTCTTTTTCATTATAATTATGCCAAGGATAAAAGTAGTTCGACTTTGCAGAATGGCTATGCCCCTTCTTAGCCTTTATATCAGCCTCAGAGACTCCGCATTTTACAGTGATAGCTGTTTCTAAAGGCAGGTCGGCTCCCTGCTCTAAAAGTGCGTTCCTTTCACGTTCAGAAATTTTGCGTGGGACGGTTTTCCGCGTTATTATATTAGACATGAGATCTGGGGAGCACAACATTAGGCATGCTACTAATGTATAATATGAATCATTAGCACCATTATGAAGGAAGGAGTGGGGTATCCCTAGCTTGTCAAGAATATAACCCAATGATGATTTATGGCTCTTCCCAACATACATGTTATTCCAGAGTTTTTGGGTATCTATAATTTGAAGGGGTCTTGGGAATGGGAAACCATGTTTTCGGAGAAGTCTGAGATCCCCTTGAACACCATGTCCAACTATTACCGTTTTTGGTCCCAATCTATTTAATAGGCTGCTCACCATACCTTTGGCCTGGGATAATGTTACGACCGTTGAAATACCGGTTAAATTATTCTTTTTGGCATCCGGAACAAAGCGGCCATTACGATGTTTAATAAACTCCTTGATAATTAAGTGGAAACAAACGATGTGGGGAAATAGGGCTGATTTCTGGTACCGTGGGTTGTAAATAGATATTCCTATTTCGGTTATTTCAGATGTTTTTCGCTCATACATTTCAATATCAATGGATAGCAAGTTAAATTCCTTAAATTGAACAAGCGAAACAGATTCCTCCGGCGATAGAACATTATCCTCCTCTAACGGATGGGCTCCCTTTTTATTCAATCTATAATATGAGCTCATATCCTGTGATAAAACTTTGGCGGACTTAAAAACCCCGTTTGAGCTATTATTAACAATATTCGACTTCTTCAGAACTTTTAAAACTCCCTGATCCGTTTCTTTTGTTTGGCTAAACTTTTGAGATTTGCTTCTTCTTTTCTGTATTTTTCTCATTTCCGTTGCCACAGCGGACCCTTTCCCAGTAGATTCAACTTTAAGGGTACTTTTTATATTTATCGCCGACTCGACAGTTGGAGGGGTTCTATTACTGTGTTGCTTATCTTCTGTATCAAGGGAAATTACGCCTTTATTTTTTGCAGTTGCTTCTGAGTGCAGATTTCGAGGAAATGATACAACTTTGTAACATAAATTTGCTGCAGATTTTGATGCACCACCCAATTGGAACAAGTAACAATTTACCAGATGATTTTGGTGTAAAATTCTCTGTAATCTGAGCATTTGCATCCGAATCAGCTTGATCGGAATTGTTAAATAGAAAGAAGAAGGAAAAAATTAGAATATATTCTTCCAAGTAGCTGAAATCATAGTAACAACTACGATCCAAATTTGCAGCAGCACAACACAATGCCGAATACTCAACTTAGACCAAGTATAAATTTTCTTCTCTGACTGGAACTGTTCTTATGCGAGATCTAATGCACCCAGATTTTTGCACTGGGTTGGGTGCTCGCTCCCCACGGTAGTACCCCAGCTTTTTTCCCTGCAAATTAATTTCGAGGTCTATCAAAAAAAATTAGTATAAGAACCTTAATTTAATTGGGCCATTAACCTTAAAGGAACCATAACAAAGGAGAGGGAATGACCTTGATGAGCTTTACAATATCGGAGAGATGACACAAAAATATTTAAGATCATCTATGAAGTGGAAAACAACAATTGCAAATATATATAAGTGCTTAAGTATGTGATGTATGTGTTTTAGGTGGTGAAAAAAATAAAACATCTTTCAACACCTCATAAATATGTGTATATACATGTAAGAAAAAAAGTGAAAGAAGCTCAACGATTGATACAACATTAACGAAAAGAGAACATCGAGACAGTGCTAGAAGATGAGCCTATAAGCATAAAGTTGTAATGAAGAAGTTATGCATGTATGATTTCTTATTTCTTTCTAGTAACAACAGAGTTAGTCAAAAACTCCAAAGCACTTCTTGCATCAGACTCAGGTAAGCATCTCAAATGGACCAATGCAGCATCCCTGAACTTTTCGGCCAACTTCTTTGTTTTCTGAACACCGTCAGACTCAGCAACAGCGGCTCTTGCAAGCTCAACATCCCCAGGTGAATTGAACTTACGAGCAATCAAAGGTCCTATTTCTGGCTTCATCTGCCAAGCATAGAGGACAGGAGCTGTAGCTAATCCTAGCTTGAGATCAGCTCCTGCTGGCTTACCTAGAACATCCTCATTTGTTGTATAATCAAGCATATCGTCAACAATCTGGAAGCATAGTCCCAAATTTCTACCAAAATTGTAACAATGATCTATCATTTCATCGTTACAGCCAGACAAAACCGCCGTGGAACGAGCCGACTTTGACATCAAAGAGGCAGTTTTAAGATATGTCTTATGGATATAATACTCAAAAGCAGCTTTCACGTTCTCATCATGTGAAAACGTAACCTGAGGTTGCTTTAATGAATATTCGGGGACTTTCAGAGGAACACGGCCGGTAGGGGCAGGGATCTGCTTTGTTTCCCCATCATTCGCAATCTGATCCACTTTAGGCTGGAATACAGTGTTCTTCAACTGCATAAATTCACCTTCAACTAAATTAGCAATTGCTGTCGACATCAATTCCGTGACCTCGTTATTTCTCAAACGCGAAAGTGCCACTGATGCTCTAGCAAGCAAGAAATCACCCGCTAGGATGGACATCTTGTTGGTGAATGCAATATTTGCACTTGGCCGTCCTCTCCTAGAATCCGCAATGTCAATAACATCATCGTGTAGCAAAGAAGACGTGTGGATAATCTCAGTTATTTCAGCCAGCCTCCTTTGTCTGGGAAGAATACCATTCTCTGCATCCATCTTCTTGGTTTCTTCACTCTGGCTGAATGACTTACTGAGTGGGTTCAAAATGATGTTTGGATTGAGCCCATATAGAATTTTCAATGGCGTGATCGAATGCTCAGGATCTGCACCAGCAAATGACATAGTGCTGGAGATACCTCTATACTCCTTCTGGTCGTTGATGTCATGAGCATCAATAGTAATTCTATTCCTCTCACTCTTTGGAATTTCTGCGAGAGACTTGGATATCAAAAGAACGATCAATGGCCTGACATTCTTGCCCCTTGATTCGAAATAATAAGATGCCACTCTGTTAAGAGTGGGATGGCCCGACCCAATAAGAGCACCTATACTCTTAACTAGTGACTTCATTTCTTCTGAAACGAGCGCAAATGGATCATGCTGAGCTGTCTGCTTTGGTGCTGGGTTTACAAGCTTATTTCCAGCGTCGATTGCCGCATTATAAGAGGAAACATGACGCGTTAAAAGCCTTGCTTGAACCGAAGCAACCTTAATGAACCCTCCTTTATAAGCAAACATGGTGTAATTCTAGAAGATGAACTGGAAATGGCTGTTGGAGTGCCGGTAAATGCAAACTGATGTGTACAGAATAATGGATGTCGGGAGTAAAAGCGTTGACAACTGCCCGTCCAATGTTTTAGCTTTTCTATTGGAAATTTTACTTCAAAAAAAGAGTGCTATCAAGGTCTCCAGATCTCCACAGGGAAAATATGCCCAGAACCTTGTTAAATGCAGTCAGGGAAAATGCTGCCAGGAAATATATGCAAGATGACCAAAAATGATAAAGCTAACAAGTTTCTGCCAGATAAAGCAATCGGATGTGCTGCAAGGTTATAATTGCTGATCCCCTGAATTAATCACATATATATTCTCGGCTCCCCATAGCTCGCTTTCGGCCCCAAAAATTGAAACGCACACTTTTTATCGTGTCGGGGAAAAATCGCTTGATCCAACATTGCTCAACCGGTGCAGCAAATCTCATTAGAATACTGAACATCTAATATGATGTAGAGAATCATTTACGAGAAATAAGCTGTATGTTATGTGTCTGCATGTAAGCTAATTGAGTATGGAAACAATGATGGTGTTGCAATTTAGTCAAATATTCAATTAAATAACCGTTGGACGGGTTTTCGATATTTCATCAGCACAAAATATTGTAATGACATCGTATATAGATAGAACAGAGATCATGGCTGAAATAGGCAAGCTAATTTTTCAGGCTGTGTATATTTTTGTTATCCTAGCGAGCGAGAGAAAGAAAAAAGTAGCAAAAGGATGGACACTAATCCTATTGCTGTACTATGCAGAATTAGCTGAAAGGATCTATTATGTCAAAAATTCGAATCTGGCACAAGGCCCCTCTAAATGAATTCCAACAACTACACCAGGTAATGGAATTTATACCGGCATCAAAACAGATATATTAGCCAAGTGGAGAATCTGTATAGCCATAACCGTATATATAGAATAGAAAGCCCGTTGATGAAATGTCTGTCATCTGGGGGTCGACTTTGTGAAAAAAAAAAAAAAAAAAAAATATAATACGACTGACAAAAAGAGAGAAATTCCATATTCTAATTTTACACCTCATGTCTATCACCTATTTGTCATTCCAGAGATCACATTGCTCTTAGAGACCTATCTCAGGGAAGCTCAGGCCATCGATATTTAGAGGGGTTTGATTTAGAACTGTGCCCACGGTGTAAATTTATAGAAACTCGACAAAGCATAGCTTGATCAGGAATAGAGGACACCGAGTAGTATTTCAAATAGTGATGTCAGATTGGATTTCATCATTCCCACTCACACAACACGCAACAAAGTTTGCAAAGGAGCAGATATGCAAAGTGATCAGTACAGGGCCTGTGCCGAGGCATATTGGGTTTATAATGGATGGAAATCGACGGTATGCAAGGAAAAATAATATGGAGTTAAAAGAAGGACACAGTGCCGGCTTTGACAGCATGGCGAAAATTTTAGAGACGTGCTACGATTGTGGTGTCGAAGCAGTGACAGTGTTTGCATTTTCAATAGAGAACTTTAGTAGAAGCCGGTATGAAGTTAAATGGCTTATGGATCTTGGAAAGGCGAAGTTCAAACAGGTCGTTGGAAACGGAGAGTTGTGTGAAAAATATGGGATACGGATAAGGATTTTGGGTAACACGGGTTTACTTCCAAAAGATCTTCGAGAGGTTTTGAAGAATGCAGAGGAGATAACGAAGAATAACAAGAGAGCGATATTGAACGTCTGCTGGCCGTACACATCTCGTGATGATATAACACACGCCATCAAAAAGATTGTGGGTACCGGACATAGTTCTGACTCGATCACAGAAGATACAATTAGCGACAATTTGTACAGCGGCAAATTACCGAAAATGGATTTGTTGATAAGAACGTCAAATGTATACCGATTGAGTGATTTCATGCTTTGGGAATCCGTCGATCCAGATTGCGTGATTGAAATAATCCCTGTACTGTGGCCGGAGTTTTCACCTACAAAGATGGTCTGGATACTTCTCAAGTGGGGATTCTACAGGACATATTACGGCCATAGGATGGCAAAATTGATAAATATCGATTCAGAGCACTCAAAGGAGAGCTGAGAACGAACGCCAGTGGAACGTACCGTTGTATTAATAAATAAGGAGATACATACAATGAGCATAATCAAATAGACATCATTTATCTATCATAGAATATCGACCAATATATATGTTTCTTGTAGCGTATTCGGCTCAAACTTTATTAATTCTTACTATATAAACACAACCCTACAGCATTATTTCTTTTCGTTCTCCTTCTGGGCTTTCTCGAATTCTTTCTTGAAGTTCTGAGCTTTCTCCTTAGATCCAAACCTGATGGCGAAAGTCTGAACTTCTGGCTTACCATCTGACACATCACCAGTACAGGTGTAAACCCACGATTTCTCAGATCCGATATTGGCCTTCAACTGGTACTCTGGTGCTAGATAATGGTTAGCGCAAACCTTCAATGTCTTGTCTCTCCTCATGATCAGTCTGGTCTTTCCGGTCTTCTTATGCTTCAAAAATCTCACTTCACCTGTTCCTCTTTCCTTCCACTCCTTTGTTTCTGGGGCAAATCTGTACATCTTAGCTCTGATCTTGAAGACAACATCCTCATCCTCCTCGTTGTTCTTAACGTCAACTTTATCTAAGTGAACAAGGGGCTCGAAATGGATACCGTCATCTTCACCTTCAGCAACTTTTTCGGCCTTCTTTTCTTTCTCCTCCTTCTTCTCTTTCTCATCAGCGGCTTTTTCCTCCTCGGACTCCTTTTTCACCGCAGTCTTCTTGGCTCCTCCAAACATAGCGAAAACATTTGAGGTAGGTGGTTTAGGCAATGAAGAGGTTGTGTCTTTGGTTTCCTTTGTTGACATTTTGCTGTATTAAAGTTGTGATTCCAAGAAATACTTGTTGGTAAAGTTTCTTTCCCGATGCTAGAATGTAAAAGATGGGGTTTGGTTACCTGTTGAATGTCGATCTAATAAGTACAAAGGTGTGGCAATAAGAAGAAGCTTCCACTAATGGGCAATGTCAACTTTTTTTTTTTTTTTTTCAACCCATACCTTAGCTTCAACAGTGATAGATTCAATATTTTTCTACTTTTCTACTTTTTTTTTTCATGAGAAAAATTTACTACATTTTTTCTTTCACATTCTTTCGATCTCCCTGGAAGAAAAGCTGATACTTACCGATTAAAGGTACAGCGCTTTAGGGGGCATGCTAATTGTCGCCTGTCGCCTCACAAATAATGGGGGATGGTAAAAACACAAAAAGATTTCATCTCCCACATTTGAGTAGTCACTCACAAATAATGGGGGACGGTAAAAACACAAAAAAATTTCATCTCCCACATTTGAGTAGTCACTTTAGAGTCGATCGACGGATACAGCGACGGGGATATGATGATCAAACGGAGTGTCGATTACTGAGTAGGTACATCTGGTGAGATCCAACGAACCAACCAACGAACAATAAACAAGCAAAAAAGTGACAAAAAAAATAGCTCTTCTATGTGGTGAAAGTTCACCCAGCAAGCCGTAAACATCATACACACTTCAAGAAGTCGACTGATTGGATTGATCGGCCTTAGGACTTACCGCCTAATCTTGTAATCTTGAGCCATGAAATTTAACAGCCAACACAATGAACACTACTTTACATCGAAGACAGATAATAGGAACATGCACACAGCCTCTGATTCCATTCAATTGTTCTGAGTTGTAATGAGATCGTACAGAAGGTTCCATATTGTGCCGCAAAAAGGTGGAGTCAAAATTTTAGTCAGCCCACCAGGGTGCTATGCTACTGCCTAAATCTACCCTACCCTATAATCGAGTTAGTTGGTCGCACCCAGGGAACATGCTTTTTTTTCCCCTCCCCAGCGCGCAAATTTTTTCTCACTATCCCCTCACTGGATATTGTCTAAAAGGCTGCTAATAAAGTCATAGGTTGAGCAGATTGAATTGGAATAAATAATCCCTTACATTCTGCAAATCCCAAGCTCCAAATAACACCAACAGTACACTGCAATCAGTGAGTGGCCAGTAATGCCACATGATGGAAATGTTGACAATACTGACAATTTCAATCAGTAACTGTTCCAATACCATGACCGACACCAGGTTCCACCGGGTAATAAAGAAAACAAATAAAAAAAAAAAAATTGAAAAGCTTGGAAATAACAATAACCTTGCAATTAATAACAACAACTTGTGAATTATTTCAAAGTAACCATTCATAATTAGAATTCCTACGCTCGTTTCTATTGAGGTGTTTTTTCTGTAAGAATTCCCTCATAACCAAGACTGTCCAATCTGTATTGTCCTGCTTTGGAAGAATAATAGATCCACTTTCCGAGAATGAATAGCTTCACGTTGCATTATTGGGGGAGTAATTCAACGACTTTTGGGGGACTGGAAAACAAAACAATCGAATGATTATCTCCAGCTGCGGAACACTGCATTTTTCCCCTCAAATGCGGGCCACACTTATCCCGTATGTGGGGTAGAGGGCACAATATCCAAGCATTACATTTTCGTAGAGACAATCACAATCAATACAAGAAAAATGGGAATGAAGACCTGAAAACCTCATGTCTTCTTTCTTACCTCCATTCAAAGATTGTGTGTAGGAGTTTGTATTTGTGCCGGTCAAGCTGCTTTGTTTTGGCTTGCATTTGCCTATTATTTGCTTCACAAATGGTCTTTTCAACGTCATTCAACACGATTCAATTCGCGTACCATCAAAACGGTATATAGACAAACAGATCTCAGCTTATTCGGTCCACTGAGAACAGCGTAACTTTTCCCGCTTCTTAGTACACTTTTTTTTTCCCGTTGTACTTTTAACTTTCTAAACTTTTTAACGTCTTTAGACACACATTTGTCTATTTTTTTTTTCTCGTCACTATTATTGTCATCTTGCTCTTGCTCAGCATTCATTTGTTGTATAGAGAACTCGAGAGTTCAACTGACGATACAAAATACAGAGATATCAATACAATCCATGCCAGACTCATTGAAATTCGCAGCAAGCGCTCACGCGGTCAGGGCAAAGACCACCGATGATGGAGACATCAGTCCATTCGAGAATCCGGACCTCTACTATGGCCCAGAGACGGACCCTTCAAATGCAAAGGGCCGCTGGGGAAAGTTAAGAACTAGAAGTGAGTTCTTTCCACGTTCGGCCACCCGTGGTTTGTTCAACTCGAAGTTTTTGGATGGTGCCAACAAGCAGTCCCATAGGAAGGCGTTTTTTGACTTGTTGGACAACGGTGCCAGCGACAAGGAGAGCATCGAGAGTGAGCCGGTGGAGAATCTAGGAAGCGGCACAAGCAGCTCTGACACTTCTGTTGAGGATGGCCGGGATTCACCACTCTCCTCAGCCAGATCCTCGAGCTTCCTCAAGAAGTACACAAAAGGTTTGGATGTGTGGAACAAGCTCACGAAGGCGGGCAAGATCGGCAAGGATCTCGAGCCATATGCACACGCTGAGCGAGGAATCACACCCGAGCCTGAGGAACCAGAGGAAAGTGCTACGTACCCACACAGACGTGGAAGTACAGACTCTACGTCTTCGAAGGCGAACTCGAAGAGATTTTTCATCAGCGACATCGACGCCACGTTGAACCGGCTTCTAGAGAGCGAGGACACAGACCACAACTGCCAGATCACGATTGAAGACACAGGCCCAAAGGTGATGAAGTTGGGTACGGCGAACTCCAACGGCTACAAGCAGTACGATATCAGAGGCACGTACATGCTTTCAAATCTCTTGCAGGAGTTGACCATAGCCAAGCGGCTAGGAAGAAAACAGATGATTCTGGACGAGGCCCGTCTAAACGAGAATCCAGTCGCCAGGTTGAGAAGACTCATTAGTACTGTTTTCTGGAAAAACTTGAGGAGGCAGATCACTGAGGACAGTGTCCTAGAGATGGCAAGCGACACGAAGATTGACAGCCCAGACGCCAAGTACCCACGGATTTACGTTCCTTACAACGAGCCGGAGCAGTACTTCTACTACACGGAAATTGCCAAAAGACACCCTGAGTATCAGCTTCAAGTGGAGTATCTTCCGGAGAACATAACGGACGAGTGGGTGAAATCGGTCAACGGCAGACCGGGCTTCCTTGCCTTGGCCACTAGGCACAAGACTGAGCGCTATGGGGACATTGAAGGTTACCCCTACATTGTTCCAGGAGGCCGTTTCAACGAGCAGTACGGATGGGATTCGTACTTCGAGACGTTGGGGCTTCTCGAGAGTGATAACGTGGAGCCATGCATCGGTATGTGCCGGAACTTTATCTTTGAGATCTCGCACTACGGCAAGATTTTGAATGCCAACAGATCGTACTATTTATGTCGGTCCCAGCCTCCTTTCCTCACACAGATGACCTTGAAGATCTTCAACCACATCAAGGCCCACGATAACATGGAGGACCTTGGCTTGTTGAAGGATGCCTTTACCGCCGCCATCAAGGAGTACAAGACCGTCTGGTGCTGTGCCCCAAGATTCGATGCCAAGACCGGGTTATCGACGTACCATCCATCGGGACTTGGCATTCCACCGGAGACAGAGGCCTCGCACTTCGATGCTGTGTTGGCCCCATACAGCAAGAAGCACAACATGACGTTGGAAGAGTTCCGCGAGAAGTACAACGATGGCCAGATCGACGAGCCGGAATTGGACGAGTACTTTGTGAACGATCGTGCGGTTAGAGAGTCTGGACACGACACGACATACAGAATGGACGGCTTGTGTGCACATCTAGCTACTGTGGACTTGAATTCGTTGTTGTACAAGTACGAGACCGATATCGCGTACGTGATCAAGAGGTACTTTAACGACAGCTTCGCATTGCCGGACGGAACCGTTGAGAAGAGCGCCACGTGGACAAAGCGGGCCGAGCTACGTAAGGAGACGATGAACAAGTACATGTGGAGCGAAGAGAAAAGCATGTTCTACGATTACAACGTGCAGACTGGCAAGAAGTCGAAGTACGAGTCGGTGACTTGCTTGTATCCACTTTGGGCCGACATCTGTACTCCAGAGCAGGCAAAGAAGATCGTCGACAACAGTCTTCCGAAGTTCGAGGAGTTTGGAGGCCTTGTTTCGGGCACAGAGCGCAGTAGAGGTCCTGTGAGTGTGGAAAGACCTTCCAGACAGTGGGACTATCCATTTGCCTGGGCTCCACACCAGATGATGGCCTGGAAGGGCCTCTCGAACTACGGGTATCAGAGCGTGGCCCGCAGGCTTGCTTACAGATGGTGCTACATGATGACGTTCGCGTTTGTGGACTTCAACGGTATCGTGGTGGAGAAATATGATGCCACCTCCGAAAAACAGCCCCACAGGGTGGAGGCCGAGTATGGAAACCAAGGTTCCGGATTCAAAGGTGTTGCCACTGAAGGCTTTGGTTGGGTCAATGCGTCCTACATGGTCGGCTTGGGCTACCTAGACAAGACCGGTATTCGTGCTCTTGGAATGGTTACTCCTCCTAGAGAGTTCTTGCAACACATGAACGATAAAGAGAGACATGCCTACGCTGTTGAAGGTGGCCAGGCACAGTTGGAAAGGGTGGAAAAGATCAATGCGGCAACCAAATTTGCTTGATGGTGACATCGCTTTCATTCCATACTTGTCTAATTCTCTCTAATTTTCTACTCACCTTTTATAGTTTGTACTTATGCTTGCGCTTTTACTTTTGCTCTTGCTTTTTCTCCGAGTGTGCATTTTTCTTCTTCTTTGCTCTCTTAATTTGTATTTGAAATGACAATTGATGAACCGACACATTCAGATCAAGTTATCTGTGTAAACTAATTGTACAAGTGGCCTAAAAATCAGGCAGCTTTGAAGGAAATATTCTCAGATCTGCTAAAGAGTCACAATGCTATGCCAACACACGTATGAATCACAACAATCTGAAACGAGCCAACTCTACATACCTATTATAATCACGAGGACCAAAGTGTACACATCATACATATCTTATTCCATTGTGCGATTCACGAAAAAAACTTACAGGTGTATAAAATATGTAGGCCAAGAGCGCGGGATAGAAATAATTGCAGGGGGAAAAAATGGGGGAGGAGAGGACGAAGAGGAAAAAAGAATAGAAAACAATAACAAACATCACCGTGCTTAACAGAACAATGTTGAAATGACGGGGAGGCGGAACAAAACAAATTTCAATCGGAAACCTGGGGACTGAATTGAACTTCAACCTTGAGATGACTGACTGTTTTACATGTCTGCTTTATTTTATTTTTTATTTCTATTTTTTTTTTCTCATACTCCCGCGGTCTCTCGAAATCTGCGATCTACTATTATGCAGAACATGAGATTCAGTATACTTTTTTTTCTTGCTCTCATAGCATCTGATGGACTTCAGAGCTCCTAGAAAAAATTACACTTTTTTTTTATTTTTTTTGTTAGCAACTCGAGTTTCTAGCTCCAAGCTTTTGCAAGTAGCCAGACACATCGATCTGTCAAAAGACACATACAGTGAAAAAAAAAGTCAGCACCATTTTAGAGGCCCAGACATCTCTGCTTTTTCTTCAATATATCTGTATTTTTCCCCGATTGATCACAAAGACATTCAGCCTCTGGGCACAATACGTCGAGAAACAGGGTCCCTATCCTTTCATTAGACATTGTAAAGAGAGAGTAACGAAATAGCCAAAGAAACGGACAACCACATAGCTTTCACATTTTTAATCACAAGGCTGGATCAATTTAGTTATAGCACAAACCTAGATTTTTTTTTTTTTACACGGAAGGAAAGATAATTAGAATTATTCGCCATTACCAGGCTGCAGGCACATGGAAAACAAGCGTTTGGAATATAAAGCAAGACTTGAAACCTCCAAATTTAAAAGGTAAAGATGTCGAGGAACAATTTGCGATCGGGCAACCCGGCGAACTGGGATACCGAAAAGAGGGCCAGGAGCCCATTCAATAGAAATAGCGTCTATGGCAGTAGCGGAGACAACAGTAGGAACAGCAGCTTTAGCAGCATTCTAAGTGGTTATCGGAGCAAGAAAAGCAGTGACAAAGACTTGAAAGATCGCGGGATGGAAAACTCTGATGTGTGGAGCATGAACTCGAACTTGATGACAACGGCACGCAAACCAGAAAGGCCGAGGTCGGAGTGCATACCGAGAGGTGGAGTACATGCAGCACAGCTATCGCGAAATCAATCCGACGTGTCTCTGAGCAGTGTAAACTCGAATGTGCGAAGCCCCAACCCGTACAGACAGAAAGGAGTATTATCAGAGAAGCCGTTTCGGTCTTTGGCCAAGAGGATTGGGATGTACTTTCGGGGCAGGGATCCCAATAGTGGAGGAAGTGGGCACTCCCACTCGCACTCAAGTCTTTTCCGCACGTACAGTGGCACAAACCACACGTCGTCATCGTCGTCATCGTCGTCCGTTAAAGAGACACATTACGTCCACGTTGAGTATGATCCGATGACCAGAAGACGAGTTCTCAACACATACGAGATCATCAGAGACTTGGGAAAGGGCCAGCACGGGAAAGTGAAACTCGCACGTGATTTGGCTACCTCGCAACTGGTGGCAATAAAGATTGTCAATAAAACGACAAGACCGAATGGTATGGGGCGTCTTCCAGGCTCGAATAGTGTTTCTAACGGGGAGACGAACGAGCTTGCGCGTCATCTTCTGCCGAAAATGGCCTCACGTGAAGAGGAGGTGCGAAGAGAGATTGCCATCATGAAAAAGTGCTCGAACAAGCATATCGTGAAGCTAATAGAGGTGCTCGATGCAGAATGTTCCAGAAAGATATACATGGTTCTGGAGTATATGGAGAAGGGGGAGATCCGGTGGCAGAGAAAGGATAGCAGTACCGATGATAAGCCCGAGCCATTGCTAGATTTGAATGAGGTGAAACGAGTTTTCAGGGACGTTGTTTTTGGGCTCGAGTATTTACACCACCAGGGCATTGTCCACAGAGATATTAAGCCATCTAACTTGCTTGTTGATAAGAACGGAGTGGTGAAGATTTCCGACTTTGGCATTTCCTTTGCCGCCCATCTAGGTGGACAGCTTGAATTGGCGAAAACTGCAGGAACGCCTGCTTTTCTAGCACCCGAGCTTTGCAATACCGATGGCATTGATGATGTGAAGGTGACCTACAAAATTGACATATGGGCCTTGGGTGTCACTTTATACTGCCTTCTGTTTGGTAACTTACCGTTCCATGGAGAGACCGAGTTCCAACTATTTGAGGAAATCAACAATGCGACCTTGTTGTTCCCAGAGATGACCGACTGGAAAGTGGCCAAGCCCCTAAGAGGCCGTGACTTCACTCTTGCCAAGAACATAGTTTACCAGCTTCTAAAGCGCGACCCCGTTAAAAGATGGGAAATCGACGAAATCAAGGATCATCCATTCTTTGTCGATGGAATGGAGGGAGAGCAACTTGAGGAGTACAATCAGAACTGGGACAACGAGATGCAAATAGATGTGACACCACAGGATGTCGATAATGCCGTTACGGGAATAGGATCCCGGATTCGTAATAAAATTGCATCGGTGTTGAATAGATCTCACAAGAGCTCTCATCACTCCAGCATAATGAAATCGCTTACTAAAGGTAATGGGAACGATAGCAGTTCAAATTCAAGACAGTTCTCTCCTTCCTCTACTAGAAGCCAAAGTTTCATGTCTTCAACTGGGTCGTCTAATGCTGATTCCGCAAACAAGTCATACACTATGTCCGAGGTTCATGTGCCGTCTCCGAAATCCCTAACACATCCAGACCGCTCGAGCTTGGTTGTGAGCCAGGATCTTTCTTCGTCGGATTCATCGCTATCAGATCATTCCTCAATTACATCCACTGAGGCACATCCTATTTACACGTCCGGCAGAAATGGAAGTAATCTGGGAAAACCAGAAAGCTCAGCATTCCCGCCGGCAGGCGCACAACGGAGGATGTCCTTATCATCGGCATCTACATCCGTTTCAGGCTCGTCGGTTTCAACGTCATCGACGGGTTCAGGATCAGACTCAGCTGAGTCTAACGGAATTGAGATATTCCCAAGGAAACGAGATATGGATGCCGTGCACTCCAATTTAGATAAATTCCATCAACCAGCAAATCTTAGAGGTTCAACTCATTTTGGTGTTGGCTTGATTCCAGTCCGCTCAATGACTTCTGCAATTTCCATTCCAGATGCTCTCAAGCCATTAGATATGGAGCCAGTTGCTCCGTCCTTAACGGATGAGTTCTACCAGACAATGTACCAGAAAAATAGCTCTAACCTGGATGGTTCTCTTCCGGGAAATAGCATTAGTGAGCCATTATCCGCAATCAACACTCCGATTTCCGGCTTTTCACCAGGTGACACAAGTCCTCAAACGATTACTGCAATGTCCCAAAGTTCGTCCTTTGGGAAAAACGCTGCGTCGAGAACTAATACCAAAGATAATTCTGAGCTGCACACTGTCGCAAAGCAGCACTCTTTAAAAGAGCCTCCCATTAATAGACCTGCAATCTATGGTAAAAAGCTACCATTGACTTTAATTTCATCCGGTAACGAATCTTCAGTTACATCTTCAGCTTCTTCAACTGCATCCAGTGACTCTGGAGATGACGAGCTCTTTTTAACAGTCAATCCGGATCGCTCTAGATTCAATGCTGCAAGAAGAAACGTGATGGAACGTGAACAAGAGGAGAAGGAGAGATCGGAAGAGAAATCGAAGGAGGTTCTAAACGAGGAACCAAAGAAGAAATCAAAAGGGGAATTAGAGAAAGATCTGAAGGAGAAACCAAAGGAGGAACCAAAAGAGGAATTAAAGAAGAATTCAAAGCAGGAGATTGAAGAGAAATCGAAAGAAGAGTTCAAGGAAGATTCAAAGGGCGCAATGAAAGAAAAACCGAAAGAAAATCGAACTATTTTTGCAGAGAGCCAACCAAAAAGCAACGGCACTTTGACATACAGCAAAGCACCATCTATCATGGGTGGAGATTTACTGTCATCAAAGACGTTGAAGTGATAGAATGTTTTTAATCTCTAGAATTTTCAATTCTTTTTTCAAACTTCTTCTTCAGTTTTGAATTCTCTGGCAGATCAAGATTGGAACATTGCTCTACAAGCGTTTCATCCTTCTAAGTTCAATTTAATTTACTGGAATGGTTACTGGTTCAACCGCCTATAGATCATATACTTTGCTTGCTTATATAAATCTTTGCTTACTATATCGAAAACCGCTTTAATGTTGGAATTTTCAACTTTGAACGCTCAATTGTCTTATGCAAAACTGTAGCGGCACTTAGCTCGTTATTAGAAGAAAACGACAATACCGTTGCTTTGACCTTGACTTGCGACTTGAAATCTATAAGATCATGCGGATTGTATATCATACTCAGTTTGTATTCTCCAGGTTGATATAATACAATTCCTTCATACCCAGTAGGGGTTGCTGCTTTGCTTACAGGCTCATACCGTAATTTTATCACAGTCAGATCTCTAATGAGAGACTTGAAGGCTGATGTCAGGCTCTTGATTTTATCAATGTATTCAATAAAATCTGGTCCCGGCTTCTGCTTGAGCAATTCCTCCTTGAAATCCAGTAGAAGAATATCATTGGTCTTATCTCCTGAGCTTCTCACCTCTAAGGATTTTATTTCACCCGAGAAACTCACATCGACACTTACCAGTCCTTGCACGCGTATTTTTAAATAATCGGTTTTAATGGAAAGAATTTCCACTTCGGAGCTCTTCTGTAATTTGGAAAGCCGGGTTCTGAGATCGGCAATCTCCATATTACTTGGAACTTTGATGCTCTGTAAACGATCATTGGCATTACTGACCATTTCCTCAAGAGAGGCAATATTACTTTCAATAATACCAACTTCCTGTTCCTCAGAAGACGATTTACTATGGAGGGACTTAATCTCAGTCTCAATTTCCTTCTGCTTGGAAAGAGTCTCGTTTATTGTTGCTCTTAAGTTTCGGCACTGAATCAAATCATCACTATTGATATTCTTTCTCTTTCGAACAAGTTCTGCCAATTCACCTCTGAGTTTGGCTTTACGTTCAATGAGTTTCTGCTGTGAGAGAAGAATACCTTTACGAATATCAAGCACTTTCTCCAACTGCACATCAAGCAAAGCATCACTATCCATATATGATTTCCTCAATTGCTTTAGGAGGCCCATAAGATACGTCAGATTCTCCTTCTTCGCCTTTTGCCGCGCAAAACTGGCTAAAGCCTGGTAGTTGAGTTTTAAATCCTGTCGTAGAAGATCGCTCTGTTCATAGTACTCTCTGATAGATGTAGGGTTATTTTCCCCTACGTTTTTTTCAAAGTCAGAAACGATACCTCTAATGTTTTGAATGCTGCTCCTATACTGTGTAATAAGATGCTCAAAGTACCGGAACTCAGGAATGCTGTTGGCCGACTTTACGTATTCGATCAGTGAGGCCTTATGACTCGTATCAAAGTCTACTGACTGTGCTCTTTCTGTCGGACCAATGAAGTCAAAGAACTGCACTCCGACTTCATCTAAGAACTCAGAAAGTTCCACATTCTGGTAATTGTATTCAGAATCAGCTTCAGACATATCATCTGTATCGTGATCTGACTCAATCTGCCCAAAACTACTTTCGGTATTGCTTTCCATTGTCATTTGTATACTCTCGTTCGACACTTCCGCCAAAGGAACCAGCTCTGTAGTTAACTGTTCACTGTAACTTGAATTTGCAGCATCTATGTTGGGTATATTCTGATCTTCCTCATTAGTGCTTATATCTGATTCCACAACACCTGATTTCACTACAACCTCTTTCGCTATTTCTTTTTTCACAGGTGCTTCACTGTATTTCTCGTTATCGATGATATGGAGAGCCTTTGCCGCTTTGTTGTATGCCCCTGGTCATATTCTGCAGAAGTAATCTCTAAAGGCCGTTTATTAGTTGGCTTTTCTACAGGACTAACAGCTTTCGGGGCCCCCATTTGAGAACCCACACTTCCTGTTAATTCCATGGTCTTTGTCTCATCTGCCTCTTCTACCCCTATTGCAGATTTTTGACTTATTGTACTTCTCCTGCTTCCAATTTCCATTGCTTTCGTATTGTCATCGGAAACAATACTTAATCTGCTTGTTCTTGTATCATCCCCGGACAGAGAAACCTCCTCAATCTTTGGAATATTGGTGTGAGATGGCACAATTGCTGTCATATTCATTGTAGTTGTCGTATTGTCTTCCTGAAGATCCTGAACTGCATCTTGAAACATGTCATTTGCATCAGGTTCCTCTGACTGAGATTGCGATTCCTGAAGAACCAACTGATTGTTGCTGGCAGCAGGAACAATCTCAGTTGATAAATCCATTGTCTGAGTTGAGTTATCCTCATCTATCTCATCACTTGAATTGCCATCATTAATCTTTCCATCTGTAATTTCTAGTTCGGAAACACGATCTAGCTGCTTGTCACTGGTTAAGGCACCCAACGACAACCGGCCGGCCGTCAAATTCTTCATGAACTCGTCAAGCCTATTTTTATTGAAAAAAGTTCCCGTCACAGGGGGTAATGATATTCTTCTTTGTGATTCAAGAAGCCTCTCGACATTTGTTCTCAGTAATGATTTATCTGGGTACCTCGTATAATGCGTGATCTTATGTAGGGTAACTTCCGGTGCAAAAGAGACCCTTCTCTTTTCCTTATTTCCAGGAATGACCGCTATAGTATTATAGTCATCAACTGTGGGTTTAAGAATACTTCTTAAAGGCTGAAGAGTGTGCCTCCTGTTGATTTTTTTTGTATCAAACTTGAACTCACTGTGCTTTTTTGGGGGGTGCACATTTTCCTTTGCGTTTGACCCTTTAGAGCTCTGTTCCATTTATATTGTAGTCTTGAAAGTTTGACTTGGCTTGAGTAAACATGTTAGCAGTGAAAAGAGCTGACTGTGTAGATAAGATGGTGGGTCTAACTTTTTTGACGTAAACATAAACATAAACGCGATTATTTTTTTTTTTTTTTCTGGTTCTAGCTTTCTGATCTAGGATCTACTTTTCCTCTAACCATTACATTATTAATATGCCTTATTATTTATTATTATTATTATTATTATAACGCTTATTATTATTATTATATATTGTACGGTACTTTAAAGTCCATGCTCCAATCAATTTGAGCCGAGTTTATCGTCCTATATCTAATTTAAAGTGAAATCACTTCTCTCTTAGAATTGTACCCTTGTAAGGGAAGAACCATTTTACCATTTTTTGCGAATGCGCTCATAGTCGATATATTCTTTTGGTTTCTTTTTCAAATACCGGGGGTCCCTAGACTTGAAAAATTCACCAGGAACTTTACCGTATCGAGCAGATATCCATTCCCCAGTATACCAGATCTTGTCCAAATCATCCATTGTAATTTTTTTGTGCTTCTGGACTTGATTGGCGCTACTTTGTTCTCTTTTGTCTAATCCATAATTAGACCCAGGTTCAGATACCGGGAGATAACCACAACTCCTTCTATCATCATCTGAGTATCCAATTGTGAAAAGACTTTTTTCTTCCTTGCAGCGGATTGTAGCGCCAAAAAGTGGACTCTTTTGTTTATCGTCATCTTGTTCCAAGCTGTGTCCAGATTCTGTTGTATTTTTGGCTTTGGCTAAACTTTGGGGCTTTGGGTTGTTCATGAGACCGGCTTTTAAAACTTCGAGGCGTTCAATACAGTTTAAACCTCTTCTTTTCTTGCGGTATGGGGAATAAAGGGATTCTTCGCCATCTGTGCTCCATTCCGAGAAGTCGTCATCAATTTCAGTGTCTGCCACTTGTAATTCTGGGGCATCCAAAGCATTTTGAACCAGGTTCATGATTTCTGGCATTTTCACTGGGTAGGTCTCGGTGGTAGTGACGGATTTGGATGGTTCAGTTTGGAGTGTGAAAGTAGACGATGTTGGTGTATCTGTTGCTGTTGCTGTTGATTTAATTTCAACTTCTTTCTCTTCAGGGACTAATGGACTGGCTTCTGGAGCCGGCTTGATTTCAGTACTAGTTTCGTTTTCGCAGGTTTTTGTTGAAGTTTTATTTTCAACAGTAGTTGTTATTATATCAGGGTTAAGGACTTTGTTCTCGGGAACTGCAGTGCATTCAATGGCAGTTGGTTCATCCTCTGTTGAGGGCTGGGAGACTCGAGCGATGTCTCTGTGCTTCCAAGGGGCAGAAATCATTTTGAACCAGAAATTCTTCATCTTGTTAAGGGTTCTCTCTCTTTTCTCTTTGTGCCTGGCTTTTCTGGCGGCTCTTTTTTCTGCCTTGGTGGAAGCTTTTGGTTTCTTCGAAGCTTGAAAGATGCTTGAGGCTTTCCATTTCTTTGGAACTTTAGACTCGTCAGCCTTTGGCTCCTCAGATTTGGTTGGCTTGTTGAACAGCTTTTGAAAAATATTGCACATGTTGTTTTTTCAGTATTAAGTTGCTAATTTGCAATTCTTTGTTGCTTCGGATTGAATACTCTGGGGAAAGAAGGAAAGAACTTGGGTTAGATAAAAACAAGGGATTCTTCTTAGAAAAGAGGGAATGAGGAGCCGCTTAAATATATAATTTGGCTAAAATAAGCGCCAAATTGGATATGTAAATAAATGCATGTGA
Organism: Brettanomyces anomalus; assembly: GCA_001754015.1. Taxonomy (NCBI): domain Eukaryota; kingdom Fungi; phylum Ascomycota; class Pichiomycetes; order Pichiales; family Pichiaceae; genus Brettanomyces; species Brettanomyces anomalus. The sequence goes on from MDSB01000013.1 coordinate 26,196, forward strand.
AAATAGAGCTTTGTGTGTCTGGCAAACTGGATTGGTTGGATTTAGTAAAACCTTTCTTTCAAATTCCAGTTTGAACTGTGTATATGGTATCCCAAATTTCCTATTTAAGAAAAAAAATGTTCACACTATATTTACCGCGGTACTTTCCCTGGGCGCTAATTTTTTTGAGACCAAGAAACCGACAAAACACGAAACAAATTACAAGATACAAAGTAGTTAAGTATAATGTATAATTGTACACGAGAGCAAGAACAAAGATGTATGAAGGAAGAAAGAGAACAAAATCGAAAGGGTAAGCAAAAAGAAGAAAAAACAACATAACAAATTATCGATAGTAGTCAAACATGATCACAAATGAAAACCCAAGTACCGGTGATTGGATCGTAGCTTTGGAAATCAGTATTTGGTATAGCATGCAACTTTCTAATATGTTTTTTAACCAAAGGATGATGTGGATCGGTAATCTGTGTCTTACCATCCTTTGATTGTGGGAAACAACCTTCAATAGAGAACTGAGCCCTCTTATTTAATCCTTCACCCTGCTTTGGCCTTGCATCTATGTTTGGATACAACAAGACCTGCTGTTTTCCGAAAATGACAATATTGGCCAAGTTTGAAAGCGAAATTGAAGTGAGGTCCACAGGCTGCAAGAATTTCACTTCGCCATATCCTTTCTTTCCAACAGTGAAGTTCTGGACCTCCGTTAGTTCCTCAGGAGACATCTTATCGATATCCGCTACGGTTGGAGTTATGTAGTAATCAGCAGGAAGTTTGACCGATTGCTTCTGTGTTTTAACACTTCCCGTCTTATGAGCAGGTGGGCTGGATAGAGCCAATGGCTGTTCCTTTTTGTCGGCAACCTTTTTTTCTGAAGTAAGAGATATTTCATCATCTACATTATCCACCTGGAAACTGACCCGCTTTGTATGTGCGCTCTCATCCTTCAAACCATTGAACTTCTTCTTGTCCTTATTACTGTCGATAATAAGCTTAATTGCGTTTTTCGTTGGCGCAAAGATGTAGCTCGAGAGTATAGCCTCGTCTGTTTCATCGCTGGCTAGACCACTTCTCTCTATAACAGAAACATCGTTACCATCCTCAAGCAAAGTTGTATTTGCCGAAGTGGACGACGATTTTGTGTTTGGTGCGGGCAAAGCAGGAATGGCCGGTGCGACAATGCTTCCCTTCTTAACCGCAACAGAGTTCTTAGGGCTAAATAACGGCTTTGGTGCAATCTTGTATGCAGCAGTTAAGGATACATCTTTTTTCACGATCAAGGGCTTTGCCATAGGCATGATTGAAGGAGGAACGACTGGTTGCACCATATTTTGCGTGGCTGCAAACAGTGGTCCAACACCATACGGATTTTGGTTTGATAGGGCAACCAATTGCTGCTGTTGCTGTTGTTGCTGTTGCTGGTTGTTTCCAAAGCCGAATCCACCATTGGCCTGAGCAGAATTCTGCTGGTTGTTTCCAAAGAGACCGCCACCGTTATTCGATGAACCAAAGCCAAAGGATGGCTTGTTATTGCCAAAGAGCGATCCACCAGATGTTTGTGTTTTGTTGCCAAAGAGACCACCACCTGTATTATTTGTGCCACCATTTGCACCAAAGCCAATACCATTGTTGTTGTTATTACTGAATAGCCCACCAGACGCAGGCTTGTTGCCAAACAGACCACCGGAAGCGTTATTCGAGCCATTGTTATTACCAAACAGACCTCCTCCAGTGGCTGGCTTATTACCGAACAGACCTCCGCTGGTATTATTACCGTTGTTATTGCCAAACAAACCACCCCCAGTGGCAGGCTTGTTCCCAAAGAGACCACCAGAATTGTTATTAGCGTTATTATTGTTGTTTCCAAACAATCCACCACCAGTACTAGGCTTATTTCCAAACAAACCACCAGTATTACCGTTACTGTTGTTATTTCCGAACAGACCACCCGTGTTGGTATTATTGTTGTTTCCAAACAGCCCTCCAGAAGTGTTTGTCTTGTTTCCAAATAGTCCACCTGAGGCGTTATTGTTATTATTATTGTTTCCGAACATGCCTCCAGATCCACCATTAGTGTTATTATTGGTGTTACCAAAAAGACCACCTGCAGGCTTGTTGCCAAATAAGCCTCCACCATTGTTATTGGTACTATTTTTGCCTCCTCCAAAGCTAAAACCGGAATTACCACTGCTGGCGTTGTTATTATTGTTACCAAAGCCAAAGCCGGAATTTCCGTTATTGTTATTGTTGGCATTAGCACCAAAGCCAAAAGAAGGTTTGCCGACGTTGTTATTATTGCCAAACATGCCACCAGATGTGGACGTGTTGTTATTATTTCCAAACAGACCTCCATTATTATTATTGTTGTTGTTATTCTTGCCAAACAGTCCACCAAAGCCAGAATTGGCGTTGTTGTTATTGTTGTTGTTGGATCCAAAAGTGTTGTTACCACCAAAAGGAGACGAACTGTTATTGGTTCTGTTTCCAAACAGACCTCCATTATTATTATTGTTGTTGTTATTGCCGCCAAATGGAGAACTTGTGTTATTGTTGTTATTCGAGCCGAATCCACCAAAAGGAGAGCTGGAATTGTTGTTTGCGTTTCCAAATGCAGGGGAACCAAAGCCAGTATTGTTATTTGTGGTATTATTACCAAACAGACCACCGCCGTTCATGTTTTTGTTTCCAAATGGGCTGCTATTGGCATTATTTGCACCAAACAGTGTTCCGTTTTTGACCGCATTATCAGTAGAACCGAATAGACCGCCGTTAGTGGTGGTATTGTTGCCGCCAAAGCCACCAAAATTATTAGCCTGGCCAAAACCAGCATTGGTGGAAGAGCCACCGTTACCATACTTCCTGTTTTGCAGGTAGTCCTTGACCCTCAACTCCTCAGAAGAGTAGTTTCTGTACTGAGGCATAGCTGTGATACTTTCGTAGATCTGTGTTCCCATAACATCGTTTTTCTCCATGTACTCCTTGAATGGAACTGATCCTGTACCAGTATTCTGGCTATTGCCAAAATTGGAGCCGGTACCGGCACCAAACGTGCCGTTATTGTTACCGAAGCCTGCTGTATTTGTGTTTGTGTTGTTAGCACCAAACAGGCCACCAGTAGTTCTGTTATTAGCACCAAAAACAGAGTTGCTGGTGTTATTATTATTATTGTTGGTACCAAAAGGAGAAGAATTGGCAGGCCTCGAACCAAACAACCCAGTGGAGGCAGTATTGTTATTATTGCTGTTACCGCCAAAGCCAAATCCTCCATTGTTGTTCGATGTGCTGCCAAATGGACCACTTGAGGTAGTTGTGTTGTTATTTCTATTACCAAACAACCCTCCTGAGTTGGTACTGTTGTTTGCACCAAATCCTCCTCCTCCAAATGGCGAGCTGCTATTATTATTGTTGTTCGAGCCGAACCCGCCAAAACCACTAGTGGTGTTAGATGAATTGCCAAACATCACGGAAACGGAACACACTGATCCTTAAGACAATCCGATAAGTTTAGAATTGATTGAATAGAGAAAAGAGCAGATCCACTTCAATATAAATGACTATTTTCTCTACCGAGATTGAGCCACTAGGATATCTTAAATTTATACAAACCTGAAAACGTTGAAGTTGAACCGATTGTGGTTTCCGTCAAAATTATAAAGGGGAAGTTTAGATCACTTGAAAAAAAGAACACACCAGAAAAAGTGAAAATGAGAGCGTGCTACTCCAGTTTGCAGTCTATGTATGCGGTCCTAGAGTGACAAATACTATTGAGAACTGTAAAATATCCTGATCAGAAGATAATTGGGTGTTGAATTGGCAGTGTGGAAAGATAAGTTTAGTGTAGGTGCATTTTGGGAGGGTAGAGGCATGTGCAGAGAAAGAAGCGAAAGAAAAGAGAAATAAAAAAAGCTAAAAAATTTCGGTCGGGTTTTTTGGGGCAGGAATGGAAGTAAAGTCGATTGACTAGGAGGACCTCAGGTGAAAGATTTCAAATAAAGCGAGGGTACGGTACGGGCTGAAAAAAAAAAAAAAATTAAAAAGTATGATTAAAAAATTATTACCGGGACGCGTAGTTGTCAATTCTCAGAAGACTCGATTGACACGAGATACTCCCATTTTCATGTTTTACATTTGCAACATTTATGAGGGGTAGCCAGGCAAACTCTTTAAAGGATAGTTGGTATAGAGAGAGAGGCTAATACAGCTATAATGGGTATTAGAGGATTGAACAGGTTGGTGGCTGAAAATGCCCCCAAAGCAATTCGGTCAAATGAGATGAAATCCTTCTTTGGAAGAAAGATCGCAATAGATGCATCTATGTGCTTGTATCAGTTCTTAATTGCAGTGAGACAGCAGGATGGAAGCGCCCTTACGAACGACGCGGGCCATACGACATCACACTTGATGGGATTTTTTTACCGTACAATTCGAATGGTTGGTTATGGAATAAAGCCATGCTATGTGTTTGATGGCAAGCCACCAGTACTGAAAGGCGGAGAGCTTGAAAAGAGACTCAAAAGGCGTCAGGATGCAGAGCAGAAGGCCACCAAGGCAAAGGAAGCGGGTGAAGTGCAGGACTTGCGGAAATTTGAAAGAAGAACTGTTCGGGTGACGCGAGAGCAAAACGAAGAAGCCAAGCATCTTTTGAGACTAATGGGTATTCCGTATGTTGAGGCGCCATGCGAGGCTGAATCGCAATGTGCGGAACTTGCAAAGGCAGGTAACGTTTACGGTGCAGCTTCTGAAGATATGGATACGCTTTGCTACCAGCCTACAGTGCTATTGCGTAACGTGACAGCTGCTGAGAGTAGAAAGCTTAAGATTGACCAGTATGATATCAAGGAGGTGCTCAAAGGCTTTGACATGACAATCGAGGAATTCGTGGATATGTGTATTCTATTGGGCTGCGACTACTGCGAGACGATTCGCGGTGTTGGTCCTGTTACTGCCATGAAATTGATAAGGAAGTACAAGTCGTTGGACAATATAGTCGAGGCAATTAAGGAGGACCCAAAGAGCAAGTACAAGGTGCCGGAAAACTGGCCATATAAAGAGGCAAGACAGCTATTCTTGCATCCAGAGGTGACATCGGGCTCTGAAATCAATTTGAAGTGGGAAGAGCCTGATATGGATAAATTGGTGCAATTTATGGTGAAGGAGAATGGCTTTAGTGAGCAGAGAATCAGGGACGGTGCTGCAAAGTTGAAGAAAGCCCTCAAAGGAGGAATGCAGGGCCGGCTAGATGGATTCTTCAAGGTTTCTGGCTCGATTAGCTCTGGAAAAAAGAGATCTACACCTGACTCCAAGGATAAAGATAAGAAGAAGAGGAGGAGAGTGGGTCGTTTTAGGCGTTAGTGAGATAATGAATTTAGATAAATAGACGATTCTCCTGTGTGTACCATATATTAGATGTTAATTAAACTTTAAGGACCTGTTTAGATGTACTGGAAAGAATTGGGCACAATCAATCCAGCAAATTGAATTTGCTAACCATGGCAATTATTTAGTATCTTAAATTGAAACATTCATGAAGTGTGTATAAAGTTAGCCTGAGATTCTCACCTCTTCAGATGCTCTCTCTGCTTAGCGGTCACCATTCTCTCATTTTTTAGCTTATTTCACTGGCCGAAGTTTTTAGGATTTGCCCTGAGCCAGAAAAGGCGCTTGCCACAGAATCAGCCACGTCTCCAGCTTTAGTCACAAGTTCTGTAATGGCAGAGGCAGCATCACTAATAGAAGCAGCAGATTTGTGGCCCAATTCGACAGTGTTTCCAACAAATTTCTTCATGCTTTGATCAATTCCAGAAAAGTATCGGAATACTTCAGCAACGGGCCAAGGAACGGTTCTTATAAAGGGGATTATGTTTCCGTAGAGTGGAATTTTGATTTCACCTCTCTTGCCGTACTTAACGGCCTTATACATCTCTTTAGCAACATCCTTAGGTTCCAACTCAGGGGCTAAAATCGTGGATGGTGTGGCTACCCCTTGGAACATGCTTGTTTTGAGCTGACCGGGACACAATAAAAGCGTTTTCACACCTGAAATATTGAACGCAGGTGGTCCAAGCTCGTAGGTTAACGATTCATGAAGAGCAATAAGCCCAGATTTAGAGGCACCATAAGCACTTAATCTTGCCGGCGAGAGATATCCAAGCGTGGAGGCAATTGTAACTATGTATCCCCTATGAACGGCTAGCATATCTGGAAGAAATGCCTTGATTGTGTAAAAGCTCGAAAGCAAGTTCACCTGTAACGTTTTTTCAATCTCTTCAAAGGAGAGGTCAACTAGCTTTTTGCCCATAGTTATTCCGGCATTATTGATCAACATGGTCACTGTTCCAACAGTATTCTTAACATATTCTGCCTTTTCAAGAACTTGTTCTCTGTTACCAACATCGCACTTGACATATATCACCCCTTCCACAAAGTTGTCAGTACCCCCTTCTGGAACATTGAGGTCGAACACAACGACCTTAGCTTTCTTTGATATGAATTTAGAAGCCAGTTCTTTTCCCAAGCCTGAGCTTCCCCCTGTTATCAACACTATATCTCTCTGAGGATCAAATAGAATACCAAAAGTCAAGTCAGAGACATCCAGATACAGCTTGTTGAGTCTGTAAGCAAAAGAGAAGAGAGGGCCTGTCATTTTCTAAAAGAACTATGCCAGCCGTAATATATGAAGGATGGCTAAACTTAATCTAGAGAAAAAGAGAAAGAGAAAGAGAAAGAAAAGAAAAGTAAGAGAAAAAGACTAAATATAAAGAAAAGAAAAGGAAATAGAATGAATATATAGGAAAGAGGAAGAAAATCCCTTTTATTTTTTTTACAAGACAAGAAAAAAGTTGTACTTCGATTTGTTCGCAAGTCCCATTCAGCATTTCAATTTTTTTACCCCATAAATGAAAAAACGTTAAATCATACCTCATGCATTGCAGAACTCCTTTTTTTAGTCCCTATATTTGGGTCTGCAAAAAGTGACTTACGGAATAAACAGCATCAGAAATGCAGAATGATGGGCCACCGGCAATCGTTCGAATCAAGCGAAAACGGACAGATGAACCATTACAAGCTTTGTTGTTCGAAAATGCGCCCACACGCAAAAGAGTGAGAAAAGAACGTCCAGGGTTTGTCTTTAAGCTTGCACGAACAGAGGAACAGCTAGCTTTGAGTAAGGATACTGGTCTGGTGTTGAACAGGGAGGAAGGAAACAGGAAAGGGCGAACTCTTTTCAGCATACCGAGCGCCAAGAGAAAGAGGGGAGAAATAAGTGGAGATCAAAAGAAGGGAGAGATATATGGAGATCAAAACGATGGAGATGGTCAGGAAGTCAGTCCCGAGATCTTGGATATGGTGAGTTCTTACTTAAGGAAAGAGAAGACGCTTGAGGGAAACAATTATAAGAGAGATCTTGCCAATGAACGCGATACATTAAATGGCGATTATGTGTACGATGTGTATTACAGGAAGCCCCTGGACAACAAGGATTTGCATGATTCGGGGAGCATTGGATACGTGAAACTGTCCGAGGAAGAGCTGGAAGAGTTGGACAACAACGTGGACTCGGATGGGTCGCCAAATACAGATGATGAGGATTCCAACTCCGAGGACTACTACCTTAACGACTATCCGGAGGACGAAGATGGTGAGCTTGACGATGATAGCTACGAAGGCCTTGCCTGTGAGGGTGAGAGCGAAGCGGAAGGAGAAGGAGAAGGAGAATGGGAGGGGGATAACGAGATTGGCGTTGCTTCAAGCGGGTTGGGTGATCGATTTCCTGATCAGACCTCAGATACGCAGGGAATTGGCAGAAAGTTCACAGCTGAAGAGGATGAACAATTTGCAGAAGATGCAGAAGATGAGAACGGGACAGACTTTGAAAGGCACAGCTTCTTTCCTGGTGATGTGGAAGATCCACTGGCAATCCACAGGGATAGGATTTTCGACAGGTTAGCAAAATTGATCAAGGAGCAGGAAAAACAAGGGAAGTGAAGAAGTTGGAAGTAAGGGACTGTAGTCAAGAGACAAGGAGAGTGAACGGAGCTGGAATTGGACTATGCAGGCTGATATTGGACTATGCAGGCTGATATTGCACAAAACGGACACATAAATAGACAAATATGTAAATAAATATATATACGTATAGTTTGTATATTAACTGGGATTGGGATTTTTATACATTTTTATATTTTCGGTATGATAGGAAGCAGCCAAGTACATCAAGCCATCTGCTTACAATTTTATTTGATTTTAAATTTTTTTTTCCACTTTTTTTTTTCGCCTCCTCTACTTACGTCGTCCTTTTTTATTTTTATTTTATTTTTATTTTGATATGAGGCTCATTATCTGGCATGATCAGACATGGACAAAATATCGAAACATACACAAGGTTACAATTTCGGATTCATAAACAGAAAGCTCAATTTCAATTGTGAAAGCAACAATTAGGCAAGAAACCACCAGGCTAGACTATCGCGATCAATCAATACCCAAATACAATACAGAGCAAATAAACGAGACTTGAAGATGTCTTTGCGTGGCTTAGGGAAAGCTCTTTACAGAACACCACATAAGCTGTTTGGAAGCAAGTCAGACGAGGACTTGCAGGCTTTGGCATGGGAACACGACATTTCGACGGCGATTGCAGGTCTTGATTACATTGAGTTGCAGGCGAAAAACTGGAAGGGGTATTGGATAGATTCGGCTACGACACTGTCGAACGTTCTAGGCATTCTTGCGGATGTCCACGACTCGTTGGATAAGGGAGAACACGGGGAGAATGAAAGGCCGCCGGAAGAAGAAAGGAATCCACATTTCGGCAAGCCGTTGAACCTAGGGAACAGACAGCAAAACACGGATACAACGAGCGGGGGCAATATTTCTACAAGCGATGAACAATTTACATATATTACAAGACACGAGATGACAGAGGCCCAGCGGGTGGCAAAGTTTGTGTTCATGAATGTGCAAGGGATGGTGGATGTAGAGTACAAAGGGATACAGTTGCGATGTTCCGAGATGAAAGACCATTTGAAGTCGGTTGCTAAGCTTATCACGAAAAGAAGTCACAAGAAAATGGACTATGACATGAGCTTTAACAACGTGGAAAAGGCGGTGGTTTCGCGCGGGTCGGACAACGAGGAGAAGGGTATGTCGAGGTTGGAGCATTCACAAAACAAGATGCAACGTGCCAAAGAGATATTCAACAACTTGGACGTGAAGATGCGAATGGTGGTACCCCCAGTGCTGGAAGTGCTATCAGAGTTCATGAACAAGCTGACTCTCAAGTTTTACTTTGCAAATCTCCGGACGATGGACTTCATGAGGACGACTATCCGGCGGTTTGCTCAATCGCAAGGCTTGTTGAGTAGGGCCGACTCCCGCGTGACATACGAGGTGATAATCGAAGAGTTCAATAACTCGTATTCCTTGGGCCAGAGCAAGTTGCAGGACCTCGAGATGTTGAAGTACTACAGGAATTTGAAGGAGAAAAACCTCAAGGATAAGGCTGTGAGTGGCGTGGGGACCGTAGCTGGATATGTTGCCAATGAAACTGCCGAATTAACTGGAACGTTGTACACGAAAGCATCCAAGAGTGGCCAGAAACTCAACTTGAGGAAGCTTAAGATCGAGAATCCTGTGAAGCCGTATCGCGGAGAGAGCGGAATATTTGAATCTGCCACGGATCCTATCCAGTTTGAGCTCCAAACGATGAGAAATGAGGAGAAGATGCTCTATGATGAGACTTCATCAAGTGCAACTGAAACATCCGACAGTTTTGAGCAGACAACCAGGGCAATACCTCCTCCTTTACCGGAACGAGACTTTTCAGCTCGGCCAAACAGCATGTCTTCGCTAAAGGACGAAAACGATTGGCTCAGACCGCTTTCCCTTCACAAGAATGCCGAGAAAAGGGAAGCCGAGAGAAAGGAAGCGGAAAGGAAGAAGAATGAAAAGATAGAACGCAAGAAAACAGAGAAGGAGACAGTTAGAAGGAGACCCGGTTCTCAACTGGCAAAAGGAACTTCTTTAAACAGATTTGATTCATTGTCAATAGATACATCGTCGACGAACACGGATCGAAACTCAAGTGTGTTATCTTCAATAAGCATATCGGAAAACAGTGAAACTGCCAAATATGCGTCTGTAAAATTGGCTGAAATCAGGAAGAAGGTGAAAAAGGTTTTTACCACACCTAAGATCGTCTCATCGCCAGTGACATTCCTCCAGGACGAGTACAACAACCACTCTGTGCAGTACTGCAGAGAACTTGTCCAAGCTTCTTCTACAATATCCGCACACATGTTTCAGTAACGGAGAAAAACTTATTTCCAAGTGCGTAATTACAAATACCAACCAGTATTGTACTAGTCTCCGTGCTTTATAAAGGTTTTAGCAAAGCTGCTTATCTATATTAATGAAGTTTATGTGTGTACGAGTAGTAGTTATCCTGTTCTTGCCAGTTCCCGTTAAATCAACGTAACCTTTTTAGCTCTCCTACCTCTTCCCTTAGTTCCTGGCCTCCTTCTCTGCTTTTTCTTCGATCCTCGTTTGGAAGCACCTAGAAATGATATACTTTTGGGACGTTTCAATGGATTCTTGAATGATACTACATCATCATCATCATCATGATGGTCTCTATCTATTGGTCCGGCTGCAACTTTGGGCTCTTGCTCTGTCTTGTCTTCCACTTCCATTTTCACCTGCCTTCTCCTCTGCCGTCCTTTTGATGGTGAAGGTGGATTCACAACCGGCTTATCTTCAACAAGTTTGACAGGCGTGACCGAAATCTGAAGCTTTTCTCCTTCAACTTTGGACGGTTCTGACATACCAACTCTCTTCATATTTCTCCTCCGTCTCCCCAGTCTGGCCCCAATACTCTCAATTCCAAACGCAAGCGTATACTGCTTCCTTTTCCGGCCTCTTTTCTTCGAACTTAATTTAGGTTTGCTTGTCTCTGTCCATTCCTGGTCTCCATCTCCATCATCATAATTCCGACCAGCACCAATATTCATGCCATTCTTCTTACCCTCTATTGCATCATTGCCATCAGCCTTTTTCGACTCGAGAATTTCATCTGCCTTATTGGTCTTTACGTCCATATCCTCAGATACAACCTCAGACGCTATTCCACTAGTGCTGGATGTTTCCCGACTAGTTTCAGATTGTGATACAAACTGATCACTTTCCTGAGCCTCAATCTCAGAATCTTTCGCTGATCTGTCTGATATGATGCTGATTTCTTTCCATATCTGAATATCCTGTCTTCTTCCTACCCTCGTCGAGATATTCCCTTTCTTCAACCCTTTACTTTCTTCTTTTGGAGTATCTTCTCTTGTATCTTCTTCAAAATGTGATTGACTTACCTGAGTCTCAGGCTCTTTTACACCATCCAATATAGTATTAACTGCCACAGCTGGCTCTTTCACTTTAATACCCCTATCCTCAACTGCCATATTTTGGATTTTAATTGCATTTTTTCTTGGTCTTCCACGTTTCCTTTTCAAAGGTTTCGCATCCAAAGTCTTCACTTTCTCAGTCTTCATCTTATGAACACGGTCCCCATCCTTTTCATGTTCCGGTTCAAGATCCAAATTGATCATCACAGGCGGAATTTCCTTTTTGATTAAGTCGTCGGAACTGTGTATAATCATATTTCTGTCTTTAAGGGGACTACTCGAGATCCTCACCATACTTCTTGAATATTGCTTTGTCCTTTTTCTTGTTTCAGTTCCAAGAAGAAATTCCTCAGTAACTGGCTCTTTGGGCAAAATCTTAGGCCCATTTCGTTTTACTATCTTTCTCACGGAGTTTTCTTCACTTGAAGCCTTTTCCTCATCCTTTAATGAACGTTTTATAACGGACACAGGCTCAGAAACCTTTTTTTCTAAAGACATCTGGTTGCTATTACTGCTATCCACTGACTTTTGCTTCGGTCTAATCTTTTCGTCGTGTTGGGCTTTTAAAGCGTCTCTTTCCACAAACTTCTCGGTACTTATCAGAGCCTTGTCCTCATGATGCTTCTTTTCGGAAGCAACCAAACTAGATTTTTCTACATCTATCTTCCTACCCTCAAGCAAAGAATCAGCTTTAGATGCAGTAGACAAGGCGTTCTCCAACATACCACTTTCAAACTTTTTTGAATCATCATGAGAGGGCTCTTTGGACTTCTGTGTAGCATCTAAAGAAGGCTCTTTGGAGTGATACCTTAAAGTAATCGGGAAGCTTGAACGCTTAGCAGATTCATCGTCAGCACTTTCGATAGATTTGGACTCAATTATGATAAGATCATCATCCTCACTATCAGATTTTTCATCATGGCTCGGGGCCGCTTTATGGCCATCAGGGCCAACCTTCTCACCCATCAGTATCTTCTCTTTCGCAACCGTCTCGTTTGTTTCAGTCCCTATTTTGCTGCTATCTCCACCAGATGCATCTACCTGCTTTTTCAAAAGCTCTATTAGTGCATTTCTTAAGGTAGGCCTCATCTTTTTCCTTTCCTCTGGTCTGAAAAGTTCTCTTGAAACCCGGCCTGTTTTCGTCAACACCTTCTCCTGGAAATTGGTTGGATTTTGGAAAAACACGTTCAGGTTGTAAATAACATGCAATCCACAGTCATTAAAGTTCTTTTGACGCGGTATGGGGGCATTATGCCTTACGAAGTCGCTGGTATCCAAATCAATATCGTACTTATCCTTGGCATAAGCAATAAGAAAGTTTTTTAAGAGTGGAGAGATGCTTACGTGCATCTTTCTGAGAGAATCTAAAATGTAGATGTGCCCACATTCGGAATACCTCCTTCTTTTGCGTATGAGGCCCTTCTCCTTGGGTATGTTCAAACCCTTCTCCTTTGAAGGTGAGACCCCAGATTCTTTTGTCTCAGACGAGCCAGCCAATAAGTCATCTTTACTAATATCTTGTGGCTCATTCACATTCTCAGATGTGCTGTTGGGGTCTTTCTTGAGCTGTGAATTATTCTTCTTCGGACTCATCGAAGTCCTCTTCTTGGCCATGCCTAGCTTTTTAACTCCGGGAAGATTGTAAATTATAACAGAATACCAATGAAGCTCGGACATAATGGGGATGATCACATAATCATGATCAAAAAGATCGTCAGAGGCCTTGAACCAACTCCTTACATTCTCATAGCAGTTTTCCACTGGAGATACTGGGTTCGCCAACTGTGAAAAGAAGAAAGAGTTAAAGATCTCCACCTGCTTGTCAGCCAAATGACCAGCTTCCTTTGCTTTTTTGTAGTCAAAGTTGAGAAAAAAGTCAACAATAGAGTCGTTTATCCAATTACTGTTGTAGAGACAGGTGAAGTCGTTATTCGTGACGATCAACGATTTCTTTGGCGCAATCTTGTAGTGCAAGGGTGGACGAAAGACAATTTGGTCCCGATATGGGATAGCCTCCGTAACGATTTCTGCCACATCTGGTGATAGAACGTTCGTCTGCTTGTCACTAAGATCCTCCACATGCTGGTCATAATCATCTAGATCAAGCCTTATCTCCATTTTGTGAGCCTTATGGTAATCGATATTTCTATGCGATCTGTTTCTTAGATGCATAGACGAATCATACTTAGATAAACTCACAAAATTTGGATCTTTCACCTTTCCCCTTGTTTTCCTCTCCGAACCGTAAAACGTCTTGATGCTCGTTGGGGTAAGACCACCGTGATCAGAAAAAGTTGTCACCTTCACCTTTGCACCATATCCTTTGAGATGATGTACAAACCTGTCGTATTTATCTCGACTGCAAGGGTCCAGATGAATCCTGGCACTGTTAAAAGTGACTTCCGAGGTTCGTAGTTTACCCTTGAGGGTTTCTTTTAGTACCAGAATCATGCATATTCGAAAATCTGCCCTATGCTCGCTGATGTATGCTATTTCCACCTGATTTGGAGGAATGTTTATGAATGATGTATCCTGCTCGTTTCTAATAACAACGCCTTTTGACGAGCAACTCAAAGTGAGCGGCTTACTGGTCCGAAAAGTATTGGAGCCATTCTTAAGGAAGAGCCGTAGAACTTTCATTTCCACCACTTCTTCTTTAATCTGCATTTTTTGATCGACCAGTGCGGATTCCTTCACTTGCCCAGTTTTCTCCCCTTTCTTCTCATTTATGCTGTCTGGTATATCAATCGTGATGGGCCCATTCTGGAATATAGGCGATTCCAGCTCATGTACCGGTTTTTTGCGCGTTTCCCTGATGGGTGATGAAATACCGATGATTCGATTGTGGCTCAAAATACTCTGCGCATTTCTTAGTGATTCGTCTATCTGATCTGCAAGAGATGACGCATCATCCGGAGGTCTCACTAGTCGAATGGGTGAGACTGGCTCGAGATCTCTCCGTGGTGCTCTTGGTGTTAACCGTCGTCTTTTGTGAGGATAAGCCAAGTTTGGCCTCATGGAATTTGTAAGTGTATCGGTAGGCCTCACACGTCTATGACCAACTTGTAGCGATCGGAATTTCTTGTTTGCATCGATTCTGTGAACAGGTGGCTTGAAAAGCGACGGAGATGTCGAGCTTCCAAGTCTTTTCCTTTGAAGTCTTGGGTTCAATAACCGCTTTTGCTCATCATCGCCTTGAAAGGTGTATATGGCCATATTATGGAGCGCTTGTCCGTCAATTTCAACCAATATCTACTGCCAGTATATTTGCTCTATACCTGATAATCAGTCAGATTCTTTATGCTTAGAAAAAATCCAGGTTCTTCCTGTAATTTTAGTGGTGTCAACTTGTTGCCAGCTTAATACGGAAGAACGTTGAAAACAATAAAAACAATAATGATCTGTAAATTTTGGAGGCTTTGGCTGGAAATATAGTTCAGTCTCAAAGCCTCATTCAACACTCCTAAATGATACTTTGCTAGAGGCCAACTATATCGGTAAATAGTGCTGGGTTGTGTAAAAGTGTGGATAGAACAGGTTTGTGGTTAGATGAGATGTGGAGATCAAGTTTGCCTTGAGGTATGCGTTGTTGGGCATGAACCTAATCTTAAAAAGCGAGAGAAGCAAAAAAAAAAAATATAAAAAAGGGTAGCAGGATTGAGATAGGGATTCAAGGTTCACGGATGTGCAGGAAGGTTGGGGCTCTATATGTGTTCTTCTTATAAGGATTGAAACATTTGGACGAGAGCCAGAAAAATGTAAAATAAAAGATAAATATGGCGTAAGGGACACTCAATGAAACCCTGTGTCTTTTATCTTCATTTAAAATTACATTTTGTTTGTTCTTTTGCTCCACCTTCTTGAGCTTACCATGCCCTATCATAAGCCACAGAGCCGCTTTCAATATTATCGACGCGACGAATTTTGAAGACCAACTCCTAACGCGATGGCAATGGGAGAAAC
The DNA here is from genome assembly GCA_001754015.1 of Brettanomyces anomalus. NCBI lineage: Eukaryota > Fungi > Ascomycota > Pichiomycetes > Pichiales > Pichiaceae > Brettanomyces > Brettanomyces anomalus. The sequence continues at coordinate 41,549 of MDSB01000013.1, forward strand.
AAAAAATGAGATAGATCCCCGGTGAAAAGAGCGGGAAATTTTTTTCTTCTCGGGAGGTGGGGGAGCCGACAATCCGGTAAGAGATCCCATGGATGACATGGAAAATGGAAATAATAAGGGAGAAGTAAAAAGTCTCCACAATAATAGCTGGTTGAAAATTAATTTTGGGTTAGCGATAATCTAAACATGGCATTTAGATCTTTCTTTGGCCACTTACGGTGTTTATGAACTTTTGGGTTGCACATCTAAATTTTTGAAGAGAGAGATTACAGATTAAGCTATCCAACCGATATTTTCATCTAGGGGAGGAACTTATAGGTTTTGATTCATTTTCGATACATTTTCCCTAAAATCTTGTACATAGGAGAAAACAGTGTTAGAAATCTTTCCATCATATTTAAAGCTCATATCTGAGGAGCTTATCCCAACAAACGACAGCTAGAATAAAAAATAGAACGGCGAAGCGTATCATAGGGCAGAATGTTGAGAAGCAGCGTGGCTAGAAACGCACAAAGGGCCATCATTAAAGGCACAGGGTTTAGAAATGCCCATCTTAGTTCAGGTACCATTTACAATGCCGCCTCTATAAGCCTAGGAGCACAACATTTACAGAAAACATGGAGCGTGAGGCAATTTCAGACATCCAGTATTGCCGAGTATCCGCAGTCGCCAATGAAGGTGTTTGTGGATACGTTTAGGAAAGAGTGGAAGAAGAGTACAGAGCTCAGTGATCAGATCAAGCAGCTCAAAAGTGCTACAGACGAAATGGGGGATAGCGAGGCATTCAAGAAGGCACGGGAGGCATACTTGAAGGCACAAAAGCAGTCGGGAACGATTGCAAAGACAGCAGCAAAGGCAGCCGAGACAGTGGGTGATGCAGCTGTTAAAGCGTGGGATTCACCAGTTGGAAAAGGTGTGAGGAAAACTGTCGAGGCCACAGCAGATGTTGCCGATAAGGTGATCGAGCCTGTGAGAAAGACAAAAGCATACAAGGAGGCAAAAGAGGCGTATGACGAGGGCGCCTCGTACTATGGACTGTATGAGACGAAAGAGCAAAGGCAGAAAAGAAGGGAGAGGGAGAAGTTGAAGGAGCCAAAGACAGTGAAGGCAAACGATGATGCGGGAATGTCTGTGGTTGCAGTGGATGCAAAGCCAAAGGATAGTCTAAGAGACAAGTTTAAACTGGCGCCAAACTCATCTGTGAAAAAGGCTACAGCATTTCTCAAGGAGAAATGGGATGAGGCCGATAATCCACTTCTCGTTATGATCAGGAACGTGAGCCACAAGATTGGCAAGCTTTTCGCAGAGACAGAAAACGCAAAAGTCGTGAAAGCGTTCCAGCAGATGGATCCAAACTTTACGGTGACCAAGTTCAACAAGAAGTTGCGTGAATATATCGTTCCAGAGGTTTTAGATGCTTACGAATCAGGAGACCAGAAGACACTCAAGAAGTGGCTATCCGAGGCACCTTTTAACATAATAACGACCCAGCAGAAGCAGCTTCGTCAGCAAGGCGTTATAAACGACGGCAGGATCCTTGATATCAGAAATGTGAGTGTTGTTGCGTACAAGATTCTCGATCCGAACGAAACTCCGGTGCTAGTTACGGGATCCAGGGTTCAGGAGATCGTTTCATTCAGAAACGCCAAGACAGGTGCAGTTGTTGCAGGCTCTGAGGACGATATAGTTCTCTCTTCGTACGCCATGGTTCTAACAAGAGTTCCAGAAGAGATGGATGATCCAGTTACTGACGGATGGAAGGTGCTAGAATTCGTCAAGGGTGGTTCCAGAACGTTCACCTGATCTAATCTGTTGCTTTCCATACATTTTTTTTGCTTCTTCAAAAGCTGTTTTTTTTTTACCATTAATTGTAAATACTGATACAGAAGTCATCATGCTCTTTTCATGCCATCCTGCTCTCTATAAAACACCGATGTGATATATGACAACAAAACAATCCGGTAGTGCATTGTATGCCATGTAGCAACAACAACCAGTATAGCATGCCTTATATTGCTTCCCTATGCTATACTCTTCTTCTTATTACCTTTCTTCCTCTTTTTGAAGGTCACCTTTACAGCGGGCAGCTCTTCATTTTCGCTATATCGATCATCATTTTCCACGCCAAACGTGGGCTCACAGCGTTTACTGAAATCCCAACTGCTCAGCTCATTCTCAAATGCAGACTTCTTCCTGTTACTGACACCAATCACAAAGGTTGTCAATTCAGCTTCTCCCTCTTGGTCAGCCTGATTTTTTTCCACTTCTTTCTTCTCCTTTTCAGACACAACACTCCAGCTACTGAGGTCCGCTGGAACAAGCTCCGCCTTTTTCTCCTGCATTTCTTTCTGCTTTTTCTTGAACACTTGGGCTGCACGCTTTGGCTTTTTTACTTGTCCAAACTGCCTTTTCTCTCGGCTAGATATCGAATGGCCATACAACTCTTTATTTGCCGTATCCAGCTGCTTCTGCTCTTCCTTATACTCCCTTTTCATCTTGTATATCTTCTGCGACAAGCTCCTCTTGTGCCTGGAGCTTGTCTCGTGTGTTTTCTTCATATTTGAGTCGACAAACTAGACGGTGCATGTTAGTAATACTGCCATTAGCGTGACGAAAACAACAACAAGAAAAAGCGCTATTTTCTCAACTTACAGTTCGACATATCTTGCACCAGTATCTTGGCATCTTGTGCTGAAATATCCAGCTATTTTAAGCTGTTCAATTTGCTTTTCCAAAATAAAATTGGAACGATGTCAAGAAGCGATAAGAGGAGATCGGAAAGAGATGGAGATAGGTATCCGGCGATAAAAAAATAAAAAATGAAAAATAGGTGCGGGTGAGAACTTTTCAACTGATAACCAAAAGTACATACTCTTATTATCTACTAATGACTTTGACCACTCGGTAAAAAAGATAGTTATTCTAATTTGAAATATGGACAAACAAGCAAGCTCAGGGTTGCGGTTCAAGCAGAGTGCTGGGCGAAACTTAAAGCCCCGTCATAATCATCATCATCATCACAATGACCATTATAATCACTGGCACCACCATTATGATGATCAGAATCAGCAGCATCACAAACATCCTGGGAATAGCGATGTAAAAGATTCAAAAGGGCCTCAATTGAAGTTAGAAAGTGTTGAAAGCACGATCACGCACGGAAACGATAAATCAGAGAGTGGGAATAAAGACATATTAGCTGATTATGCCGAGAAGTTCGACATTATAGAGGCACCAGATTTCGTTCCATCTGACGACGAAAGTCTTATAAATACGCATACAATCAACAGAATCAAAAGCAAGAACGGTCATATCAATCTATTGGTGGGAACTTCAACTCACTCTGGCACACACAAGAGAGGATTTGAGGAGACTGAAAGGGAGGGAAACCAGAAAAGTAACGCAACTGATCACAGCAGGATGAGAAAACAAGGTGGCAGCTCTGCTCTTGATGTCAACTACAGTTTCGGCGATAAAGGCAGCCACTGGAGAATGATGAAGCTTGAGAAGATACTGGAGGCAGGAAGAAGCTCAGGCAGGTCTATGGAGGGTGAAGCAATGGAGAGATATGGAGATCTGGTCTTGTTCTACATAGCAATGGAAGAGAGGGAGGAATTACAACGAAGGAAAGAGATAAGAGACAAGTCCAGATGGGTATTCAAACCCACCGGATGGATTGCACGAAAGCATGGCTTATTAGTGGACAGACTGAGCGCAAAGGATAGTGATAGGAACGAAAGAGGTGAGATTGAGAAGAAGCAGGTGGACGAGGCCCAAATACAGATGATGAAAGCTAAAATACGGAAGCTTCCGGACTTCAAAGAGAAGGAGACACAATACAAGAAGTTGAGGCGGGAATATGACGAGACAGTTCGTGGTAAATCATTATCAACAGGTTCTCATAAACAGCCAGAGCTGCCAGAACCACAAAAGCTGACGGAAGATGAGATGTCGATCGAGCAACTTGCAAAGAGAGAGCATCTTATGAGTTCAGAGCAGGTAATGAAGGCTACGGTAAAACAACTAGCCTCTTTGAAATCGTTTGACAACCGAGACTTGGACTCTCAGGATGAGATGGCCTCTAGACTAGCCAGTCTCGAGCAGGAAAAGAGTAGCAAAAACAACTTGAAAGCTCTCAAAATGCTCATAACAAACCCGAAGCTTGCAAAGGCTATGCAGCATTGCTCTTATTGTATAACCAACACGAGAAACCATCCCCCAGTGGTTAAAAGCACTAGAAGCTTCTACTTGAGCCTTATGCCGAGACCAGAGATAACACAGTCAGGATGTATGATTATACCATATGAGCACATACGGAACTCTTTGGAATTGGATGCCGATCAGAGGGACGAGCTCAAAGATATAATGACAGAGCTCTCTCTTTTCTATTTCAAGAAATGGCAGAAGAATGTGATCTTTTACGAGAACTCCGTTTTAGAGACAAACCATCTGACATTGAAAGTCGTCCCGCTACCGCTGAGCTACAAGCCCGATGTGGTAAAGACGTACTTTGTGAATGGAATCCTTGAACATTATGATGAGGCGAAAAGCAGTCAACACAAGCCGATAATAGATACCATGAGTGCTGGTGGTGCGAGATATGACAGTCTTATTGCGAAGAATGCGCCATTTTTCCACGTTTGGTTGACGGCTGAAGGTGGTATCGGGCATATCATCGAAGATTCTAGTTGGCCTCGGGGCGATTTGTTTGCTAGAGAGATCATTGGAGGAATGTTGGACGTGAACGAGTTTATAATTCACTCGAAGCTGAGATTTATTAGAAACGACGATTTGATCAAGGAGCTGCGGCTTGGTTTGGGGGATAAAGATGAAAAAGGCGAGAATTAGTTTGATAGAGTGAATTGGGATGCCTGGTTAAATTATAGATGTGCATATATAAAAATGTGGACTGGAATAGATGCTTAGACTAAATCATGGAAAGAGGATTTTATATGCTCAAAATAATATATGGGAAAAGTTTGAGATGAAGTTATGAATGTTTTTACACCACCAATGATATTACAGAGTTATACCAATAGAATCGAAAGTAGTAGTAGTTAAAACAAAAAAGTACATAGGATAGTCACAGGCAGCTAGCTATGTCTTTGTACAAGTTGACAAAACAGGAAATCAGCAGGAAAAAGAACCACAGTCTCTAGAGGTTCATTTCTTCTCTTCAACTTTCTTCTCATCAGATTTCTTCTCATCAGATTTCTTCTCATCAGATTTCTTCTCATCAGATTTCTTCTCATCAGATTTCTTCTCATCAGATTTCTTCTCATCAGATTTCTTCTCATCAGATTTCTTCTCATCAGATTTCTTCTCATCAGATTTCTTCTCATCAGATTTCTTCTCATCAGATTTCTTCTCATCAGATTTCTTCTCATCAGATTTCTTCTCATCAGATTTCTTCTCATCAGATTTCTTCTCATCAGATTTCTTCTCATCAGATTTCTTCTCATCAGATTTCTTCTCATCAGATTTCTTCTCATCAGATTTCTTCTCATCAGATTTCTTCTCATCAGATTTCTTCTCATCAGATTTCTTCTCATCAGATTTCTTCTCATCAGATTTCTTCTCATCAGATTTCTTCTCATCAGATTTCTTCTCATCAGATTTCTTCTCATCAGATTTCTTCTCATCAGATTTCTTCTCATCAGATTTCTTCTCATCAGATTTCTTCTCATCAGATTTCTTCTCATCAGATTTCTTCTCATCAGATTTCTTCTCATCAGATTTCTTCTCCTGTTCCTTCTTCTCCTGCTCCTTCTTCTCCTTTTCCTTCTTCTCCTGCTCCTTCTTCTCCTTCTCCTTCTTCTCCTTCTCCTTTCTTTCCTCCTCGGCCTCCTTCTCAACTTGTTTTCCGACCCGCTTCTGAACCTCAGAGTCATCATCCAAATTCAACTTATCCTTAACCAACACAACGTTATCCTTTTCTTGGGCACTCTCAGCACGGATCAAATGCTCCTGCTCCTTAAGAACGTTGATACGCTGGGTGAAAGTAGCATTGTCCTGGTCGACGTGCAACTCCTGGGCGTGGTAAAATTCGATAGGAAGGGCAGTCAAAACGGTCTTCAAAGCCTCATACTGGTCAACCGATCCGTTTGGCTGGTCATAAGTGTACGCATTGACAAGAATGGCCAAAGTGGAAGGCAACTTGTCACGAAGACGCAACTGAAGCCAGTTCTCAAGCCACGTTCTCATCTGTTGAGGCGTTGCAGAGTACGTCTTGATACCTCTGGAAGCACATGCAACCTGAAGCTCCTGAGTTGTCAGACTATCGACACCCTCGTAGTCAATAAGTCTGTCATCAGCTTTGATCTTGAGCATCTTGTGCCTGATCCTATATCTGAGGATCTGGTCACTGCCATATGGCCTCAAATTGATGAACTTTGCCATGGCAGTAAGAATACTTCTAGAACAGTTATCCAAGATCAAATCGTCCTTGAAAAGTCTCGCGACTCTCATAAGTTGCTCCTTTGATATCTGGTCAGCTTTATCGTCTTTGAACTTTGCCATAAAGTCCTTGAAGTCGGCTCTCTCCTCGTCTGTGATATCGCTTGGAAGCATCACCTTCTGTCTAGAGGATCTCAAAACGTGACTCACTTTCGTCCTCGTGTTCCTCAAAATTGTCATTTTCTTCTCTCTGTCGAGCTTCGACTCGTAGGTGGACGGAAGCAAGTTTGGGAAGAGCTTCAATGCAATTGGAAGAAGCAATTCAGCAAATGGAACAATCACAAAGAATGCAAAAGGGAACAATCTGAGAGCATCCGCAATGGTTCTCTGTAAAAGACGATATTCACGACGTGTGAGCTCATAGCCTGTGCCTATTTTCACGAGCAAGCGACAAGAAACCTTGATCTCCATCCCAAGCAACTTTGTACCGTCCCAGTAGTGCTTAAGTCCCGCCTTGATACGGCTCATAAGAGGTGGCTTTTCCTCCTGGGGCTTCTTTTCAACCACCTTTTTATCACCAGCAGAAACCTCTTTTAATTTTGCCTCTTTGTCAGCCTTTGAAGAAGTGATTGTGGTCTCTTTGGTGGTGGCATCTGCAGCTGCATTTGCTCCCTTCTTCTCCGTATCCCTGACCATGGAAATGGTCGAAAATGCCCTTAATCCAGGAACGAAAAGTGCAGAGGCAGCATAACTATTTTGAATCGTAGAATAACGCCTTGGTACCACACAGAGGGGCGAATGCGACCAGCCAGATTCCCGCACAGAGTATGATGAAACAGAGAAACGCATCACGCTCATTGCAGGCTTCCAACTAGTGGGCATCCTGGCTGTTGAGCCCAATGTTGCCAATGTCTGGAATGTCTTAGCAGTTCCAGGCATGGTTCAAAACACACTGTTGGGGGTCTAAAAATAGGGGAAAGTCCAGGCGCTGTATGGAAAGAGTGTATTGCCAGCTTCCTGCAGACTTTATGAACAGTTTAAAAGAACAAAATATGTTAAGGAAGGCATAAATGAAAAAAGGCTGATTGTGGAAAAAAATAAAATTTAGATTGTTGGCCTCTATTTATACAATTCATGAATCTGATTGCATTTACCAGATACTGATTTATTGCCTCGATTATTTTTGGGTGAATAAATAAATGTGTGCACTTTACCACCTCAAAAATAGAGAGAAAAAAATTCCTGATTTGCTTCCCTTTTTTTTTCTTTGCCTTTCCTCTTTCATTTCGTCTTTCCTCAATTGTCATTCTGATCCTTCAAATCTGAGCCTAAATGTAAGAGCCAATATTCACCAAAGCTTCACCAATTAAATGCACCGGACTCGAACATATTGAATCTAAGCCAAAGGCCATTTGTGAAACGCAACACAATGCCGTGATGGTTGAGAAGAATTCTAAGCAAAAGTGGATCACGTGGCTTTGCGTTCGATGATAGCGGGAACCATGCCAATTAATGGGAGATCAGAAAACAATTGATGAGCGGTAAGAATTTAGATCCTCGGGATCATCTAAACAAAACCGTTTAGTACAGATTTCTTACCTACTTTAAATACAAACAGATAAGCAACAAATATCTTCTCCTGGAATTAACCTTTGAATGACCAGTGGGAGATTCTACATGAGTAATGAGTTTTTTTTGACAGCATTGCATTCGTAGCTTATTTTTTTATTTCATTTTTATATATTTTCTTGTTCATTAAAGCTATATCTTGACCCGCTGTACAGCCTAGGTTACTCGATCCAAGTGCTGTTTAAATAAAAATTATTAAAGCTATATCTTGACCCGCTATACAGCCTAGGTTACTCGATCCAAGTAGACCCCTTTTTTGAGAAACCATTTTTCCAATTTCCCCTAAATCTTGGTCAAAAGTGAAAAATTAGGCATTTATTTATTTCTGATTTTTTTTACTTCTACACCCCGTGTGAAAAATTCACAAGGCCCCCCCCCCAAAAAAAAAAAAAAAAATTACATCGCTTACCCTCAGCGTTAGAGAAATATCCACTGTACCCTATGATAACACATTATAGCAGGTCAGGACCACAAAAAAAGTTCAGTAAATTAACGGAAATAAACAGAAGCCACTACATTGATACATAAACTTACAACAAAAACCAATTCTTACTTGTCCCAATGTTGAGTAGTCTCTGTCTCTTGTACACAGAACAGAACAGTCTCATTAAAGGTGTAGGGATGGGTACTATTTCTCCGGCACCCTCGCACTACTGAGTGCTCTTTCTAGGTTTTCCTATCCGCACTTAAAAATTTGCACCAGCTTTTCCTCGACTTTTTTTTCTTCGTCCTTAGCTGGAAATCTCAGCTTGCTAGATGTAAGTTCCATCCTGAAAGTGCATTCACTTATTGGTTGAATTGCATCTGTAAACGTGGACAAAAGCATCCAAAAATGGTTGAGGAACAAAGGGCGACCGTCAAGATGGCCAGTTCCCAAGAAGTCGATGAAAAAGAAGGAGCACAGGGATCACACGAGGAAAACGGATTTCAAGGAGTTGAACATAAGACGCATCCAAAGTCGTCGAAGAAAACCAACCGAAAGCGGAAAATCACTGCTGAGGATATACAGATTGCAAGGGAAACAGCAGAGCTTTTCAAGTCGAATATTTTCAAGCTTGAAGTTGACGAACTCATCAAGGAATTGAAGCTAAAGGACTCCCATTGCAAGCTAATGGAAAGAGTGCTCCACAGGCTTCATGATTTGATTCAAAAGGTCCCGGATTCCAAGGAGATGACTCTTGACGAAATGACAAACCACTTTGTCCAAAATAGACGGCACAAAGTTTCAGTTCCTTTCCCCGATCCTAAACCAACGGCTCTCAATTACAAATTTCAGTACAAACCTCCTCAGGATATATCGTTGGTGGGATCGTTTGGGATTAAGGCCGGAATTCAGCAGCCGGCACCAAAAGGGATGGTCATTGATGTTGCATTGACAATGCCCAAAGAGCTATTCCAGAAGAAGGACTACATGAATTTCAGAGCCTTATACAAAAGAGCGTTCTATCTTGCATATCTTGTGGAGCAAGTCATCCCATTGACAAAGGAAGGGGGACTACCTTTGAAGTTTTCGTATGAATACGCAAATGGCGATGTGTTGTGTCCAACAGTGAGGTTGGAGCCGGTTGAGAGGGACAGTAAAGCGAAAAGTCAGGGCAAAGATGATAGCACACTATACTTTGATCACACCGGCTTCTCTATTAGACTCTATGTTGCCTTTCCGGACGATATTTTCGATTCAAAGAAGCTGTTACCGGATAGGAACTGTATCAGAGTTAAGGCGGATGGAGTGCCGATCGAGGACTTGCCGCCTACTCCGCTCTACAACTCATCGATCCTCACTTCTTGTAGCTACAACAGCTACCTCAAGTACCTCTACACGTCGAAGAAAACCGCGGAAGCATTCCGAGACGCGTGCGTTTTGGGCAATTTGTGGCTCAAGCAGCGTGGGTTTGGCTCTAACATCAACGATGGTGGTTTCGGACACTTCGAGTTCGCAACTCTGATGGCTGCATTGCTTGAAGGAGGTGGAGAACATGGAAGCAAAGTTTTATTGCACGGATTCTCGAGCTACCAGCTCTTCAAGGCCACCATTCGGTACTTGGCATCCCAGGATCTCTGTGATGATGGCTATCTCTCGTTCTTTTCCGTTGTTGGTGAACGCAGCTCTGTGTACAAGACACACGGCTTTGGTGTGCCAACGATCTTCGACAAAAACACCAAGATCAACATCCTATGGAAGATGAGTCCATCCTCGTACAGTTTACTCCGCCATTATGCAGATGTCACTTCGAATCTGCTCAACGACGTCGTCGAGGATCGTTTCCAGCAAACTTTTATCATGAAGGCCAACAGCACACTGTTGAAATACGATGCGTTTGTTCAACTACCATTACCTCTTCTCCAGAAGGAACAGGAACACTTCGGCTCGCTCGAGAAGATTTCCTTCATCACGTTTGAGAAGTATCTGTGTGCGAAAATATCGAGGATACTCGAGATCGCGTTGAAGGACCGTGCTACACACATTATCGTTCGCATTACACCATCAGTGTCAGCGACATGGTCTTTCGGACATCGCCGGCCGTATTCTGACATTTCAAACAGCACGAAGTGCGTTGAGATAGGTTTGGTTCTGAACCCTGCAGAGTCCGAGAAGAGAATAACGAAGGGACCTTTGCATTCGCAGAAGAATGAGGGTGAGAAGTTTGCCGCTTTCTGGGGATCAAAAGCTCAAGTTAGGAGATACAAGGACGGGAATGTTCAGTACAGTTGTCTCTGGCCTTCGTCCGCCAAGGAATCACCAACCATTACGGTTTTGCGGTACATTCTAGACTTGCATTTGGCACACTCAGGCGATCTTTCGGAGAGCATTAGTGTGAACAACAGCAAATTCAACTCGCTACTACCTAGACCACTAACCCCGGCCCTAGATAACTCACACCCGCTCATACTACCATCACACTTCCAGGAGCTTAGAGCTTCGTTTGACAGCCTTTGCAAGATCGTATATAGACTAGAAGAGCTTCCATTGGCTGTGAAGTCGATTCTCCCTACATCTCCGGCACTAAGAGGAACATCTACTCTTCTCCCAGTGCCGTTTGCCGTGACAAACCCAGACTTCTTTAACGAGTGCGTGCTGCAGTTTGAGAGCTCAACACGTTGGCCAGACGAGATCTATGCGCTCGAAAGAACCAAGACAGCTTTCCTATTGAAGATCAGCTCGTTTGTGGAAAAGCATAAAGGTTACAGGTGCTTCTTCTCGTACGAGAATATCATTCCTTACATGGCGAAGAATGTGATGACACGGCTCAACATATTGACACCGGAAGGGTACGGCTTTTCCATCAGAGTTCTAACGGAGAGAGACGAGGTGCTTTACCTCCGGATTATCGAGAATGCAAGTGCAAAGGAGCAGAAAGCAGCCACAGACGCGTATCTCAGCTTTAATCGGCACTTCATCGGAAAAGTCAAGCATCACAGGGCTATAAGCAGCTTGGTGACACGCTTCCCATTCTTTGGGCCCACCGTTAGATTGTTCAAGAGGTGGCTGGATTCGCAGTTGTTACTGGTGCATTTCCCTGATGAGTTGGTCGAGTTGATTGCCATTCAGTCGTTTGTCGACCCGGCACCATTTTCTGATGAGCCTTCCAGCATTGGGGCCGGATTCCTGCGGATTCTGAACTTTATCTCTCACTGGAATTGGCGAGAGGACCCGCTTATCTTAGATCTATCCAAGAGTCTTGAGGACGATGCGGATTCTGAGGGAGACGAGGCTAAATTCAAGGAAACCCAGATTTCCGGCAGAAGAACAGGAAAACTTACACCGCCAGAGTACAGAGCAATGTATGAGAACTTCACGAAGCTCAGAAAGGACGATCCAAACGGAAGTCACGTGCAGATGTTTGTTGCAAGCCGGGAAGACCCTTCAGGAAAGCTTTGGTCGACCAATTACACAGGAATCCCAATTATCTCGAGGCTTACTGCACTTTCGAAGGCCGTCATGAACTTGTTCTCCCAAAGCCATCAACTGGACGATAAACTGATCAAACTGGTCTTCACACCGGCTTTGAAAGACTTCGACTTTGTGATCGAGGTCCGCAATGCGTTTGACTTGCGGGTGAAGTCTGGAGTTCTTCCCCAGCACACTTTCAAGAACCTTATTCATGCTCCCGAGGATTTCTCGTCCATTTCACAATGGTGCGACCCGCTCCAACAGTACTATGAGGAACTCAGAGCCAGGTACAGCAACGTGGCTGTGCTCACGAGCCACAGGTACACTTGTCTTAACGACGAAGAGAAAGGGACTGGAAATGTTATAGCTGGAGTTTTCAATCCGGCAGTAACTCGTGGTAAGAAGAAGTTCCGTGTCAATATTGGCATGGATATCAAACCAACAGAGGATGAACACGTGGAATGCAATAAAGAGTCCATTCTTGGACAAATGGCAAGACTAGGTGGCGATTTGGTTGTCTCTGTTCATAAGTATCATTGAATACTTCACCCTTTGGATTTTGCATACCACATCACACGACAGATTACACAAGTTCACTCTAGAGAATGTTTTTCTAATTTAATTATTTTGAATCCTTTTTTTTTGGAATTTTTTAGGACTTTTTTTGGAATTTTTTTTTCTTTGCTTTTTTTTTAATTTGGCCCCGTGTTCGTTTGATCTCTCTCTTGACTGATGAACTAGGTCAACCTAATTTGTATACTAATGTCCCTAATACTAATAGCATTTCAGGTTAGCATAAGTTAGTAGTAATAGTAGGGAATATGTCTATCTTGCTTTATGAAGGTACGAGGAGAAAAATGTGAGCGTGTGATGAGAATTGCGACATTAGTATGGGGAAAAAGTGAATAGCAAAGCGAGAGAGAAAAAAAAAGTATATATAGAAAGTAACGTATAACTTTAGAAAAATACCGTAGCTTTCATTCAAATAATGCCAAACAGACAAGCCTTCTATAATTTCTTCTAGAGCCCCCAATTAACATTTCTCGACTTATTTAAGTGATACCCCTCATATTGAACAGCACAAGGTAGACAATTTTTGTTGGCATTTAGAACCTGTTTGTGATTTCCTGCGGACACCCCATTGACATGGAGCATTTCTTATCGCATATACTATCAAAATAAGCGGCCAATTCTTTTAAAGTGAAGATATGAAGATTAAGACGGAGAACATACGGGATGCGCTCGGCAAGAACAGAGAGAAGACCCTCAAGGACAAAAGAAAAGAGGAAAGCTTGGAGTTTGTGGGGTCTGTTAATATGATATGCCAGGTGGTACTTGTGGTTCTTTATTATGCGGATAACTCCTTACTACTTCTTTTGCTTCGATCATTTGTCCAGTTCATGATCAGCAGGCCACCAAACACGCTGGAGAGCATACAGGGCATGTCATCAGATTGGTCCAACATGTCCACGGCGAACAAGAAGCTTCTCTCGCAGAAACTCTTGAGTCTAATCATGTTCACGTCAGTTTCTGTGATGACCTTGCACACATTGGTTTACTGCTGGCAAGGGTTATGCCAGGGTGAGCCAGGCGACATCTTGGATGACGATTACAGATACCAGCACGGATATATACTCATGGCGTTTGTTGGCGAGAGGAGATTCACCTCCGTGTTTGCCAAAGCGTTGTATCTCATACTGCTCGACTTGGTGGTAGTAATTCTGCAATGCGTCATGTTTTGCATCAATTACAGCATTAATTTGGGGCTCTCGGAAGGTATCGAGAAGGCTGAAAGTAATTCCAACACAACTTCTACTGAGGGAAGCAACAACAATGACCGGTCTCCAGAGTATGATGGCTTGCAAGGAAACCTTCTCATATACAGCTTCAGCCCGTTAAAGATATTGTCTAAGGTGATAAAGTACACTAAGGACGAAACAACCGACGAGGACGCAGCAGAAAACACCCACGCAGATAACGGGGATGGTGGTACCTTTGATGGTGGCCTTGGGTCCATGTTTCCCAGCAATGTTGGCAATCCGTTTCAAAGCCTTGGAAGATTTCGTTCTGGTGATATGGTGTGAGAGTAACGATTTAATGATAGGAAGATCAAAGAAATACTGGACTACAAGTATAAGTAAGCGGTATTTATGTACTACGGCCTACAATCGCTGCCATCGCTCCATCGCTGCTGGATATATATAGTCGGGGATTTCAGGTTTGAATTTCTTTCAGTCCATGTACATACTTTTATATTTAGTGATACATTCCACAAGAAAAAGCACTCTTGCTTTCATGATCGATCATTCTGTAAGCGGCCGTTCTTTCACTCCACTTTCCCAATAGGACAGTTACGGAGATACTCGGCCTTGTTCTTAAGCACTCTGATGCTCTTGAAGAAGATTTCCTCAGGCAACATTGCACCTGTACTTTCAACATTAAAGATGAAGTGGTCTCTAATTCTTCCCAACTTCACCTTGCCGTTGAACTTCTCATGCCGAAGAACCTCTCTAGACACAGTGTCCTTCCTGGCATCCTTCACAAATGCCTCGCCCTTATCGTTGATGCCAATAACACCCGATGGGAAGCATTCTTGGAACTCAAGGGCGTCTTTGCCGGTTATAGGTTCCTTAATGTCTATCAAGGGCAACAATCTATAGGAGGCAGTTGCAACGGGCGAGAATTTGGCATGGTCGGAACCGATTCCAAGGATGCAATGTGCTCTCAAAGAAATCTCCTGGCCAGGCCGTAATTTAGCCAATAGGATGTTTGGATCACAGGGCACCACCGGGTGGTCCTTAAATGTCTCTGCTTGCCTTCCCTGGGGCTCGAACTTCAAGTCCTTCGCATAAACATTGGAGTTTCTGTATAAATTCTCTGGCCTGTTGTCTCCTTTCACAGCGTTTGGGTTTCTAGTGCAGCTCACATTTAGACTCAAAACTATCGTGTTCTCGTCCGTGAACTTCTCCTTCTCCTCCGCACTTGGATCCACCCATGAAAGAAGATCCGGATCCACCTTCAAGGGCACCAGACCTAGCCTATGTGAAAGAACCTCGTCTTGAATAACTGATGTGTTGTTGAAAATGTAGACAAATTCTATGGCAACACTTGGAACTTCCGAGATCATGATTCTTCTGAACGCGTTGGCAATCGAAGTATCCAGTCCTATTAAGTCAAAGTTGGCCGTTCTCTCAGTGATGTATGAAATGTTAAGTTGAAATTTCTTCTTGAACGCTTCGAGATCCCAAGCCTGGCCCAAATCACTACTATAAGCTGGGAAATCGTTTGAGTGGGTGTTTGTCACCCTGTCTTTCTCGATCCCAATGATATTCGATCCTAGCTGCGACATCTTTATCTTTATGTACCGCCGGTTTGATATATACTGGACTTCGATGCTTATTTTCAGCCTAGTGTACAAGAAGTGGGTTGCATTTAATATACATCTTAAGCAAGGTTCAACTGATATTTTCAAGATAAATTTTTTATTTATTTTTTTATTTTTTTTGTATATAGTGAAATTTTTCGCACATTCACTTTCTTTTGTTCACTGTATTGTACTTTGTATTTTTTTTTTTTTTTTTTTCTTTACTTCCGTACACACAAAACTACTTTATGCCAACTATGCGCTGGAATGGTATTACGCATAGCCCTTCTTCTACGTAATGTGATTTAGTTCAAATACCAATTGTTTGACATAGAGCAAGAGTTTTTGGATTATTATCTTGCAAAACTGGATAAAAACGTTTTCTTTGTCAGGTTTTTTATAGCAGCCCCTCATTTAGATTGTCTGTGATTGGTGCACATATATCCCACTAAGATGTCTGAGAATGAAATGAGCGAGGAGAAGAATGCTAGGGAGGAAACCTCAAAGGAGGAAATTTCAGAGGAGGAAGTTGCAGAGGAGGAAGTTGCCACAGGAGGCAGTTGCAAATGAGAAAGTTTTAAAAGAGAAAGAAGAAACAACGAAGACAATTGCTAAGGATAATGTTACGAAGGAAGAAATTCCACAGGAGATTCCACAAGAAGACACTGCAAAGGGAGAAGTTGCAAAAAAGGATATTTTAGATGAAGAGATTTCAGATGAAGATATTTCAGATGAGGATACTTCTGCAGATGAAACTTCAGAGGAAGATTTTTTGGGAGGAGAGATTTCAGATGAAGACTTTTTGGGAGAGGGCATTTCAGAGGATAGTTCACTGGAAGAAAGTTCACTAGAGAAACCTTTAGAGGAGGAGATCTCCCAAGAAAAGGCTTTAAAGGAGGAGATTACACAAGAAAAGGCTTTAAAGGAGGAGATTGCAAAAGAGAATGTTGCAAAAGAAGTTGCAGGAGATGTTGCAGATGAGAAGGCCTCAGAAGAAGGAGTTACAGAAGAAGTAATTCCAATGGAAATCCCCCCAAAAAGTATTGCAGATATTAGAAAGGATGAAGTCACAAGTAAAGATATTGCAAAGGATGATATTGAAGAGGAAGATATTACCAAGGATGAACTTCCAAAGGAAGATATTACAAATAAGGAACTTTCACACGAGCAAACTCCGCAAGAGAAAATTGCCGAAGAAGCTGCAAAGGAAGAGATTGCAGAGAAAATTCCAAAGGAAGAAATTGCTCAAAATGATGCTTTAAAGGAGGAGGTTACTAGGGAGGATGCCAAGAAAGAAATCATTAAGCAAGACCTTAAAGACGACTTTGTAAAGAAGGAATATTTGAAGGGGGGAATTTCAGAGGAAGTTGCAAAGCAAGAAGTTCCACAAGAAGTACAGGAAGAAACTCAACAAAGAGAAATTCCTAAGGGTAAGGTTGATATAGCGAAACATGTTATGTTTGAGGATAATGCTAAGGAAGATATTGCTAAGGAAGATATTGCTAAGGAAGATATTGCTAAGGAAGATATTGCTAAGGAAGATATTGCTAAGGAAGATATTGCTAAGGAAGATATTGCTAAGGAAGATATTGCTAAGGAAGATATTGCTAAGGAAGATATTGCTAAGGAAGATATTGCTAAGGAAGATATTGCTAAGGAAGATATTGCTAAGGAAGATATTGCTAAGGAAGATATTGCTAAGGAAGATATTGCTAAGGAAGATATTGCTAAGGAAGATATTGCTAAGGAAGATATTGCTAAGGAAGATATTGCTAAGGAAGATATTGCTAAGGAGAATGATATTTCTGAAGCCGCTTCTAAAGACGTGGTCAAGAATGACATAGCTAAGAATGATATCTCTAATGACGTTGTTAAAGATAATATCTCTAAGGGTAATACAGCTAAAGATGAGATAGCTAAAGATATTTCTGAGGACGCTGTGAAAGATATTGCCAAAGATGATATTTCTAAGGAAGTTGTCAAAGATGACAATTCGATGGAGAAGACTGCGCCAGAGCAAACTGCACAGAGTGATATTCCACAGGAGACAGCTGCACCAATACTTAGACAAACAGATGATAATGACGAATCAAGCACCAGAGCCAGAAAGCTGGCCAATCGGAGCTCGCTATTACTTGGAATGAGCAGCGGAGCCTCGATAGAGGAAGAGTCAGAGGCCGAAAATAAAGATGGACAAGATTCCAGGACAAGCATATCCAATTCAGTTAGCGATCACATGTCGAAGGATAACCATATGGAGAAGCCAATGTTACCACCAAGACCGTCAAATCCGAAAACTAATCCTCAATTAGATCTTCCTAAGAATTACGGACTTGATAGAGTTGCAAGTGAACCCGTTGAGTTAGAATCCCCATCCAAAACTCAGCCCACAGGCATATCTTCGGAAGATTGTTCTCAGGATGGACAGACTATGACCGAAAAAGTGTTAAAAAAGCTTCTTAGAGAAAGGGCCGGTGCAGTTGACGACGTAATTCACAGTATGCCAGAGGAGCTTCGTATATCTGCAGATCAGTATTTGCAAATACTACACTCTAGTGATGAGCTTATTGAAATTCTGAGCGAGGTTGAGTCTGGAAATTACACAAATCCAGACAGGGAGGCCGTTTTTTCGTTGATTTCAGGTAGTCTTAAGATATCCAACGCAGTTGAAAATGCCGATGTTTCAAATCTAGACGCGGACTTGTTCAAGGACACTGTTCATTCGCTATCAGTGACTAAACCGTTTGACGAGGACAAGCTGATTAAGGATATGATGAAGATATGTGCCATAGTTGGAGAAACAGCGCCAAACCCTCTGGTGTGTTACATCCACACCCAAGTCCAATCCATCAAAACGTGTCTAGTTCTAGAGTTGATCATGAGAAAGTTTGTGACTTCCAACAGCGAATTCGAGTTCTTGCTTCTCAGATCGTTGGAGGCCAGAGATCCGGAGCTCATAGTGAAGAAGTACAACTCTGGAGAGTTGTCGTTGGTACAGCTTAAAGATTCAATAGCTTCGGGAAAAGTGTGGCTAGATCTAATTGCTAAAGCAGAGGATGCAGGTCTTGGTGCAGAGCTCGTGAAAAACAGCATTGTCTATGGGTTTAAATCGTTGATAGATGCACTAATCGCGTGTGTTATTTTACCCAAGGACGGAAAACTAACAAACTTGACAGTGCAGTCTGATCTATGCAGATATCACAGGGAATATTCCATTATTAAGGAAAATTCAGAGGCCTTTTCCACAGATAACACAGTCATGAAGGAAAGAGAGACGTTGGAATTTTTCCACCAGGACTTGAAGAAGAAGAAACAAGCCTACACTGATTTGCTGAACAACTACAAGCAGTTAAATGAAGAGAAATTTAGCAACGAGAATGCTCTCAAGAAGTTAAAAATGGAAAACGAGGAGTTACGAAAGAAGTTGGATGATAGCAAGACTGAACTAAGTTCCAAGCTTTCGGGATTCGAGGTGATCAAAATAAACAACGACAAGAACGAGGAAATAAGCAAGATGAACGAGAATTTGAGAAACGAGATAGCGAGAGTCAGCACTGAAATAAGCGAGCTCTCGTTGAAATTGAAGAAATGATGCAAACTAAACGTCATGCTGAACTGTGTGACTTCACCCTTATTAAAAGAGAAGAAAGAATACCTTGAAAATACACATTTGGCGAAATTGGGTGATTTTACAGCACTTATTCGTCCTTCCTGTTTAGTTTTTTGCTTTTTCTATAGTCGCGTGATTGTCTGGATTGTGCAAACATTTGAAGCCAAGTCAACCATCCGGATCAATAAAGCGCATTATTTTTAATCCGGACGATCTATTACGTCATTGTACACAATCGAATGATAATAACGTGCGACTGGAATTGAATTTTACGCACCAGAGCTCAAGGCTGTGCAAGTAGCAACGGAAATATGACAATTGTTTTTTTTTTAACTCCGGATTGTTTCAGTGTAGGAGACCAGATTTAGGTGCTGAGCATTCAGGTACAAATATACGTAATAATTATGCAGATGTGACTGCATTCTCATGGTAAATGAATGGGGTAAATAATCACGAGACATGGAAGATTGGGGTGTGAGTTTTTCTGATAATAAGATAACGTATTTATTTTGTGTATCTTTATCTTTTCATTTCGGAAGCACAGCAAATGTATGGTAGCTGCCGTTTTTTCATTTGTATTTCAGCTATAACTTTAACTTCAAACTTAGTTTAATTTATTTCAATCAACAGTTTTATTTCAATTATAATATTTTTACTTGAATTTCAAATTTAATTCAATTTCAATTACACATAGTTTTATCGTTAATAGTTTTTTACATTTTCAAGCCTGGGCTAAGAAACGCTAATATCGAATACATAGTGAAAGTAAAGAATGATTGTAGTAACATAAAAAAGTAATAAACACGAGAAGTGAACGGTTCATATTAAGTCATCAGAAAGAAGCATATAGGTAGAATAAACACGAAGCGTAAGCCATGCATGCATCTCCTTCACTCTATATGGGTGACAGTCTCTTTCTGTTCTTCCCATGAAGCATTTGTAACAGCCATCCTATGTGTTTCGTAGAGAGGAGGCAACTTCTTAATATCCTTACGAAGGAAGTGCCTCTGGAAAGCATTAATTAGAGCCTTGGTCTGATAAGAAGCATGCTTGTAAGTAGGGACATCGAACACCTCATCCAACTCTTCCAAGGTCAAATTCTTGGTCTCAGGCAAGAACCATAGGACCAAAAGGAAACCCACAAGGTTCCAGGCAGCGTACCAGCCGAAAGCACCTTGTGGCTTGAAGGCTTTCAAAAGAGAAGGCCACGTAAGAGATAAGATGAAGTTGAAGAACCAGCAGGTTGCAGTTGCGAAAGACATGGTGACATTTCTAACGTATAAGGCAGCACACTCTGCAGAGTATGTGAAGGGAACGGGACCTTCCGAGGAAGAGTAGACGATGGTGAAGAGGTAGATACCCAAGGCGATGACTCCAATTCTTGCATCTCCATTAGACTTTGGAATCCAGAAGGAAAATCCGGCCATAAGAAGGAAGACGGCCATAAGTGGGAACGAAACGAGAAGCAAAGTTCTGCGGCCAAATTTGTCGATCATGAAAAAGGCTGGAAGTGCAAAGACCCAGTTGAGCATACCAAAGCCCCAAGAGGCAATAAGTGCATCTCTTTCAGAGAATCCGGAGTCTAAAAAGATACTAGAAGAGTAATAAGCAATGACGTTAATTCCACAGAACTGCTGCATAAACATGACCACCCAGGCACCAAAAGCACCGTTTCTGTTTCTTCTGACGGTAACCATCTCCTTAACCTTGTGGAAGAATGACATATCGCTGGAGCCTTCCTCCATGATGAGCAAACTGGCGTAAAATGTATCTCTGGCAGCCTGAAGATCCGTGGAACGAAGGGCCTGCATGGATTTGTATGCATCGCTGTGGCGGTTCTTTCCCATGAGCCAACGAGGTGATTCAGGACAGAAAAGGATCTGGGCAGCAAGAACAATGGAAGGAAGCATAGCAGAACCAAGCATCAATCTCCACGAGAGACCTTCGCCAATTCCGTGAGCTGGGATCCTGTAAAAGGCCAAGGAAAAGACGTAGCCAAGCATGATTCCAAAGGCGGTCCATATCTGCCAGTTCATGACCAAGGCACCTCTGATACGTGCTGGAGAGCTCTCGGAAGAGTAGACTGGCACAGTTGTGGTGTTGGGGCCAATAGCAAAGCCGAGGAAGAAACGTGCGATGAACAAGTGCCACCAGGTGTTTGTGAGAGCAGACCAGAGACAGGTTAGCACGGCAATAATGCAACAGATGAAGATGGTTCCTCTTCTGGAAAAGCGATCGTTCATCCAGTCAGTCATCCAGCAAGATATGCAGCTTGCAGACAAGTATGGTGCACAGTTCACCAAACCCTGAAGCCATTTGTCTCTGTCAGAGTCTCCACCAATGCCAAAAGCCGATGGATAGTACAAGTTGGCACCGTTAATCACAGTTTCATCCATTCCTTGCATGCAGGCGGCCATCGAAGCAGTGCACACCAACCAGTACATCTTCCAAGGAAGAGCCCAAGGGTGATGCTCCTCTTTGTAGAGCGACTCCTTATCCTCCTCCGAGAGGAAGGTCATCGAGTTGTATCCACGGGGATCTCTTGCAATGGCTGCTGCCTTGGCAAACAACTCCTCATCCAAGCCGTTCTTGCTTGCATAAGACCGGCCCATGTTCATCACCTCCTCCTCTGTGTAATTCGAGAGCAAGTTTGTGGAGCTGCCGTTGTTATTGGCCTCATCTCCACTCGAGTCTTCGGACAACTTTTCTGGGTCCACCGACGAGTTTGAAGACCTGTTGTCAAAAAGCCCGTTTTCCTCATGCTTTGTGTTTCCTTTTGGTGTTCCTGAAGAGGTTGACATAGTGAGATTTGAGGTCTAACCGACGGTCAATTAATTCAGTAACGGTGCGTAGCTTTTCGTATATATCACTTAAGCACTTATTCAGGTGTTGTTAAAACACTTTTCCAGGTGATGTTTAAGTACTTCGTCGAGTGCTGTTTAAGTACTTTTTCTATTGCTATTGAAGTACTCTTTCAAATATCCTTAAGTACTTATTATCAAGTACCTATTTCCAAAAAACCAGTTAAAAATATTGTTTCCGGCTGGTAACTTTGTTAGCTGTATTGCGGAAAAAAATACAGGTAGAACAGCCAACTTCAAATCCTGAAACCACTCAATTGTTGGGAACTAACATCCCTTTATATACACAAAAGACGGCAAAGATACCGAAGAAGACTTCGGATCGTATCACACGTTCCTGAAAACCTTGCCAGCAAGTTGAAGCCCAGATTACCGTAATTCCGTTTCCTGCTTTGATGAGTATGAGGTCATACCATGGGTCATATTTGTGGGGAAATTGTCACCCAAACAATGGGGAATTCTGAAAATTCCTGGACCTGTTCCATAATGCAGGTCTACTTACTAACATCTTTTCCAATTTTTATTTTTTTATATCGCCTATTGTTGTGCCACTTGCTTTTGGCTGGACCTTGAACCATCTCTCAATTTTTTGCTTTTTGCTGTCTGTGTTCTTCATCTGTATTTCCCCTCACCTACTTGTTCTGGTACCTTGATTTTCGTCTTGGCATCTGCAAGCAGGAATAGGAATTCGCAGCAGATCCTCGTCTGGCTTTCTGGACCAGCTTCGAACGCTAGAGTGGCACAAATCTACAGAGCATACAGTTTACGCATTAGATGCCCTACAAACTGATCTCCATATAACCGAAAATCAGCACTGCTTTCTTTGTGCTTTTTCCCTGTCTCTTGCCAATATTGGCTGACGTTGCCTTGCTTGTTTTCCGGCTCGACTGCGAAGCTTCGGTTTTCCTGCTTTTTTTTCCCGCATTGTTCTAACTGACATTGTTGTGCTGTGTTGCAATTCTGATTAATCAGAAACGGGAATTTTGTCCGCGCCAGTATTTCGGATCTGGCTCAGTCCTGGGAGCAGAAAGAATATTGTGGAAATAAAGTTCTAACGTTGGAATATAGTTAAAAATATGCAAAAACAGAGAGAGACGAGATTGCGCCAGGAACCAGGAAACTAGCAATCCACTCCATCCTACCCTCAAAAGACTCGTTTATCCCCTTAAATGTGTTTTCCTTCATCGCTTCCTTGCCAGTGCTACACTAATTTAATGGAAAGTAGCTTCTGAATGTCCGAGTTGCTGCCGTATACTTGAACTCAGTCCTGGAATTACGGGTAAAACCTCAGATGCTTCCGTACTGGCTTAGCGCCAGAAAAAAAATTATTAACTTAGTGCCATAAAAAAAAAAGCTCTCCGTCCTGACATGGAATTCCGTAGCACTTAAATAGAGCAAACATTTGCGAATAATCAGATCCCAAAAATGTCCGACTTACGGAGAAGCGAATTATGCATCGTTGCTTGAATCCGTCCCTGTTAACCATCTTTCAATTTCATTAAATCTCTATTCTTGAAAAGATTCATCACGAATAATGACCGGAATTCTGGGGACGGTGTTTTGTTTAGCGTTATTCCTTCTCCACATTTATTTCTGGACTAATTCAGGTGGGGAACTCTATGTGAGTTCATCCAAATCTATTCTAACCTACTCTCCCATTCGAGACAACTTCTTAAAACTCCGACCTGTGCTCTATTCTGGAAACACGTTAAGTTTCTTATTATCTCTTCGGACTTTTCACTTCTCTGCTCTCATGATGATCTTTTCGAATGACCTCTCGTTGATTTGGAGTCTTTTGTTTACACTGTTTCTCTGTTGTAGTTCATTTTGCTTCGTAATCTGCTCTGTATTCTTTTTGTTTTTTTTGTTAACGGTAGTCCGCGTCTATTTTCTGTCCAATACCAGATCAACAGCTCCCATAAAATTTTAGTTAAATACTACATTTTTTTTTCTGACGCTTTTCTACCTGGAATTTTCGGCAATAAAACATTATCAAGCTATGTACTGCATGGAGCGAATCCTTGTATTGTGCTATATGTATTGTGCATCCTAACTTGAAACACTTTGAAAGACAGATAATGTACTGTTTTGGTTGTACTGCAATGAAAAGGTATTGCCATGTGATCAAGCTCACGTGACATATCAAAATTTAGGACGTGGCTTCTGCATAGTTTCAGTATGAAAACATTCTAGGAGTGCCGATAGCGCAAACACATAGTTACATTTACATATGTTTGAGCTTTTGACCCCTTAAAAGACGCTGGTCCTTTTCTTTTCACCATATTTAACCAATCATCAGTACAAAATACACTGAGAAAAAGACGCTAGCTAACCTAGCCTCGATGCGCGAACACGTAATCTGGAAAAAAATGAATATGAAAAAAAAAAAAACTATTAAGAAATACATGAAGAGAAATAAGCATAGAGAACTATTCTAGAATGCATCAAGAGGCACTGTTTCGACCAGAAGAGAAGGGATTTTCGGCAATCAAGGCAATATGTTTTCTAAAGGTGGGATACATCAGGTTCTATTCGCCATTTTGGCTGCTTTTGTGGGTATCGCCAGTGCAATTAAGGTGTCAAATGGAGTAATCAGGATCGATGAAGAAAAGCACTTGTTTGGACAGAAGCCAATTCCATTGGATATCGTGAATAGGAACATCAGTGTGTCCTTTAAACTTCAGAAGGATAATGGTGAAAAGTATGGCTTGCCAGGACCACAGCAGGTGAGCGTTATTTTGGCAGATAAGAAAGAGAATGGTGCACAAATGTATTTCTATCCAGAGCATCTGCAGAAAAGTGACAGATATAAGCTCACAGTTTCACTCTCAAATGACGTCTCCCCATACTTGAAGAAGCAGAGCAAGGTGTACGTGAAGATTCTTTTGGGAGACTCGGACCACACAAGCAATCTCTTGGAGAATGTTGCTGTTCTCGAACCTTCGAGCAAGCTTATAGAAGACACCCACTTTGACACACCTAAGAGATTCGGTGCAAAGCCGGAGATCCACCATATTTTCCAGCAAGATGCAAAGCAGGCCCCTGCCTTTGTGGCACAGTTCTTTGTTGTGGATGTTGCAATTGTGTTGGTTGGTTTCTTTGGACTCCTTGCTGTTGGAAGATCGGTGAACTTCCAGAATCTCTCCGAGGTGGGTCTTTCTGCAGTTCTCTTCTTGGTTTCCCTGGCAGCCTTTGAGTTCATCTTCTGCTTTTACTACCTTGGGGACTCGATCTTTGCCACGTTGTCCAGAGCCGCAATTGTTGCACTTTTCACGCTTTTCTTTGGCTCTAGAACTCTACGGTCTCTTTACTCGCTAAGAGTTAGCGGTAAACGCTAGGCCAGGTATTTGACTACAGGTTGAATTTAAGTTCTTACATGCATTTTCCTCTATCAGCGTGTCTATCTATATAATAGAAGAGAGAGCGCATACAGATTTAAGAACGAACTGCGAGTATGCTGTTCTATGTTATTTTCGTTTCTTAATTACATAACGCTGTTGAATTTCAATGCGATGATGCTGAACCTTGTATATCTTTGCAGTACCTTGTAATAAAAACCACACGCTAAGTACAGCCACATATTAATGCACTCACAAGGCGTATATTTCACCCGTGCTAACCTACCAGGTCTCCTCATAGTATGTGTTGTCCATCTGCCTGAAGTACTGGTCTTTGAAAGAGAGTATGCGGGGAATGTACCAGGCTTTAATCAGCTTCCCGCTTATCAGAGCCATTGGTAAAACCGAATACGTTCTAGAGTCGATCGAATCGGTTAGATTATCACCAGTAACCCAGCAATGTCCCTCTGGAACGATCACATAACTGTTGAAATTCTCTCGAAAGCTGGCCTTTTGCAGGTTTCCTCTTAAACTACCATCTGAACTTCCATCTCCACCTAACCCTTCCCCATTTGCCGCACTTTGCTCTCTTAATCCCTTCAAAGTATTGCGGCTCGGATCTATCAGTATGATATCCCCAGGCATGCCCGTTATTCGTTTACAAATCCAACTCTCTGGTGCATTGGGCTTCCGTGCAACTATCACATCCCCCATATGCACATTCCGGCCGTATTTGTACCGCTTGTCCACAATTGCATAATCATCCGAAACGTGTAACGTGGGAAGCATCGAATCTCCTGAAGTTGAGCTAAATTCGAATGCGTTCATGGAAAACATGTGCAAAAATGCAACCGCTCTGACTGCGTATGAAATCACTCGTCCTCCCTCCCTTGCATAGTAGAGAATTGAAGGCATGATGTGAGTTGCTGGGTGCGATTATGAGCCTTTGGCTTGTCTGTTGTATTTGTTAATATGAACAGGAAAGGCTCTTTGGGAGTAAATAAATGGGTAGTCGTGATGAAATGAGTTCGGTAAAACGAGTGCAGTTAAATGATTTGATTAAATTGTATATTGTCTCGGAAAAACTGCGATCTATTCGCAATCTATTTATTACTGTTTAGTTGTTAAGTTTGACTAAAATTGTGGTACACATATTTTTATGTATGTACAGAAAAGATGTCCAGAACAGAAAGAGTACTGAAGAGAGATCAATCGTCTAATTTTTTATCACAGGAATATTATTACATTGTTAATTTTTATCTGTTAATTTATTTTTGTATTTCTTATTTTCTTATTTTCTTTTTTCATCTCTCTAGTTCTACTTCCTTGCCACTTTCATATTTTATTTACTCTTTCTCTTTTCACACCACTGCCTTTACAATCTCCGCATTTCCTCATACTACGTCCGTTTCATTAGCTCCGATGTCGGCATCATATCTCCAAAGACTTGAGCTGGAAAAGCTCATGAGCAGAGATGTTTTAAACCGATTGCCGAATACAGATAACAGGCATCGAAATGAATCACGATATTCGGATCCCAGAGTGCTAAACAATCCTCGAATATGCAAAAGCTACTTGGTGGGAAGTTGCCCTTATGATATGTTGCGGGGTACAAAGGAGAATCTAGGAAGATGTCCGCGGATCCACAACAAGAAGTATAAAATCATTTATGATGCCGCTATAGAGAGGGGGGAAAAGCTGCCTCACCATAACTTCGAGCTCGATTACTTGCACGACTTGGAGGATTTTCTTGACCGATGTAACCGGAAGGCTGCACAGGCTGAAAGGAGGTTGCAATCCACAGAAGAGGAGAAGGAGAGCGTGGCAAACATCACCACACAAATTGACGAATATGACACAAGAATAGCCGTTACAACACAGGAGATTGAGACTTTCACGAATAAAGGTGAGGTAGAAAAGGCAATCGAGCTTTCCATCAGACTGAAGTCTTATATCTTTGAGAGACAGAAGTTGGCCGAGAGTTACAACAACGCCCTTCAAAGCATGAATCAAAGTGCAACGCAGAAGCTTCAAGTTTGTAAAGTTTGTGGTTCGTTTCTTTCTGTCTTGGATAGCGATAAAAGACTAGCGTTCCACTTCACTGGAAAACTTCACCTTTCTTATGTTGATATGCGGGCCACTGTTGACGACATAAAGCGAAGGTTGAGTTTGAAGGACTGAGTGATCTCGTGCGGTCATTTTAGAATATCTTTTCGGTGTTTTGCAACTCAACCTATGCTTTTGAGTTGGTTGCTTCAACAGGCAAACCTGAAGCTTGGTCAACGGTGCTGTAGAGTTTCTTTTTCTCGGTACTTCTTCTGATATCCTTTGCCGTGGTGGCGTTTGCAGTCTCGTATCTTCCAACAGAGGGAGGAATCATACTTGCAAAATACGACAAGATTTGCCTTGTTGGGATAACTGTCCTCAGGGTGTTGGAGATAAGCACAATGGTCAAATATGCGAGTCCAACAACAAGTGCTAGCGTTAGCACTGTTACCAATAGTATGAGGAATAACGGTAAGAGTCCAATTGCTGTCATAGTTTTGTGCGATGGTTAGTAATGAAAATGCTCGAATCACTGAGAAGTCAAGGTTACTTACATGATATGGCGGCAAATATGGAAATGCCCAATCCCAGAGCAGAGCTGGCGAGTGTGGTAAGGAAGCTCATGATGGTAAAAGTAAGTAGAAGTGGTGGAAAGCTTATTATCAATGAGTATGCGTAACAAGTCTAATGGGGTATGTATTGTTAGTAAAGATGATAAACTAAATAGCTCAAGCAAAATGCAAGAGAAGAAAATGTATTTTTTTATTTCTATTCGTACCTTTAGTGATGGCGGGGTCTGTTCGATCGTGAGTGCAAGTGAGGATAGTTTTCCCTTAATATAGTCGAAAAGTAGCATTGCATTTCTGTAGCCGAATATTAGTTAGTATGGGGAAAAGGGGATTATGCTGCATTGGGAGGAACAAAGTGTGATCTCAGAAAGGAAGTGGGGTAAAGGCGACAAGGGGAAAAAAAGGTGAACTGGTGGGATTTGAGGCAGAAATTCATGTCGCGATTCACATCAAAAAAAAAGGATTCCTTCCCTGATTTGGATAACTTGAGAATTTGGTACTTACAATAATGCAAGATTCCGGTACTTGCTATCCCTTGGAACAGCCTGATCTATAGCCCATGCTAAGTCAAAATTAATTCTGTTGATTGCCGGGACTGTCCGGATACGGAGGCCTTTAATGAAGTTGCCAATCCAGTCAAGAATCGAAGATGCATCAAACAGTAACTGATACCCAGATTCAAAGGGAGTTTCAGAAGATGCAACGTTTCCTCCCAAAGAGATGTAATCATTCTGTTTGTTTTTTGATACCCAGATTCAAAGGGAATTTCAGAAGATGCAACGTTTCCTCCTAAAGAGATGTAATCATTCTGTTTGTTTTGTTCCGCAACTGGAACTTCATCATTTGACATTTTCACGGTGCTGTGGGCTAATGACTTGAAGGGGCAACAATCAAAATTGTTCCCAGGTGTTGTTTTGATGCTTTTGATTGGGCTTGAAAGAGCTGAGTCAAATAACTTTGGAGAAGAGGTATTGAGGGATTCCTGAGTTTTGATCATGTTGCATAAAAATGTTTATATGAATTAACTATAAGGTAACTGCAATTTTCCCACTTGTCAGAAAAGAGAAGTGATGAATAGAAAGGAAAGTTACTACGAACGGAAACACGGCTTTTATAAGGATTCAGGCCGGGTGAATCCAAAGTAGATTTAATGTACAAATTAAGAGAATCAGCAAAAAATTTGTATTGCACATGAGAAGGAAAGGAGGGGAAAAAACTTTGAAAAAATAAATTTGGAAGTAATTCATGATATCTGTAAAATCCCTTCAGCTATCTTGAAAGGACAAAAGTAAGAATATATAAATGAAAGTGAGAAGAAGAACCACAAAGGTGAACACCAAAGTACACATCATAAGGGCAGGAAGGATGGAGGGAAGCCAAATGGGGACTATATAGTTAAGGATGAACATTGTTAGTATTGACCTGTAAGGCATAAAATGCTGGTGTTATATATACAATCTTGGACTTACTAGTGAAAATCACAAATATGGTGAGGGCCAGAAGGGTAGTTATCCCAAGTATATAAACGAAGGCATCAAAGCCGGAAGAGGACATTTCTATGTGTTGATTGAAGGTGTAGGAATCAACGGATCAAGAACCAATGAGCCTTGTAGCAATATGAAAAGAAATGGGAAGTAAGAAGATGAAAAGAAGTAAAAGAGCTAAAGGGAAATTAACGATAAAATAGAAGTAAAAAGAAGTAAAAGCAAAGTAATGAAAGAAGATTATAGTAAAGGCAAGAAATTAAAGAGAAAAATATAAAAAAGAAAGCAAGTTCTAGTGGGTGTACTGGAATAAAAGAGGATTTGATTTATTCGATTTCGTATAATCCCTTCTCGTGCAAATATAAAAGGGGAAGCTCGCCCATTTTTAATTTTTTTGATCTCTTTTTTTTTTTTTGTTTGGTTTTTTTAGTTTTTAAATTTTCTCTTCCTCTCTCCAGTACGCAGACATTTTTAAAATTTACATACCAGACGTCAGTCACATTTTAGAAATATTTCGAGGCACAAACGTTTATTTTCACCTTGAAATCGATTTTTTTCCCTTGGGCCGGGCAGGTGAAACTCTCACAAACGATAAAACAATGATTCAGCCAGTGGTAACGACATCTCTTTTCAAATAACAAAAGATTTTCTGATAATCAAATTGACATCTCAGCTTTATATACTCGCCATCAGCCAGGGCATTAGAATGATTGGCTGATGTCACCAAAAAAAGAAAGCCAAAGCTTAATTATGTGGGATCTGAAGATCCGAGGTGGTGTTATTGTAAGAGTGTTTATGATAAAACGTTAGTTTTAACTCCGGTCGTTTGATCGGAGATGTGACTGAAAAAGGAAATGCGGCTGGGGGTCTTGAATAAGAAAAAAATTTTTTTCCGATCGTGTTGTAAACCCAGACTTCGGAATTACAATTACGTGATCATATCTCTTGGCGCTATTTGGGCCATATATGCCATGAAACACACGACAGTACAGTATAGGGCTCACCAGTATCACAGAGCATGTTAAATATTATGAAATCTGTCATTTATACGCTCAAACGGCCAGGAAAAACTATGGATATCAACAAAATTCGGAAGATGTTTGATGACAAAATATTACTAACATGTCTCTCTCCATTATTTCTCTTGCGCCAAAATAAAAATTTGATTGTTTTTTCAAAAAATTTGATTTTTATTTTAAGAAACTTGATTGTTTTTTCAACAAAAGATTTATCTCATTGCATACAGTCACGCCAACATATATATACACGCATCATTCCCAACGGTTTACGAAAATCATCTCAAAAAAAAGAACCGAGCTTGTGAATATTTCCATGCTCAAAGTTGTTTGAGACTTACTAACTGTTGGATATTTTATTATTGTTCAACTGTTTAGATCACTAGGTTCTGGTACTGAATCCGTATTAAGAGCAAGTGAAAATTAGGAGGTACATTTATCGAGAAAAGAGGCAGATATAAAGAAATACAGTTAAGATAAAAGGATAGAAGAAAGCAAAAAAAGCAAAGAAACAAAAAAGCAAAACAAGCAGAAAAAGCAGAAAAAGCAGAGAAAAGCAAAACAAGCGAAAATAAGCAAAAAACAAGCAAAGCGCGCAATAGCTACTAACAAATCCCAAGGACCCCTAATGGTGCAGAAAGCTAACTCAATTTCGGACACCGTAGTTTCTGGCAATACCAGGGATGTGGCATCCTCGATCGATTCGTTGAACTCAGAAGATGTCCAATCATTCGCCGGAAGCGTGGACAATGCATCAATTGGAACGGACAACCCAAAGTCGATCACATCGACTCTTTCGAGGGTGGAGACGGCAATGTCAGAAGTGCTTAGAGTGAGATCTTTGAGGCAAACGGTGACAAATGCCAGGGACGATAACGAGATCACCGCGCGCAACGAAGAACATGCTAGAAAGAGCACGTTGGGACGCATCCTTACACACCCAGATATTTCGGATGCCATGCGAGTCGCAACTCACACAGGCGGCAGCATTGCGGAGAAGTTGGCAGACGTGCGTCCTGAAGACGAGCGGGCCGTGAGAGAGATCACCAGCAAGGCAGAGGAGGCGTCAGAAACTGAACAGGGTCTAGTTGAGAAGGGGGAAGAAGAGGAAAAGAAGTATCCGCCTGTTGACAGGGGATATGCATGGGTCATTTGCGCGACGGAGTTGCTTATGATCATAACAACGTGGGGTGCGCCGACCGCGTTTGGTATCTTCATCGCTTTCTGGCTCAATGATGGCACGTTTGATGGTGCAGACCCGATGAACTACGCCCTTTCATCGTCGATAGCAATCTTTTTGGCCCAGGCGTTGGCCCCGGTGGCCATGATTACGCAGAGTATGATTGGCTTGAAGGTCACGATCGCGCTTGGAACGGCGGTGAACTTTGCCGGCTATCTGCTCTGCTCTTTTTGCACGAAGTTGTGGCAGTTGTACTGCACGCAGGGTGTGTTGGTTGGCGTGGGCTTTGCGTTCATATTCAACCCTTCCATCGTGATTCTCAGCAGCTGGTTCGTCAAGTACAGGGCCATCTCTTCAGGTGTCACGATCTGCGGTGCCGGTATTGGAGGAGTGGCCTTCGCGCTTGGCTCACAGGCTTTGATCAACTTGAAGCACGATTATCGTTGGGCCATGCGGATGATCGCCATCGTTACGCTTGGCCTCAACTGCTTCGTTGTGTGCTTTCTGAAAGAGAGAATGCCACCCAAGAGGGAGCGCACCAAGAAGTACTTCAAGCTCCAAGTGAGGACCATCTTGAACTACCGGACGATGCTCCACTGGCAGATCATTGCCATCACATTTTGGTTTGCCATGGCCATCGTTTCGTACATCGTGATCACTTTCTCGCTTGCCAGCTTTGCCACTTTCATCGGCTTGTCCGAAACGCAGGGCTCCTACGTCACAGGTATCTTTAACGGATGCCAAGCAATTGGAAGACCGCTTCTTGGTATTTGCGGTGACCGCTTTGGAAGAATAAACACTGCCTTGGCCGGCAACGTCATCGTGATCATCCTCATCTTCGCGTTCTTCGTCAACTGCAATAATTCGGCCACCCTTATCGGCTTTTCCATCGTGTCAGGACTTGTCACTGGATGGTCGCAGCTTCTTAACCAGGCAATCATGCCAGATGCTGTTCCGATGGCGGAGTATCCATCCGTTTGGAGTTATGAGAACATCATTGTGGGATGCTTCTGCTTGTTTTCCGAGGTTGTCGCGCTTAAATTGAGGGACTTGTCGAGCTCAATGCCTTTCCTCAAAGCCCAGCTCTTTGCGGGCTTTATGGTGGTTGGCTCGCTCATTTGCTTGATTCCAGTCCGCGAGTGGAAAATCAGGCAGATGATCGAATCAAGATTGGAGGACGCCAAGGATGAGTTGGAAACAATTCAATCGAGCGCAGACCCAGAGAAGAACAGGGAGGATTTCGATCTTCTGGCTGCTCGGATCCAAAGGTACCAAGGCTTCCTTACTAAGAGTGCACATGGTTACTTGCACAGGCTTTTCTACCCAGTTAAGGCTTGATATATTCATAATGGCTTGATCAGCTTAATAATGGCTCTTTTCATTGGATCTCCGTCCCTTGTAAATACCCATCTCCTCTGCTCTACATTAAGTCAGCTATTTTGCTTTTTTTACGAGCAGAGAATTTACTAAACTTATTCATACACACATTTCTACAGCTAGAGTTTAGTGCCAGTGTATACACTCGCTTTATAGAAAACAGGGAGTATCTGAAAATGGATGTATAGGGAGTAAAAAGAATGATGATAAATGCAAGAAACAGAGTTGGTATTAGGAAGTTGGAGTTTCGCCAAAAGAGAGATGGAAAAAAGAGAATGCGGAGTATTATGTAAAGGAAGGTCAATAAGGAAAGCCAGACGATAGGCTAAAATTAAATAGGAAAATCAAAATTGGACTTAAAACGAAAGCCAAGACTAAATTAAAACAAGAATTTCAGGACTTGATTTAAATGAAGAACACCTAAACTGAACTTGAGTAGGAAAGCAGAAACCGAATTTAAATAAAGAAGGCTAAGTCACAATTTAGAAATTAAAGATCTAATTCAAAAAGAAAGTCAAGACTCAATCTAATTAAGAAAGCAAGGCTCAACTTAAGTAAGCAAGGAAAGAACAATTTTAAATAAGGAACATCTAAACTAAACTTGAAGACGAAAGCCCAGAGACAGCTCAACTTAAGTAAGCAAGGAAAGACCAATTTTAAATAAGGAACATCTAAGCTAAACTTGAAGACGAAAGCCCAGAGACATCTAACTTGAATAAAAAAGACAAGACCTAAATTACATACAGAAAGCTAGGCCTTAACTTGATGAGATATTGAAGAAAATTCAAATAGCTCGTATTTGACTCAAGATAGGAAGTCATATCTGTTGCTGTTACATTATCTGTAGGCCTTGGAATAAATTGAAAACTCTCTGAAGGAGAAGGAAACATGTATGATTACTTATATTGAGACGTGTAAGAGGGATCTCTAGTGAAGGAGATATCATAATAACAAAGTAAGTAAAAGGTGAGAATTACAAGAGTTCAAGCTGGATCCCTTATATATTCGGGCATATATGCTATACAAAGTAGTCTAATACAGTGTACAAAGGCTTTTCAGAATGTACAAGCAATAACAACAGTAAATGAAATATCCATGGCTTTGCTGCAAGAATAGCGACACAACGAAAGTAGGAAATCCCTGTCTTAACCTAAGTAAGAAAGCCAATACGTTAGTATAAGGACTTAACTTAATAAGAAAGCTAGAGGTTGGTATAAAGGATTAGCTTGAAAATGAAAACCCTGACCTAACTGAAGAAGAAGGTCAGACATTAATATATTTTTACATCACAAACACATTCATAAGCAGTAGTATATAGCGTAAACGGAAATTAAACACGAAGAAAGAATGTAAAATGCAAGAAGCAGAAATTGCAAAAAGTCTGAGTTGAGGCGAAAAGATGAAAATGAGAAGCAAGTCTGCACTTGAACAAGAATCCAAGACTAGATTTAACAAGAAGTCAAGACGACTTAAACAAGAAAGTCAAGACGCTAATCTAAAGGCTTAACTTAATTGACAGACCCAGACAAAGCCAAGAGGTAGATATGCATCACAAACAGATCCAAAACTAGCAAACACAAGCGTAAACCAAACCATATCCATACTCAGCTCCTGTCAATGTCTATTGTAATCTCAAACTCCTCCCCGGCACCACCTAGAGTGCCAAAGGTGTTGGAGTCGACATTGAGAAGAGCGACGATGGACTTTCTGTCAGGCTGAGCTGCCAGAAGCTGGGACTCGCTGGAGCCAGAGAGCAGCCCTTTGGTGTACTGATGCATGAGTCCGCGGATGACCCTGGTTGCGTAAAACCTGAACTTGGCCTCATCGTCGTCGGAAGCACCAGGAATGGAGATTTTCAGGATGATGGCGATGATCTGCTGGTCGATCCGTGAGACGACAAAGCGCTTGATGCGGTAGTCGGCCCTGTAGAAGTCCAGCTGCTGGATGTTGCGCAAAATGGTGAGCTTGAGAGACTCGGGCGGGCTTTTCATGAGGAGCGTGTTTCCCAAGCGGTCGACCAACCGGCATCCGAAGGCCAAGATGAGCACGGCGAGCCCGAAAGTCGAGACGTTGTCGACCCACTCGCCGTTGCATTTGCCGTGGGACACCACGACGGGGTACAGCAGGCAGTAGACGGCGTAGAGACACGTGAGTGCCTTGGTGGACGAGTTGAGGCCGTTTCCAGTGGGGTTGAGCCAGCTGTTGAACAGCGGCTCTTTTCTCGGGGCCTCCAACGTGACGGAGCTGAGCCTCTTGGCGTTGACGGGCGAGGAGTGCTTCCCCGTCAGGAGCGGCATGAACGAAGCCCGCTTGGCCATCGCGAGCAGACTTTGGCCGTTTCTGACCTCGTCGCTGTTGCTGGCCATGCTGCTGTTGCTAGCCATACTGCTGTTGCTCACGGACCGCGAGGCCTTGCCGTTGGAACCGTCACAGATGGAGTTCTGCACGGCGTGGCTGGCGGCACGGGACGACACAAAGCTGAGCACCACGACGAGAGCCACCAACGCGTAGTAGAAGGGGCCGCTGATGGACACGGCTGCCGAGTACTCGTCGTGCTCGTCGTGGGAGCCTGAGCCGATGACAAGGATGGTGATGAGATGCTCGACAACGTGCGACAGCAAGTCGATGCCAACGAAGGCAAGCGAAACGGACAACGAGAACGCCAAGAGCACCTCGACCCGGCCCAATCCGAAGGGGAAACGGAGCGACGGGTGTCTCCAGACGTCGAAGTTGGACATGGTGCAGACGGAAACGGAGAGCAGGTTGCCGAAAGCGTCGAAGAACTGGATGTGCGAAAGCGTCTGAAGACAGTGGACCGCACCTTGCAGCCCGACGAGCGAGCACACCAAGGCCAGGCAGAACTGCACGATGCACCACAGTAGGCCCGTCCTCTGGGACCGTGTGATGGACCGCAGCACGTCGCGGAGCCCTGGCATGGGGTACACGGGGAGCTCGCACACCTTCAGGTCCTTTTCGGGCTTCTTGAACATGTTCATCGACACGGACGAGTGCTGGTAGTGGTGGCCGCGTCTTCTAGACGGCCGTGGCACATTGCTGGGCTGCAACAACGTTGAGCCCGAGCCCGAGCCCGAGCCAAAGTGGAACCCTGCCTGTGTCTTTGCGGGCGCAACGCCTGGCTCTTTGTCTGCCGGAATGTAGTTGCTTGCGATACTGCTGCTGTTTCGCAGATGCCTGTGTTGTCGTTGATTGTGGGAGGGCCGGCTGTGTGCTTGCTTTTGATTGAAGCTTTGATTGTATTCTTGGCCTTGACTGAAACTTTGATTGTATTCTTGGCCTTGGTTGAAGCTTTGATTGTATTCTTGGCCTTGATTGAAGCCTTGGTTGTGTGTTGAACCATGATTAAGGCTTTGACTGTGTGCTTGGCCTTGATTGAAGCTTTTATTGTGTGCTTGGCTTTGATTGTGTTCAGGCTTTTGAAAGCTTTCACTAAACTGTTGATCAAAGCTTTGATGAGAGTGTTCATAGTGTTGATCCCTTCGATTCATCTTCTCAACATGCGCAAAACTCTCATCAGATTGTGCATACTCTTTCCCACCATAGCTGTGCCTCTTGCTATACTTGTGCGATGGACTATTCCCAGAACTCTGGCTCGCCAGATACTCCTGGCTACTTCCATGACCATGATTATGGCCATGAGTGTGCGAATTCAGTGCCAGCGAGGCTGGCTCAACTTCTTCACTTGCTTCCAAAGTTGGTATCGAATGTGTATGGTTTCTGTCTTGTGTATCGGATGAAACTGTGATGGCAGGGAATTGAAAGCCCGACTCGGTCTCCCGCTCCTCGGGAACAGGATCCGGAAATTGCAGATCCTCGTTATACGAATACCTGTGAAGCTTTTTCTTTCTCTTCTCAGCATCTTCCATAGCGGAGTGGCTTGTCACTGAATACATCCCCATGATTCACGCCTTGAAGCCCTACTTCGTCTATAATCTGAAACCCGGAGCCGTCTGAAGAGAATGCTGTAAAAGACAGCGAGAAAATGGTGGAAAGAATGGGGAAAATGGGGCAAAAATTGACAAAATGGTGCAAGAAAAAAAAATAGACAGGCTGGTCGAGGATCTGATAACAGCTCACGTATTTATTTACAAATTATCGTATTTAGTAGTGGTTAGGACTCGCAGTGTTGTGGTGTAGTAAGAAAAAATCACAAATAAAATAGGAGGGGAAAAAAATTATATAGAGAGGAAATTAGATAGAGAAGAAATTATATAGAGAAGAAATTATGTAGAAAAGAAATTATGTAGAGAAGAAATTATGTAGAGAAGAAATTAGATAGAGAAAAATAACATATTAAATAGAGCATACATAGCAGATTGAAATACATAGAAAAATTTAAAAAATTTCAGCCTGTGTCTACACCATCTAACCGTTATATCTAACCATTAATTATATTGCCAAGTATTTTATACGTTCCCGCGTATACAAAATTATACAAAATTAGCAGGGTTTTCAGGGCAGAGCACTCATATATAGGCACTCTAGACAACAAACCAACAGCTTTAGCAACTTTCATACCCTGAAACGAGAACCCAAGATGATCCAAGTGATTTGTGACGACCGGTAAGTTCTATCTATTAATGTTTGCAGGTTGGACGCTCCAAGCGGACCGTGGTACTAACATATGCGCCTCGTATAGATTGGGAAAGAGAGTCATGGTGAAGTGCTTGCCATCGGACACGATCGGGGATTTCAAGAAGGTGTTGGGCCTCCAGATTGGAACGGACTGGAAAAAGATCATCCTCAAGAAAGGGTACATGATCTTCAAGGACCATCTC
Organism: Brettanomyces anomalus; assembly: GCA_001754015.1. NCBI lineage: Eukaryota > Fungi > Ascomycota > Pichiomycetes > Pichiales > Pichiaceae > Brettanomyces > Brettanomyces anomalus. Next base: position 79,107 of record MDSB01000013.1, read on the forward strand.
ACACTAGATGACTGTGAAATACACGACGGCACGTACCTTGAGCTCTATTACGCCTGAGAGAGAGCAATTGGACACAAGCACGTCAATTACATGAAGTACTCCACATACGGGGCCTTCTTCATCATGCGATTCATAGGAGCTCCCGTGGCGACGTTTTGCCAGCCATAATCGTCGTCGTCATCGTATCCGCCTCTCATCTCGTCATAGTCAATGCTGCCCTGGCCGTTCTCGATCTGCGTGAACTCCTTCTCACTGTCCGGAGAGGCATCGAAGACGTTGAACTTGAAGCCCTTTGGATTGGCGTCTAGGTTCTGGGTGATCTCCAATATGGAGGCCTTATTGCCACAGCGGTAGCAGTAGTTGGGAGCGGACCAGACCGTGTTCACCTTGCCCCGCCAGAACACCTGGTAACCCTCGTTGCAGAGCTGGTGGGCCCTGTAAATGCGCTGGAAGCCGTTGATGTGCAAAAACTTGTTGACCACGTTGATTCCGAACTGGTAGCCGGCGCCTCTGGACGAGATGCGGAAGTTGAGCAACTCGATGTCCGGGTCGCTCCACACGAGGTCGGCCATGGGCCCGTCGTGCGGTATCTCCTTGAAGCGGTCTATGACGAGGATGGAGTCGACGGACTGGACGTTGGGAGAGAGGCCGCCGTGGACGCAGAAGAGCGACCCGTCGATCGACGCGGCGAGCGGCAAGAAGTCGAAGAGGTCCGTGAACAGCTGCCAGACTTTCGATTGCTGGCCGTATTTCGTCGCGCACTCTGTGTAGAAGCCGTAGTTTGTCGTGATTTGCCTGGACTCGTGGTTTCCCCTGATCAGGGTCACCCTGCTTGGGTACTTAAGCTTGAGCACTATTAAAAGCGATATCGTCTCTATGGAGTGATAGCCACGGTCCACGTAGTCGCCTAGGAATAAGTAGTTTGTATCTGGAGGGTATCCTCCTATCTTGAATATTTCCAATAGATCGAAAAACTGCCCGTGTATGTCTCCCACCAACGTAATAGGCGATGCCAAGTGTACCAAGTTCGAGTCTTGCACCAGGAGCTCTTTGAGCTTGAAACAGAGCTGTTCTATGACCAGTTCCGAGAGGAGCTGTCCCTTGTATAGTCTTTCGAGGCACTCCTCTAAATCGAGTGCCACTTCCGATTTGATTTCGCAAGTCATTGGAGGGTGTCAAAGACAAATAAATGGGGTCAGAAAGGGGTCAAAAAAGGGTGAAAAGGGGTGGAAATGGGGGCCGATGTGATTGGTGGATAGGTGAATATTTGGCACAAGCACTCTGGATGTCTGTTTTTGCCGTGTATTTGCTGGTAATGGTGTTTAAAGATCGTTCAGTTTGGCTTTTTAGCTTTCAGACTTCTGTCTTATCGATCAGTGTACCCTTCTTTTTCCCCAGCCGATATCTCATGAGGATATTTTTGAATTTTTTTTGAATTTTTTTGACTATTAACTTTTTTAATTTTTTAATTTTTTGACTTTTTTTTTTGACTTTTTCAATCTTTTTTGATATTTTGACTTTTTTTTTGACTTTTTCAATCTTTTTAAAACTTAATTATCCACTTTTTGTAATTTTTTTCAATTTTTTGACCTTTTCACTTTTTTTGACCTTTTCGATGTAGGGATGTTCTCATTCTTAGGCAGTAGCGTTACATTCTTTGACTATTTACATTTTTTTTTTCTCACATCTTGTACGGCGAAAAGACGGGGTAGACAATTTTACACATTTTTGAGTTTAAAGGAGAGAGAGAGAAAGAAAATATAAGGATAGCCAGCATTGCATCAGCATTAAGTAACGTTCGATAAAACAGCATTAAGTAACATTCGACAAATCAGCATTCGACAAATCAGCATTGGCCGTCATTAAGTTGCACCAATTCATTGCGTTGCATTAATTTGTTGCTCAGCATTAGGTTAATCAGCCTTAGATTTATCAGCCTTAGGTTAATCAGCACTAGCACACCAGATTTGGAAATTGCATACAAGGTCAAGCGACGGTTGGTTATCAAGGATTGAAAAGTTCGAGGACTGGTTGTTTGTTCTTTGGGATCCATTTGGTTAGAAGCACAATTTTGCATTAATTCAGCAGGTCAGCACGTAGCGCATAAATCATAGAAGCGACGGAATTGCGGAAAGGAAAGGGCTGAACAAAATAAAAGAACAGTAAGAGGTGCAGTGAGCGAGTACTTCACCAAATAGCGATAATACATTCAAGGTGTTGAAATAGCGAGGATCTGAAAAGTCATTTGATTATGGTGAAGGATAGAAAACAGGAGGAGGAGGCAACAAAGGGGGTCACGGGTTCAATCTCAGGTCAGAGAGAGAATTCGGATAAGGAGATGGGCCATAGAGAAACGAATTCTACGGAAACAGGCCATACAAAAACGAATTCTACGGAAACGGGCCATACAAAAACAAATTCTAAGGAAACAAATTCTAAAGAACCGGCCCTCCAGGAAACACCCCATAAAGAAACAACCTACAAAGAGAACTTGAACCGAAAGGAGATCTCAGGGGCACAGAGCAGGGTTCCCGCGATCGCGAAGCCCAGGAGCGCGCCGTATGAGACGCACCGGGTGAGCTCGAGCGACACGGAGGAGGACGAAAAATACAGCAAGGAGTACCAGCAGCAGGAGCGGCGGTACCTCACAGGGCTCAGCCAGTACCAGGACCGGCGGAGGCACGAGGACGAGGCGGAGTACTACGGTGGGTTCGAGTACGGCCGGGAGGACGAGAGCAGTGGGGAGAGCGAGGAGACGGAGGAGGCCGAGGAGATGGAGGAGACGGATTCGGAGAGTGTGGATGCGGAGGGCCCACTGTACGAGGTGGGCCGTGGGGTGGAACCAGGAGTGGGACCAGGAGTGGGACCAGAAATGGGACCAGGGAAGGAACCAGGAATGGGACCAGGAAAAGAGCAAGAAAAGGAACAAGGGAAGGAGCAAGAAAAGGAACCAGGAAAGAAACAAGAAAGGGAACAAGGGAAGAAACCAGGAAAGGAACAAGGGAAGAAACCAGGAATGGAACCCACTGCAGAGTCAAAAACAGCACAAGCAGCACATGCGGCTTCCGGCTCAAATAGCATCCCACGGGCAGACAGGGCCGGTCTTACCAGCGTGCCCAAGGTCAGCGTATGCAAGCACAGGGCCGGGGTACGTGCCGTGGGGAAAAAGGTGGGCATCTGGGAGGAGGACTACTACCGTGCGCCACCCAGCGAGTACACCATGGACGCGGGGCCGCTTATTGGCTCCGTGGACCAGATGGGCGAACTGCGGTCGGGCGAGTCCGCGCTGGAGCGCATGGAGTGGCAGGTGATGCTGGAGGCTGTGCTGACGGGAGACGTGGTCGCGGGCGAGAAGACGCGGCTTGTGCGCGGTAGCGCGCTGAACTCCAAGGCCGTCACCGAGGCGTACCGGGAGGAGCTTTGGAACGGGGTGCGCGCGTGCGTGTTCGGGCGCAGCGCC
>MDSB01000013.1:85300-108574 GCA_001754015.1 Brettanomyces anomalus
ATCCGGTGGCGCAAGGGCCGGTACTTGGGCGGTGGAGCGTGCGGCTCCGTGTACGCGTCGACGAACCTGGACACGGGCGGCCCGATGTCCGTGAAGGAGATCCGGCTCCAGCGCGGGGGCCACGGCGGGCAATCGATCGAGGCCACGGTGCCCTCGATTCGCGAGGAGATGACCGTACTGCAGTTGCTCTCGCACCCGAACATCGTGCAGTTCTTCGGCGTCGAGGTCCACCGCGACCGCGTGTTCATTTTCATGGAGTACTGCAGCGGGGGGTCCCTCGCGCAGCTGCTCGAGTACGGCCGGATCGAGGACGAGGCCATCGTGCAGATTTACACGTTGCAGCTTTTGGAGGGCCTTGCGTACATGCACCACTTGGGCGTCGTGCACAGGGACATCAAGCCGGAGAACATTCTTTTGGACCACACTGGGGTCATCAAGATCATTGATTTCGGCTCTGCGAGAATAGTCCGGAAGGGCAAGTGGAGGAGGAGAGTGGAGTCGAAGTTCAGAGTTGGTCTGGGTGAAGGCGATGGGCTTTTGAAGGCGAAGATGAGTGTGGGAGGGGGAAATGTGGGAGGGGGAAATGTGGGAAGCGTGGGAAACGCGGGAAACGTGGGAAGTGTTGGAAGTGTGGGAAATCTAAGAAAACCTGCAAATTCAAAGAGTCCATCAAATCCTACTCGTCCAGCAAACCCTGCACACCCTGCAAACCAGGTGCTTGCCACCGCGCCCTTGGAGGGAACCCCCATGTACATGTCGCCGGAGGCAATCAAGGGCGGAAACGAGGGCAGGTTGGGCGCCATCGATATATGGGCCCTGGGCTGTTGCGTGCTAGAAATGCTCACGGGCCGGCGGCCCTGGGCGGACTTGGATAACGAGTTCGCGGTGATGTACCACATTGCAGCAGGGCACGCGCCTTCCATCCCTGCAGATAGCGGAATCAGCCCCCAGGCACGGCAGTTCCTCATGCAATGCCTCAACACGGACCCGGCCAGGCGCAAGTCCGCAGTGGAGTTGTTGAACGACCCGTGGATCCAGGAGATACGCCGGGAGGCGTTCGGGGACAAGTAGGAAGAAGAAAAGAACGGAAAAGACAAGAGAGGAAGGAAGGAAGGAAAAAGAAACGATAGAGAAACCATAAACGGGCTTTTTTTTTTTTCTTTTTCCTGCAGCGACTACTATATAATGGCTACAGCTACACAAAAATGGTATGCGAGATTCTTGTTAGACAGTACAATGTAATACACTACATGCGTAAGAACGACGTGTACAACTCGGTGACGTTGCCCCCGTAGACGTTCTGCAAGTCGCCACTCCTCTGGCGGTAGCTCTTGCGGCAGACCTTGCGGACATCTCCGCCAAGCATCAGCAACTTGGACTCGTACTTGACCAGAGGCGAGCACGCGAACATCAGAAACGCGTCCTTGTCCACGAAGGACCGGAGGCACCGCAAAAAGCAGAAGTTGGTGGGCTTCCACTTGAGCCGCTGCAAGTCCAAGACGTACGTGCGGTAGCACACCTGGGCGGGGACGCCAGGGCTGGCCGAAGGGGCCGCGTGTATGCCGATGGTTCCCTGCGGCGTGGACGTGTAGTCCCACTTGCGCTGCCGGGCGATCTCGGGCTGAAGAAACGCCTCGACCAGCTTGGCTGCACGCTTGTACTCGTGCTCACGCCCCACGGGGACGGCAGTCTCGGGGTGGATGTCAAAGGCGGTGGCATCGAACTGCCGGCGCGAGATCCCGCCCATTACCAACATGTGGTACTGGTTGGTGGAGCAGGAGTGGCCGCAGATGGGCAACTCGGCCCGCACGCGGCCCTTGCGGGTGGCCATCCTGTTCCACTTCCCGTCGCGGAAGTCGAACCACCATGTATCGCCCAAGATGGCTTTTTTCTGGAAGGTGCAGTGGCCGGCCTCAGTGTGGACTTTGACGTGGAGTTCGGTGGAGCCGCCGTTGATGAGGAGGATTTTGTTGAAGAGGGCGATCGACGGGTCTGTAGGACTCGAATTGGGGTTGTCATTGGCTTCATCAGTGTCATTGACTTTCCTATGGCCATTATCAGTGTCATTCGCTTTATCATCTTCATCACAGCCACCACCACCACCGCAAAACACCCCACTCCTCTCCACCAACTGCATGCTGAAAAACCCCCGCGGCTTCGGCCACCGCCGCTGGTAGCACCTGTAAAGCCCACTGAACGACTTGGTGAACGACAGCGGAGACCGCAGCACGCCGTCCTCGCCCAAATCCACGCTGTACTGGTCGCCGATGATGTCGAAGTCGCCCACCGGGGAGCACACCACCTCGTCCTTGAACCCGGACTTGTCCCAGAACACCTCGCACCTCCAGAGGTCGTTCAACGCGACGTACGAGTTGCCGGTCTGCGACGCCTTGTAGCCGCCCATGATGAGCACTACCGCAGAGCCCGACTGGGACGCCCCCTGCAGGCTCTCCACACTGTGCCGCCGCTGGCTTCCCACGGCTCCCACGGCTCCCACGCCAGCCCCAGGCTCCTCCATGCAGAACCCCCGGCTCGCAAACCGGTACCGCGAGTGCTGGCCCTCCGCAGCGGGCAGGCACGTGCACGCGTGCCCGAACCGGCCAATGGCCGCCGGCAACGACGCGCTGTACGTCGGGTGCACCAGGATCCGCATCTCGCGGAAGGTGTTGGTCACCGCGTCGAACTTCCACAGGTCGTTGTTCGGGTGCAGCGTCCTCTTGACGATGACGTGGTCCGCGTCCAAGCGGGTAACCGCGGTCCGCAGTTCAATGCCACCGTAGATCAGCACGGTGCTGGTGCCGATGGTGGCGACGCCCGAGCACAACACGGGCTTCATCTTGGGCCCGTCGGGCGGGGCCACGTGCTTGGCGGCGTTCGAGTCCGGCATGTACACGAACAGGTACCGGTTGGGCACCGAGGCCAAGTTCATCAACTTGTCGCGGCTCAGCGGCAGCGGCACGTCGTAGTCGAACACCATGCGGATGTTCTGCGGCGGGATCCGGAAGTCGTCCGTGAGCTCCCTGAGGTACGCCTCGTACTCTTGCCGCACCATGCACACCAAACCGCCGAAAATGTACACGCTGGAGTTGAGGGTCGCGGCCGCGTGGTACGCGATCCCGGTCAACGGCGCGTCGCTGAAGACGCTCGGCAAGTTCACGAAGCTGTCGAACTTCGCCGTCGGGCTGTCGAGGGGCTTTTGTGCCCCCTCTGTTGCGCTTTCCGGCCTCCTGCCGGACTTCTCCGGCTCCTTGCCCACTTCACCGCCCTCCATCCGTGGCCGCAAGATCACGTGCTTGCGTAGGTAGTCCGCCGTCGCCGAGTTCGACTTGCTGTCGAACATATGGCCGTCGTAGTTGAGCCTGCTGAAGTAGTGGAAGTACTAGTCCGACAGATCAATGTCCGTCTCCCCACTATCCGGCATGCTCCCGCCAAACCCGCTCTCCAACAGGCTGCTGTCCCGCTTCGAGAACCGGGTTTCCCGCTCCACTGGCACCTCCGCGTACGCTGGATAGAATACCGGGTACTTGAGGAAGTCTGGCACGTTCGGCTGTGAGAGATATTCGTCCATCCTGTGCTTGTTCACTAGCGTAAGGGTATTTCAGGCACCAACGCTTGTGTCATTAATTGCGATGCTAGCTGTGTAGTTCTGGGGCTGAGATGCGATTGTGCTGCTGTAGGGTTCTGTCCAGGATCAATTGTCTGGGCCAGAAAACGATGAAAAGGTGGGAAGTGTCAAGTGATGATCACAGAAAGTGTAGAAGAGAAAGTAAGGGGGGATGAATAAGAAGAAGAAAGAAAAAGGGAAAGAAGGTAAAAGGGAAAAGGGAGAAAAAGTGAGAAAAAGTGAGCTAAAAGTGAGCTAAAAAGTGAGCTAAAAAGTATAATAGAAAAGTATAATATAAAAAACATAATAGAAAAAGTTGATTCAACGATTTGGCGATGGACGGGTAGATACAGAAAGAGGGGGCCGGAAAGAATAGGAAGGGAAAAAAGGGGAAAAAGGAAAGAACAAATTGGGGAAAAAGAAAAGAAAAAAATGGCGAAAAAAAAGAAAAAAAGAAAAAAGAAACAGAAATGGAAAGGGAAACAGAAACAGAAAAAGGGAAACAGAAAAAGAAAAAAAGATAGAGATTTATTGTAAATCGCTGTCACAGTACATTGGCAGCAATCTAGAGAAGAAAAAGCTACAGTAGATCAGCACTAAAGTCAGCATTAAAGCCAACACTAAAATCAACACTAAAGTCAGCACTAAAACCAACACTAAGATCAGCATCACACTACTCAAACTACATTAAAATCAGCACTAAACTCAGTATCATACTCACATTAACGCGTACTTAAAGCTCGCCTACCCTCACTGGCTCCCCAAGTAGTGCAAGTATGCAGTCATGGTCTTGATCCCGCCAATGTAATTGTCCACGTTGAGCTTCTCGTTGATGGAATGAGCACCGTCGTCTCCTCTTCCCATCGGAAGCAACACTGCGCTGGTCTGGAGCTCCTTCTCGAAGGTGAGCGTGATCGGAATAGAGCCACCCTCCCTGATGAAGTCAGGATCAACACCCCACACCAACTTGGTGGCCTTCTTGGCCGCGGAGAACGCCTCGTTGAACGGATCGCTCAACCAGTAGTCCCCGTCGTGCATCAACTGGAAAGAGAACTTGTTTGGCGAGTGCAACTGGGCAAACTTCTGCCTGCAGTACGAGGCGACCAGCTGCGTGAGCTTCTCCGAATCCATGTCGGGCACCGTGCGGATCGAGAACTTGCCTGACACCTTGGCCGGGATCACCGTCTTCTCGCCGGTCCCGGAAAACGCGCCCTCAATCCCGTGGAGCGAAAGCGAGGGGTACCGCCACCGGTGCATTAGGATGTCCTTCTTGTCGCTGTAGATGGAGATGTCCTCTGCACCGGTCGACTTGGCCAACTCCGCCGTGTCGTAGTCGATATCGTCGTACAACTTGGCCTCCTTTTCAGTCACTGGGGCCACCATCTCGGCGATCCCCGGCACCAAAATCTTCCCGTTGCAGTCAACGAGCTGCGACATCAACTGCACGAGGTCCGTCATCGGCTCATGGACGATACCGCCGAAGATTCCCGAGTGGAGATCCGCAGAAGGGCCCTCCACGGTCACCTGGTAGTAGTTCACGCCCCTGAGGCCGTACGTGAGCACCGGCTTGTGGGTCCCCAACCAGTAGTTGTCGCAGATGCACACCACGTCGACGCCTTTGAACGCCTTGTGGGCCTCCGCGTGGATCAACTGGTCCAAGCCCGTCGAGCCCGACTCCTCCATGCCTTCGAAGCACGTGACGAGGTTCACTGGGAGAGCCACTCCGGCCTCCTTGTGCGCCTGTAGCACGTTCAACCAGCCGATCACGGGGCCCTTGTCGTCAGTTGACCCGCGGCCAAGAAGCCTGTCGCCCTTCTGCACCAGCTCGAACGGCTCAGTGTCCCACCCGTCCTCTTTGAACGCAGGCTGCACATCGTAATGGCCATACACAAGCACCGTTTTCTTGCTTGCGTCGTGGCCAAAATGCCCAACAACCACCGGCGGCAACTCCAAGCCCTTCTTTGTCACGGGGCCCGGCTGCTTGCCCATGGGCTTCAACTCCACCTTGTCCGCACCAAGGCTCTTCAACTCGGACGCAAGAAACTCCCCCATCTTGACAACTTTCGGCCGGAGTTCCTCGTCTCCCGAAACCGAAGGGATTGACACCGCGTGGCTCAATCTGTCGATGAAGCTGGCCTTGAGGTTGTCGATCTTGGCGAAAACTGGTTTCACGTCAGATTCAACAGTCATTCTTGTGTGGTATTTTGTGTAGTTTCTTTGCTGTGTAGTTGCAATTCTAAATGTGTCCTTTAGCAGGTGCAACGGTTTGCTTGTTCTCAGTAATGCAGCTTGTGGTATAAAGTGCGAGATACTGCGATTGAGCATGTAAAGTTGGTGAAGAGAAAAGTAGAATAGAGAAAGTGGCGAAGGTAAAGAAGAGAAAGTGATTCATAAAGGGGAAAGAGAGCACTGATATGTCAGGTGGGAAATACCCCGTCTTACGATGAATTGGTGCCAACAAATAAGAAATGCGAAAAAACAGGAAAAAGAAAAAACATAGGTAAAAAATCCGCTGTATTCCTATTTGGTGCTAGCCACAGCATGAGACGGATAAGCATGCATGCAGCAAATTCGACCTCGCCTACAGATAAGGAAGCGGGATAGCTCATGTATATAAGATGAACAGAGAACTCAATTGTGAATTTTACCTGTAGTAACTGAACTTTTCGAAGGGTTTCTTGCATTTGTGCAGTCTCCGAAGGTATATCTGCCACAGTTGAAGTCCTTTTCGGTTTTGTGACGACTCATTGCCGCTCATATATGAGGCGGCGGCGGTCGATCGACATTGGTAAAAAGAAATGACGACGCAATGATAATGGGTCGATCGACTTGGCAAAAAAGAAAAGACGATGCATGAAAAAAGGAAAGATGACTCAAGCCTGCACTGCGTCGATCGACTGGCGGGCTTTTCATTCGAAAAGTTTTAGCAACTACAATGCGATGAATTCCCGTGGAAAAAGCAACAATAGGAAGTTTTGTCATATCTTATCGGGGAAAATTCAACGTCCTTTAAAAGCAAAGCACGTCGGTTTAGGTTTCCTGTCTGGTCGATGATTGGGAAGTGAGGAGTGAGGGCAACGAAATAGGATAGGGAGATTTAAATAGACTAGAGGAAAGAAGGTGAGTAAATAAAATAAAACAAGCACCAAATATTCCATCTCTTGTCGGTCTATCTATTGCACCATTTATCATACATCACCCATAAAAAAGAAAAGGCTTCGTCAGGAAACCCAACGTCGGCAGATACTTTTTTTTATGTTTTCTTTTTTTTATTTTATTTTTTTTTATTTTTCTTTTTTCAAAAGGTGAGTCAGCCAGCAGAAAAGTAGTGGCAGTTTTTCAGTAATTTTCGCAGGGTGGATTTTTTTCAGCTCGCGTATTTATTTGGTGGGTTTGTCAAGTGAAATAAATCAAGCCCTCGTTACTCATCTTTGTGCTTCAAGGCGTAACCATTTACAAGCTCGCAAAGGTTTCAAGCAGATTTTCCGTTGCACTACAGCAGACTTTCCCTCGCACTACAGCAGAACAGTTAGAAACATGTGTGGAATTTTCGCAGCATACCAGGTTCCAGATATCAAGGCGTTCAAGCCAAAAGCGCTAGAGTACTCAAAGAGAATCAGACACAGAGGCCCAGATTGGTCGGGAAATGTGGTGGCCAACAACACGATCTTGTGCCACGAAAGATTGGCCATCGTGGGCGTTGACTCGGGAGCACAGCCGATCGAGTCGGAGGACGGCCGGTACATCCTCACGGTGAACGGAGAGATCTACAACCACATCCAGCTCAGGTCGCAGTTGAAAGAGTACAAGTTCCAGACGATGTCGGATTGCGAGGTGATCATTCCGCTCGTTGAGAAGTACGGCATCGATGCTCCAAAGTACCTCGACGGCATGTTCGCCTGGGTGCTCTACGACAAGCAGACGGACCGGATTGTGGCGGCCAGAGACCCGATCGGTGTGACGACGATGTACATGGGCCGGTCGTCCAAGAGTCCAAAGACGCTCTTCTTTGCATCGGAGTTGAAGTGCCTTGTGGACGAGTGCGACGAGATCACGGCGTTCCCACCGGGCAAGGTGTTCGACTCCAACACGGGCAAGACCACCCGGTTCTTTGAGCCCGACTGGTGGAACGAGGACCGCATTCCTCACGGCGACGCCGACTACATGGCCATCCGCCACTCGCTGGAGGCCTCCGTCAGAAAGAGATTGATGGCCGAGGTTCCGTTCGGTGTGCTTCTTTCTGGAGGTCTCGACTCGTCGCTTGTGGCCTCGATTGCCGCCCGCGAGACCGCCAAAGCCACGTACGAGACAGGAAACACAGAGGACTTGACCGGTGTGGACGACCAGGGTCACCTCCGCTTGGCCACGGGCTACTCGCGGTTGCACTCGTACGCCATCGGCCTTCCAGGGGCCCCAGACTTGAAGGCTGCGAAGAAAGTGGCCGACTTCATCGGCACGATCCACCACGAGCACCACTTCACGTTGCAGGAAGGTTTCGACGCTCTTAAGGACGTGATCTATCACTTGGAGACGTACGACGTGACCACCATCCGTGCCTCCGTGCCCATGTACCTCCTCTCGAGGAAGATCAAGGCCCAGGGTGTCAAGATGGTGCTCTCGGGTGAGGGATCGGACGAGATCTTCGGCGGCTACTTGTACTTTGCCAGTGCTCCTAACGCGGAGGAGTTCCACAAGGAGTGCGTCAAGCGTGTGAAGAACTTGAACTTGGCCGACTGCTTGCGGGCCAACAAATCAACGATGGCCTGGGGCTTGGAGGCCCGTGTTCCGTTCTTGGACAGGAGCTTCTTGAGCTTGTGCATGAACATCGATCCAAAGTACAAGATGATCGACGAGAAGGCTGGCAGGATCGAGAAGTACATCCTCAGAAAGGCCTTCGACACGTCCGACGAGCCCGACGCAAAGCCTTACTTGCCTAAGGAGATCCTCTGGAGGCAGAAGGAGCAGTTCTCCGACGGTGTGGGCTACTCGTGGATTGACGGCTTGAAGGACTTGGCCGAGAAGCAGGTTTCCGACGAGCAGATGAAGCATCCAAAGCCAGAGTGGGGCTCCGACGTTCCTCACACCAAGGAGGCCTACTTCTACCGTGTCATGTTCGATGACTTGTTCCCATCAAAGGCTGCCGCCAGCACTGTCATGCGTTGGGTTCCGAAGGCCGAGTGGGGATGTGCCGAGGATCCTAGTGGAAGATATGCCAAGATCCACGAGGCCTCTGTTGTTCCTGCCAAGAACTGAAGTAGACGTTTATCTTTAATGTATTTACCGTTTGATCTGTGTAGGAGTGCAGTGGGAGATGTAGTGAGAGGAGAAGTACTTTGTTTTGATGGACTGGTTTGGATTTGATTGCGTTGATAAACTAGTTTGCATATATTGTGCTTTGATAGACAAGTTTGTATTGGTTTGCTTTAATGTTTGATATCGTTTAATTGCTTCATCGAATTCTAATTTAAGCTACTTCATATGGTTTACTTTATTTGATTCCAGCTGTAATGTCTTTATATGGCTTGTTGGGCTTTAGTTTAGTTAACTGCTCTTCAGTTTGCTTTTCTATTTTAGTTTCATATAGTTTATTTAACTGAAGCTCAGTTTGTTTTAACTACTTCACTTCATTTATTAGACTCTACTATTCTTTACTGCACTTCAGCTTCTTTTAGTAATTTACATCAACTCATATCGTTTATTTCTCTTTGCTTCAGTTCACTGCACTTAGTATCTTTGTTACCCTTTGCTTTGCTTTACTAGTTTTGTTTTGCTTCATGATCTAGTTTACCTTCATGTATTTCATATACCTTACTGACATGCTTTACTATACTCTAGCTTTATGGACATGATGTACTAAACTCTAGCTCTTTACCGCATTTATTCTATTCACTGCTTGACGCTAACCTTCGTCACTTTTAATGGTGTAGTTTATTTAAGCACCTTTCTCTAGTTCCCTCTTTGGTAACATCTTCACAATACCCATCTGTACTTTTCCATCTGGTACCATCATAATTTAAATGTACTTTGTACAACATCACTCTTTGCTACTGAACAGATCTCGTAGCCAACTTGCACTACCTGCACTGTTGAACCCGTTTTGCATGTTTATCATAACCAAGCGGAAATACCCATGGAGATCCAAACGATGCTTACTATGCTGTACTGCTTCTTTCCCTTCCTCTTGCACTTCCTCGTCAGCTTTCATGTGAGAAGTCATGGTGTTATTTTGGCGGTTGCTTTGGCTCCCACTGATTAAGCAATGCTTCCACATAGATACGTATCTTAATATCTAACGAATTGACCGTTGTGCAGGAAGCAGGAAGCATGACAGACCAATGACATTGTCACCAGTCCAGGTTGACTTCATTACCAAATAAGCTTACCTTTCACTGCCTAATGAACTCACCCTTGGTACCAACTGAACTTATCATCAATAAACAAGCCCACCACCTAGCTATTATGCACTCCTTATACACATTCAAGCAAGCCAAATGACAGTATCAATAAGCTTTAACTGAGTTGAATTGCAGACGTGTATTCTTGTACAGCAAAGAGCCCGTCCCCTGTCTAAAAAAGCAGGCTCTTTTCTCGTGGCCACATGAAACAGCCAAGAGATACACACTCTGCTCGATTAGACAGTATATATGCAATTAAGATATACAGTTCTATTCAGCAGCTTGCATCCACAAATTTTCATTTGCTTCTGTTAGCAACTTCCACGGAGTCTTTCTCACTTAAATCTCTGCAGATTCAGAAGCACTAATAAGTACATGTCTTGCCCATTAAATACATATCTTATTCAATAAGTACATGTATTTTCTGTAGAGTCTTTCTCACTTAAATCTTTGCAGATTCAGAAGCACTAATAAGCACATGCCTTGCCCATTAAATACATATTTTATTCAATAAGTACATGTATTTTCTGTTGAATGCATGCTTTGTTCAATAAACTAAACGTCTTTTCCAATGCTTCATTCAATTCTCCCTATACCCCAGGCAAAGCATCCATATCGTCGAGCTTCGTCTCAATCACAAACGAATCAATAAAAGGAAATCCTCGGGCATCCTTCTCATCCTTCGTAACTACATCCACATCATACTGCTCTTGCTGGTTCACCTTTCCAGACTCTCTATCGTTGTCTATCAAGTCAAACTCGTCCTCCTTCTCCTCGTAGTCGATATTCTCCTCGATCTCCTCGAAATCCGGCGCAAGATTCGACCACTTCTGCGGATATACCACCGACCACATGTAGATCGTACCAGACTCCATCCCTGTGGCCGCAATACAGCACCGTCTGTAATTCCAGTCCACAGATATCAACTCCTCCTTGGACCCCTCCAATATCTTCACCAACGACCCCATTTTCGCCTCCCAGATGTAGATATCGTGGGTCGAGCCCAAAGTCGACGCACACAGGTACTCAGAGTCGTAGCTGAACTTCACCCCATTGTACTGGATCCTGTTAACCACATCCTGGTACTTTTGCTGGAGCTGGACACTCTTCCAATCCGAGCCAATTGAATACTGTCTGAGGGTCTTATCGCCCGCGTTCACGATAATCCGTGCTCCGCCTGCCGAGATCTCGATCCCCTTGATGTTCGAGTCGCACACTTTGAACGATCTCAACGTCTTAACGCTCACTCTGTCGATCACATTGATCCATCCTCGACTAGTTCCACTTATGATGTATTTCCCGTCCTTCGAAAGCGTGCAAACCAACGTGCGGTGCCTCTTCTGCCTTCTCTTCCTGTGACTGCCCTCTCTCTCCTCGCTGCCCGAGCTGTTCACCTCCCCGTTCCCAATAACAGGCCTCGTGCTTAAGCTCGTGATTCGAATGTTGTCCTTCTCACTCATGTCCACCACCACAGCATTGTTCTCCAAGAGCGACGCCGTAAACTTGAAGATATCGTCCGGAAACATTTTGCTGCCCCATATTGGACTGTCAAACACGACCGTCCGGATCGCACACCCCTGCTTGAGGTCCCATAAATCAACTTTGAAGTCTCGTGATGAAGAAAGCAAGTACCTTCCATCTTCAGACCAGCAAAGTGAAGTAATCGCCCGCACGTGGTCCCGTAGTATCAGAATCACGCTGTTTGTGTCCGCGTCTATAATCACAATGTTTCCGTCCGCCAGCCCTGATGCCAAATAGTCCCCTTTCCTGTTGAACTTCACACAAGTCGAGTATCCGTATGAAAGTGTCTCAGTCAGAGTCTCTGGGAAGTCGCTAGCCACGGCAAACGGGTCCAGTAACGACAAGTTCATCGAGTTTTGCCTGTTCTTGTGCTCTTTGCGGTACCTGTGGCACTTTTTTATGTGTCTTTAATACCAGCTTCAAGCACAATTCTAGCTCATCTTAACAGACCTGTATTTACATGATCACCTTTTTTTTTCATCTTTTTTTGACCATCTCTATCTCTTTTTTTATATCTTTCCTGGCTGTGCTCTGATCAAGGCGCGACGAAAAAAGAAGGAAGAGCGACACTTTTTTTTTTCTCTCGTTCCTTTTTGCACTATGCCGTATTTCTTTTTTCTCCTCCTGTCTTTCCTTTTTTCGCGTTTTTTCTTTTTCTTTTGTGTACCTAGACGGAGACCTAAAAATTTAAGTATAAAAAAATAACATCTTCATAATTGTGTCACAACTCTAAAAGCTTAACCTTAAAAAGAGTTACAAAGACGTAATCACCAAGTATAGACTCCGGCATCTTTGACAATTATGAAGAGCATATTCGGAGCAGCAGTGCTATTGGTGGGATTCCTCCTCCAGATCGCACAGGCCTCGGTCCATTTCTACCTGGAGCCAAAGCAAGAGAAGTGCTTCTTGAAAGAGTTGACAAAAGACAGTATGGTGGTTGTGCGATACCAGATAGAGGCATCCGACGATAACGGCAGAACGTACAGATCCGGCGCACAGCAGAATTTGGATATCCAGTTTGTTGTCGAGGAGCTTTTCGACAATAACCATCGTGTTTCAAACCAGAGAGGAGGAGATGGACAATTTATCTTCACGGCTTTGAATACTGGCACACACAAGATTTGCATGTCGCCAGTTACTGCCGACGGCTACAAGCTTGCTGCCAAGTCTCGGATCAGTCTTGACGTGACGAAGGGGGGCCAGGATATCCTCCAAAACCCGGACACGAAGAAGTTGACCAACCAGCTCAACTTGAGGCAGCTTTACGAGAAGTTGAACCACGTGAAGGCCGAGTACATGACTTTCCGGGGTAGGGAGGCCAAGTTCAGAGACATGAGCGAGGCAGTGAACTCGAGTGCCGTGAAGTGGGTGATCATCCAGATCATTATTCTTTGCAGTATTGGCTATTTCCAGCTCCACATGCTCAAGAACTTCTTTATCAAGGAGAAGGTTGTTTGAGCTGTGTTTAGTGTGACCAGGGTGCGTACATTGCGGCATTGCGTGTTCTTTGTAGTCATGGTGTACTCTTTTCAGGGTTGTTTGTATTGTAAAGAAGACCTGGTGTTTGAAAGTAGCCGGGAAGTTTATTTGGCGATAAACTGTCACTTTTAGAAGATGCAGGTCTGTATGCTTTGACGTTGTATATAAGAAGTTTTGATGTTTGAGAGAAACTGGAAACATGTAAAGTGGTTGCAGTATAGGTGAGGAAATATATTATGATGAATTAAAGTAGCTGGATAAACTAGGATCGTAGCATTTGACTGTTTTTGGGTTTTGAGTGACAATACTAGGTGTTATTAATGAAAGTAGAAAGCTGTGGTAAATGGTGGGAAACTGTTCACGGTACTGCAACTAGGAAACTGTAATAAATACTAGAAATGTGCTTGGTTTACAAAAGCTAGGAACTGTTCAATACGGTTGCAACTATTTCTGATGGTTAAATTTCCCAAGAATATCTTCGTATTTAAAGGTCTGTGGATAAATTTGGAGAGTCACTTCACTGAAAGGTATTTCTGGTAAGTTATCAAAATTACTAGTGTTGAATAAAGGGCAGGTATGTAACTGTGGGTATCATTGTAATCACATGTATCACTATAATTATAGATCTCAATATGATTGCATGTATCATAATTGCATCCCCATTAATGTATTCCTATTAATGCATTCCTATTAATGTACTCTCATTAATGCATCCCTTTCACCCATTTCTCTTACATCCATCGTTAAAGCTAATTGTACCAGATTTAGTATTATTCGATTATGTGTATACTTAATGAGAGGAAAGAAAATAACTTCACTTTATATAGTTGTAGTTCAGGATGTAACTCAAAAGTACTCTTTTGACATGTATGAATAATAAACATCTCTCAATATAGTAACATAGATTCCATTATTGCATCCATCAAAAGCCCAGCAAGCACAAAACTATCGCAGGTATAAATCAACAATGCACCCAGGACAGACTACCAAAGACTCGTAACGTAACTGTTATTAGAGGAAAAGAAAGCAAGGCATCGAATGGTGTGCAAAAGTATAAAGAAGTACAAAGAAAAGTCGACGCTAAGCAAAGATCCAGCACTAAACGACCGGCCCTGTCTGTTCGCTCACAGCTCGCAGCTCAGTAACGATTGTACGACTCGTTGCTCTTATAGAGGTTGGCCGGCTGGGTGGCCTCGTTCGTATAAAGGCTGGTATCTAGACTTCCGTCAACGCTGGTCAACCTCTGGTGAATGCCTAGGTTGCTGCTGCTCGATGGAATGGACACTTGACCCGAGTCCGACTTGACGAACCGGCTTGGCGCCTGCAAATCGCCGATCGTGTCGTGATTGGAGCTCT
Organism: Brettanomyces anomalus; assembly: GCA_001754015.1. NCBI lineage: Eukaryota > Fungi > Ascomycota > Pichiomycetes > Pichiales > Pichiaceae > Brettanomyces > Brettanomyces anomalus. Next base: position 99,656 of record MDSB01000013.1, read on the forward strand.
TACTGCTGGTGGACCTGGAGGCGAGCTTCTTCTTGTTGAGCTGGCTGCTTTTCTTGCTGAGCTCGCCGTTCTTGCCCTTGGTCCCCTTCCTCGAGAGAAGGCTCTTGCCTCTGTTAAGCGTGTCCTTGATCTTCGTGCTGAGCTTGCTGCCCGACCTCTTCGGGTTCTCGGTCTCGTCGGCAAGGAACTCGTTTGTGTCGTCCTTGACCTCGGACGCAGAGTTGGACGAGTCGACGAGGTTCTTCAACTTGTACATCTCGGAGGCCCAGTTGGCGTCGTGGCCCCGAGCGACCTGGCCCAAGTCCAACAACTCGTCGGCACCGTCCGGCCTGTTGTATAGCGACTGGTGCTGCCTGCGGAAGGAGGCCCTGTCGTCCTTGGCCGGAGAGAACTTGGCGTCGGGGTTCTTGGAAAACACGACGATGCAGGCAAAGAAGAGGATGTAGAGAAGCAAGATAAGGCTAAAGGCGGCATTCAAAAAGAAGAACACGAGCCCCATGATGGAAGCGACGGCGGACGGGGTGTGGAAAAGCCCCGAGAAGAACACGAAGAACAACGAGTTGACCGTGTTGACGGTGCTGATGCAGATGTTCATGATGTTGGTGGGCTTGTCGAGGTACGGCTTCTGGATGCCCGTGTAGATGGTGTAGGCCAAGTCGAGCAAGAAGATCACGAGCGCCTGGGTCTTGCCGGAGCTCTGGCACAAAGACACGAAGATGAACTTGACGAGCCAGTAGGCGAGCATCACGCCCGCGAACCAGTACTTCGGAGCGTCGAGCATCGTGTAGAGGAAGCCGTACTTGCCGAGGAACTGCGAGTCGCCGTACAAGATGGCTGCCGCGTTGTTATGGTCCGCGACCGACCGCCGGCCGAACTTCATCACCTTGTAGCACGAGTAGCCCATCGTGGACAACGCCAAGAGGAGGAAGAACACCGCGATCACCACGACTGCCGCCGAGTCCACCTGCGTGAACTCCCAGAGCGAGAGAATCACGAGCTGCGGGAACCCGATGTAGATGTACCGCAACAACGTGCCCTTGAGAGTGGTGGTCCACGCGTAGCCCGACTCCGACGACTTGCCCGAGAGCCAGAGTGACGAGGTGATGGCCTTGGAGTCCGCATTCCCGCCTTCTGTCTGCTGTCCTGAGCCCATCTTCAGGTTCCTCTTCCTGGACACCAGCCGGAACACAAAGAAGCCTCCGACCAACAAGTACAAGCAGAAGATGAAGAAGGTGAACCCCGTGCACACGATGGCCGTGGGCTCGATGCCCGCCTTGTACCCAACACGCGAGATTCCACGCAAGATCTTGAGGAACGTGCTGCCTTGCACGTTGTCTATGTCGATGAAGTTCACACTGTCAGGCTCCGAGGACCGGGCCGCCAAATCGACGTACGCCGGCGACTCAGCTGAGGCCCCACTCGAAAGCGAGTCCCCACCGAATAGAAGGCCCGAGATGGTCGACCACAAGCCGTTGTTCATGACGCTGACGCCAAAGTCCAACGACCTCTGGGCCAAAATGGAAGTGGTCGACGACGTGAGGTACTGCGTTGGCGTTCCCCCCGTGGCCTGCACGTACCAACGGAAGATCTTCTGCATGAAGCTGGTCTCGATGAGCCCCATGGACCAGGCCAAGTTTTCGGACCACGACGCAGCAATGGGCGGGATTTTCTCCACGTGGAGCATCGAGATGATGATCACGCTTTGGAAGTATGTGAACATTGTTAGCGACATCGCAGACATCCTGGACGCCGAGGCCGAGTTGCCAAAGAGCGAGAGAACGCTCGAGATCAGCAAGCCGGCACCCGCGACAACCGCAGTGGCCCACTTGGCACCCACGTGTGAAACTGTCCGGCCATTCGAGAAAGAGCTCTGGAGACAGCCCACGGGCTCGTTCTTCGAGTTCACGACGATGATCCGGGCCACCGCGTCGAGGTCCGGAAACGTGAACGCTGCGCTTGGGATCTTCTTGATGTACTTCTCGTCGATATACTCCACAGACTCCACCTCCATGGAACCCGTGAACATCGGACAGAACTGCTTCCAACCAATCGAGCAGAAGTTGAGCTCCTCTTCGATCACCTTGATTCCAAATGCGTACACGTCCACGTACGCGTAGATGTATCCGGACACATCTGTCGTGATCGAGATGTCGTACTTAAGCGACCGCTTGTCCGGATCGAACGTCACCTTGAAGTAATGAGGAACGATTTTTGTGTTTTTCATGCATGTCACCAACGAAGTCGAAAAAAGCTGTCTTCTTGCCATCACCGGGCACAGCAGTGCCAGAAGTAGTGTCAAAAGAAGCATTCTGTGTGCTAAACTGTATCTTATTATCTGCTCCGCTTAGCCTAACTTAGCCTTCTAGTCAAGCTTGTTTTTTTCCTCCCACTTGGTATTCCAAAATTGCTTGGGTTGAAGTTATTCTGCAGTTTCTAGCCTTTCAACGATGCTAAAGGGCACTCTGCAATGGTGTTCAGATCTGCTTATCCCCCCAAGATGGTATTTTACCGACAAAAAATAGCGTTCTAAACGATGTCTGGTATTTTAAAGATGTGTCTTTCTCTTCCTAAAGGAGAGATCGGAGAAAGAAGCAAAACTTATTAATAATAGAGCACCTGAGTTCCTGGTGCCAACAACGTGAATCAACCGGTCTATACTGCTTGATCTGTGCAAAAGCGAAAGTCTTTCGAGAGAAATTTTTAGAAAAATGTACACTGTGCCTGAATACTTGTGTATAGTTGAAGGCTTTGTAAAAATAGAAGAAGTAATACGAAGAGATCAAACCAGATAAAATAAAAATAATCTTGATGTTGAAAAAAAAATTATATTATATAAAAATAAAAGCGGTGGACAAAGAAAACAAAAAAAAAAAAACATAAAAAGGCGCGCTTCTCAAAGAAAAAGAAAGGAGGGAGTGCAAAGAAAAAAAAAAAAAAAAAGCAGGTTCTGATTCCAAGCACCCTGCCTACATAAATGGTTGCTAAATGCCAGCTAGTCGTTTCTGGCATTCTGCATTGGCCTGATTTTGGCTTCGTTCCGCAAACTTCATTTATAGTAATCCGTATTATGCAATCCACATGTCACAAAATTCCCTTCTGCCGTTCTGTTTTTCGGCCGTTTTTTTTCCTGCTTATGTATTGGCTCCTTCTTCGCTTACCTAAGAGCATATCTGATTTATCTTCGTTACTGCCTACAATCCACTTTCTATTTATTACCCATTCCTTTACATCGAACACTCAGTCTATTCTTACACCACCCTGTTAAAAAAGCCTCTACATTATTCCCCCAAATGCTTTGTTTGTTTACCCACCGGTCGAGGGTTTAATGCACTGACTTTTCTATTTTATTTTCTTTTTCTTTTTTCTCTTTTCTTTTCTTATGTCTCTGCTTTCTCTTGCGTACTTGCATTCTGCCTGTGGAGAAAATGTCTGTCCCTCATTCTTTTCAGCAATTCTTGCTTGATTTTTTTTCTTTTTTTCCCCGTTCTCTGAATGTCGTATACAAACCGTGTTTCGCGCTTAGCCTCGTTTGATCGTACTTTAGGCTCTACTTTATTTTTGCACAGCCCGGATCAAGATGGACGGAATCTGCATTTTTCAGTATTAATTACGTCACAGATCAGCCACAAACCACCTGAATTTAGCAGGTGCTGTTTTGCGGAGAGCAACTGAGAGGACTGAAATGAACGCATTTGTCGTAACCTTCCCAGGAGCAAACGCCAAAGCAAGAAAAGAAGCGTAGCACAGCCTTGGATGTACGAGAAGGTGCTGATATGGTTTGGATGAGGGCCAGCGGGATGGGGATGATGGAGAGACGATGGAGAGAGATGAGGTGGACTTGTAGATGGGGTGGTGTGCTGGCTTGGGGCTGTTTTGGGAGCTGGAAAGTCTGAAGGTAGCCTTAATGGACCGGGTGTACAGTTTTGGTGTATATTGCAGGTGTGGCCAGGTATGCGAGCAGAAGGGACCCATGAAAGATTTTAATGGTTAGAATTTGGTGTGAGATGATGGTCAAAGTGTTAGAACTGGCTGTGTATACACTGCTGTCCACTGTTGTGCAGTTTTCTTTACTTCTGTGACAACTGGTTCTGGCGCTTGGTATGCATCCCTACACCTGAATGCCATTCCATTTTCTTTTTTCTCGCTTTTTTCTTTTTCTTCATATCAGTCTCTCAAGAGTATGGCGTGGCGCTTTGGGAAATTGCGTCAAATCGCCACATTGTTCACGAGGTTTTTCTTATCTGGCCGGATTAGGAATATGCGATAATTCAATTTTTTTTTTTCACTAGGACCCAGTCCTTATATAGATAGCGTGAGCAGGAAGTGGTAGTACCAGTCAGAGGTCCATTTTTTGTAGAGCAAATGGTCAGTATTTCGACTCTTCCGTGAAGTAACAGCATTGTAAATTGGCAGCAGATTACGATGGTAACAGATACAGAGTCGAGCAGCGACTCCTCAGAGGATGTTCGGCCAATATATTCAGATGATAGAGCATTGCTTGAGAACGAGCAACAAGAAGATGGCCCGGCAGATTTGACGAAAGTAACGTCGACGTCGTTCCAGGGACTTGTGGTAGAGAACTTGATCGACTCGATAAGCCAGAAGGGGGCGGACGAAAGCGACGAGGACGAGCAATTGAGAGCTGTCCACGGCCCAAATTACAGTGCTACATTGGCAAGAGCCAGAACGGCAGGCTCAACGGCCTCAGAAACGGCCCAAGAGCAGTGCAACGACGAGGGTGGGTTCCTGCTCCCGGAGCGGCAGGCCAAGGTGATCATCTGGAGCCTCTTCTCGTTGAGTTTCCTTGCGTCGTTGGACGCGACGGTGCTCTCAACGCTCGTGACCGACATAGCGTCGGATCTCGGGGCGATGCAGTACATTTCGTGGATCACCACCGCCTACTTGCTCTCCATGTCTATCATCCAGCCGCTCGGGGGCCTCTCGGACATCTTCGGCCGCGAGCCCATGCTCTACGGGTGCCTCGTCGTGTACACGTTGGGCTGTTTGCAGTGTGCAACTGCTCAAAGTGCACCGTCTTTCGTGCTTGGCCGGTTCTTGTCAGGCTTTGCGGGAGGCCTCACCACCTTGGGAACCATCATCATGAGCGACCTCATTCCGCTCCGCAGGCGGGGGGTCTACCAGGGCCTCGGAAATATGTGCTACGGGCTCGGCTCCACGGTTGGTGGCACCTTTGGTGGCTGGGTTGCACACCACTTTGGCTGGAGAATGGCCTTTTGGTGCCAGGTTCCCTACGGGGTCCTCTGCATCGCCATCATGGCCACCACGCTCAGGCTCCCGGCCTCCCTCATGGACGGGAACCCGTACTACAGGCTTCCGCTCCGCCAGAAGCTCCACGTTGTCGATATCAGGGGAATCATGCTTCTGGCAACAGCCCTCTCCATCTTCATCATCGCCACCTCCTTTCACTTCCAGAGCTCCACGAGCGTCGGTGCCATGGGTGTGCTCTTTCTCGTCGTAGTGGGCCTCTTCATCCACACGGAGTCCACCGCCAAGGCTCCGATTGTCCCAATGCGGCTCTTGAAAGACCGTTCCGTGCTCGGCTGCTCGCTCGCCAACATGTTCGGCACCATGTACACCTTCGTGATCATGTACTACTACCCGGTGTACCTCGCAACAGTGTGTGGCCTCAACAGCGAGCAGATTGGTGTCCGGGTCGTCCCAATGGTACTCGCACTTTCCGCGTCCTCCATCCTCTCGGGCTACTACATGAAGTGGACCGGCAAGTACTGGACGTTCTCACTTGTCGTCAACATCGCGGGCTCCCTTGGCTTGCTCCTCATGTTGGCCTGCACCTTCCCGTTCGGCCTCAAAAGAAGCATCTCTGTGTTCGAACAGTACACCTTGTGCGTGCCAGCACTTGTTTCCTACTCCGCAATGCTCACCGTCACTCTCCTCGCCTTGATAGCTGCCGTCCCCATCCAGTACCAGGCCTCAGTCACTTCCATCCAGTACGCTTTCAGGGGAATCGGCTCGGTTCTAGGCACCTCCATGGGCTCCCAGCTGTTTACGCTCACTCTAACTAGCCAAATGGCGAAAAAGGTCCTGCAGGCCAAACCCAGCCACGTTCCGCCACACCAGGCCTTAGATGTTGTTCGTGCCGGCTTGGATTCCGCAGCCTACATCAGGTCTGGAGCCCCTCAGTGGGCCGTCAGACCGATGATAGAGTCCTATGGTATCGGGTGCTGGTGGTCTTTTAGCTTTTCGGCGGTGACTTCCGTTCTCTGCCTCCTTGCAATGGCCACCATCAGGGAGTACAAGCTCTATTCGACCGTCCACCGAACTAAGTGACCAAGAAGCATTACTTTTTTTTCTCTAGAAATGCATGTTTTCCCCAAAGCCATTGCCATAGATAGTTGTATCACGACAGCCTGTATGTCATATCTGCTGTGCTCGAGTCTCTAGATAAGCGCCGGTGCCGCGCCCCTGAGATTAGCGCACGGCAGACGCTAATTTTTTTGTTGGCTTGGTTGTTGTTTTTCCGGCTCGTTGTCCACTCTATTTTTCCTCGCTTCCCTTTTGGGAAGTTCCGCTTTTCCCGGCGGGTGTGAGACTCCGTATATATTCTCGATAAGCTGTGGCAATCAAAACACCCAGTCTAAAATGTATTGCTGTTGCAGTTTTTAACTGAAGCTGGCCCACCCTGATTTCCCGCTAATCTTCTAGTTGTATCGTCCACATAAAGCACGAAAACGCATTGACTTCTTTACTCTTCTTCTAGACTTTTTTGTTCCTTTTCCAGGCTATTGGTTAGGCATAGGCAACAGACCAGCTCAGAGAGCTTAAAGCTTACAGTAGCAGTACTAAAAACCATGAGAGGCTTACCAGCAGACCCGGAGGTTCCAGACGAACAGAGAAAGCGCCGGAGGTGGATTGAAGGCACATGGGGTGCAGTTATATTTGTGGTGTTGGTGATTACAGGCATCATACTAGGCGGATCGCTTCTGCTAACATCAGCAAGCAATAGGAGGAAAGGACGGTTGGGTTTGAGTCCTCAAGAGGACGAACTGTTGAAGGCCAGGTGTCCATATGCCGCAAAGATTGCTCCAGGGCTGGGATTCAAGAACTCGTCTTCGTTTTTGGGTGAGAAGTACAAGAAGCACTCGGTGAAAGTGTGGGGAGACATGATCCGTATTCCAACACAATCTTACGACAAAATGGGGCCTCTAGATGAGGATCCACGGTGGCAGGTGTTCTACGAGTTTGAGCAGTACCTTAACGAGACGTTTCCCACTTTCACAGGCAGGTCAGAACTGGTCCATGTGAACACCCACGGGTTGGTTTACGTTCTAGAAGGTGCGGACTCCTCGAAAAAGCCGCTTTTGCTTGCGGGCCACCAGGATGTGGTGCCTGTTCCGGCCAACACGGCTTCCAGGTGGACGTATGCGCCTTATCGGGCCACCAAGATGTGGTGCCTGTTCCGGTCAATACGGCTTCCAGGTGGACGTATGCGCCTTTTCTCTGGCTTCTACGATGGCCAATACATGTGGGGCCGTGGCTCGGCAGACTGCAAAAACACGGTGTCTGCGATTTTCGAGGCGCTCGAGTCCTTATGCTTGCAGAACTTCGTGCCCGACAGAACTATAGTAGTGGCCCTCGGGTTCGACGAAGAGGAAAGTGGCTATAAAGGAGCCGGCACCATCTCCAAGTACCTCGAGAGCCGGTTTGGCAAGAACTCGTTCTTCATGCTTTTGGACGAGGGTGGCGCAATTGCCGAGGATGTGTACGGAGTCGATCTTGCCTTGCCGGATACAGGCGAGAAGGGCCGTGTGAACGTTGTGGTTGATTTGCAGACCACCGGAGGCCATTCGTCGGTCCCTCCGCCACACACTTCGGTTGGAATCATGTCTGAGCTCATCGCCACGCTCGAAAACACGCCGTTCTTGCCAGAACTCGAGCCTTCAAGTCCTTTCTACACGCAGTTGCAATGCATGGCACGTTTTGGCAACGAGAGCATGCCGAAAAGCTTAAGGGCAGATATCGTGAACCTCGAAAAAGATGCCAAGGCCAAGGATAGAGTGCTTGAGTTGCAGGCCAGAGACTTGTACACCAAATATTTGTTCTCGACCTCGCAGGCTGCCGACATTATCGACGGAGGATCCAAAAGCAACGCCCTTCCAGAACAGGTAACTGTGCAGATAAACTACCGGATAGACGTTGGGTCATCGGTGGACGATGTTGAGCAAAAAGTTGAGGGCCTCGTGCGGCAGATCGCACACAAGTACGGCCTTGGGGTCGACGGGTTCGGCGCTTATCAGCAGGGCTTTGACCCTGTCCCAAAGGGGAAGTTCAAGTTGTCCGTCACAGATGCTTTGGAGCCGGCTCCTATCACTGACATCGTCGATAACCCAAGCTGGACTCTCTTGGCCGGCACTATCCGGCATGTTTTCGAGGACTCTGGCTCTGTCTTGGCCTCTGCTCACAGAGAGATCGTCGTTTCTCCGTCTCTCATGACTGCAAATACAGATACCAGGCACTACTGGCATCTAACACCCAACATCTACAGGTTCAACCCCGTGCGCATGAATTACTTCATGAACATCCATGCGATCGATGAGAGAGTTCGTGTTGATGCTCATCTTGAGACTGTGGCCTTTTACTATGATTTCGTTCAGAATGCTGACTTTTTTGGGGACCAGTGAAAGAACACACCAAACGGAAACGTTACAGAATTTTGTCGAGAATTGTTGATTTCTGTGTTGACGGCAACCTGACAGGGACCATGATACTGAAGTACTTTAGTGAGAATTATGACATTGGATCTGTAGTAACAACCGAATATGTAGTGTGCTAATTGTATCTTCGGGTGTGTGATGGCTTGTGTTTACAAGTGTGCTCAATTGTGGTTATGGGTTACAGTAGGAAGCGACTCAATGCTGTGTCAATGCTGTGTTATTTTAA
>MDSB01000013.1:108584-340636 GCA_001754015.1 Brettanomyces anomalus
TAAAGCACTTTGATACCTTGCAACTAAAGCACTTCGCTATTTTGCTTTGTGTTTCCATTTTGTTTTGCCAGCCACTGTGCTTAGGAGTCTACTTAAGTGTTAGATTAGATGGTGTAATAGAGCTGTCATATACACTCTAAATTGCTACGAATACTTTTTTACACCAGAAAACCTCGCTGCTTAGGTTTAATAGTTCTTTATCTATCTCTTACTTTACTCTTAATTACTTCACTCTTCTTTTATCTCTTATGTTCTTTTGCTTCTGTTCTTTTACTTTCTTTAGTTTCTTGACAATTAATAAACTCAACTAGTTGATATCAAACCTTAAAGGAAGAATCAGGTTCACTTAGCATTAGAATTACGTAACTTTATATTATTGAGGATTACCAATTAATATTACAGGTGTTGTTTTTTATCCATATTAGCTATTTTTTCTTAAGTTAACTTTCACTTCCAATTACTTCTTCTTTTCATTTACTTTTCACTACCTTTGCTTTTCACTACCTTTACTTTTTCTTTTCCTCACTTCCAATTACTTCTCACTTCGCTTTACTTCTCACTTCCTTTACTTCTTTCACTTCCTTTACTTTTCACTACCTTTACTTTTTCTTTTCTTTACCTTCACTTCTTCTTTTCATTTACTTCACTTCCTTCTTTACTTCGCTCTCTTATACTCCTCGAAATACATCATAAGCATTACATTGAACAGACCAACGCAGAAAAGAAAAGAAAAGAAACTAGCAACAAATAAATAAATAAAGTGCATACACAGCAGGTCACATAGCTCACCCAGCTCTCGCAACTCATTTCTGTGAATGAACAACATGAATCAAATGGTCCACCACATCTGGGTTGCTCAACGTGGAAACGTCACCAAGCTGGTCCTCTTCTCCAGCCAAGATCTTCCTGAGGATCCGCCTCATGATCTTTCCTGACCTGGTCTTTGGCAAGTCGTCCACCAAGAGGATCTTCTTTGGAGCAGCAAATGGGCCGATCTCCTTACGCACAGTGAGGATCATATCTTTCTTCACGGCACTTTCGTCATCCACATCCTTCTGCTTTAATGACACAAACGCAGCGACAGCCGATCCTGTCAACTCGTTCGGGTATCCCACGACAGCGCTCTCGCTCACCAACGGATGCTCAATAAGAGCCGCCTCAATCTCTGCCGTCGAGAGCCGGTGGCCTGACACGTTCACCACGTCGTCCACACGGCCCAAGATCCAGTAGAATCCGTCCGCGTCACGGGCTGCTCCGTCCCCTGTAAAGTAATATCCGTGGTAAGGTCTCAAGTACGTGTCCAAGAACCGGTTGTAATCATTCCAGATGGTTCTGGCCATGGATGGCCACGATGTTTTCACGCAGAGGACTCCCTCGGCTCGCGTCTCCTTCTGTTCTTCGCCAGAGACCGGGTTCACGATCACGGGCTCGATCCCAAAGAATGGCAAAGATGCTGATCCCGCCTTTGTTGGCGTCACACCTGCCAACGGGCAGATCAAGTGCGATCCGGACTCAGTCTGCCAGTATGTATCGCAAATGTGTGCCTTCCCCCGTCCAATATACTCGTTGTACCACTCCCAGACATCCGCTGCAATTGGCTCACCCACCGATCCGAGGACTCGCAATGTGTCCAACTTGAAGTCCTTGATGTACTCAAGACCGGCCCTTTTCAACATCCGGAGTGCAGTTGGGGCCACGTAGAACTGCGTCACCTTGTACTGGTCGACAATTTCCCAGTATCTCGAGTATGATGGGTAGGCAGGTGTTCCTTCAAACACCACCGTGGTGGCTCCATTTGCCAACGGGCCGTAAACCACGTACGAGTGGCCCGTGATCCAACCCACATCACCAGCTGTGAAAAGCGTGTCCTCTGGGTGCACGTCAAACACGTATTTCGTTGTGAGAAGAGCCCCCAAGAGATATCCAGCGGTGGTGTGCTGAATTCCCTTTGGCTTTCCTGTCGATCCGGAAGTGTAAAGCAAGAAAAGCGTGTCTTCGGAGCTCATAGGTTCTGGAGGAGTGTACGATGAGAATTTTGCGAGTTCCTCGTGCCACCACAAGTCCCGGCCGAACTTCCATGGAATCTGCTGGTTGCCTGTTCTCCGGTAAACGATCACGTTCTTCACGCCGGGGCACCCAGTGAGCGCATCGTCGACGATTTTCTTTGTCTCGATGGTCTTTCCACCTCTCTTCGACTCGTCGGCGGTGATCACGATTCTCGAGTCTGCATCGTTGATTCTGTCTCTCAAAGAGGCCGAGCTGAATCCGGCAAAGACCACAGAATGCACAGCTCCAATCCGCGCGATGGCCATCAAAGTCACGATGGCCTCTGGGATCATTGGGAGGTAAACGGCCACTGTGTCGCCCTTGCGGACGCCGACGCTCTTCAACACCTGGGCCAACTTGCACACCTCCTTGAGCAACTCTCCGTACGTGACAACTTTACCTTCTCCTGGCTCATCTGCCTCGTAGACAATAGCCGGCTTCTTGGGGTTCTTAATAGCCCACCTGTCCACACAGTTGTAGCAGGCGTTCAATTGGCCATCGACAAACCACGCGGAAGGCTCTCCGTCGTTGTCCCGAAGCCCTGGTGCCTCTGGAGACTTTGCCACTGTGAAGGGCCTTATCCAATCCAAATTCTCCCTCGCCATCTTGCCGAAGAACTTGGCAGGCTGCTCAATTGACTCCTTGTACATCTCCTGGTACTCCTCGAACGATGATAGCCATGGCTTCGAAGTGTGCCTGTCAAAGAATCCCTGTGGCACCTGCATCTTTTGCTCGTGCAGGAGGTGCTCGTTTTCCAGTTGTTGTTGTTCTGCTGGCATTGTGAATATTCTCTTCCTCAATTAGACTGTAGCAATTATGGTGTTAATCCTGATGGAAATTCTGTGATGATAATCCTTAAGCTGTGTTCTCGAGTGTATCAGTTGTCGCTCGTAGTAGATAAACGCTGTTCGGTCCAGTCTACTCGTTGTCTCTAGATACTTGTCGAGAGAACGGCGTCTGTAAGCCATGACTCTAAGTAGACAAGCTCAATCAAAACGGAGGGGATTGCCTTCCTTTTATACATCATCGGCCTAATCCCTTTCTCGTATCTGCCTACATTTCTATTGTCTCTTTTTTTTCTTACTTTTGACATTTGTGTACCTCAAGCGTACGGGGTTAAAAATGAGGAGCTTTTTTTTTCACCCTTCCCAATTAGTGCGGACCCATGCAGAGAGCTAAAGTGGGAATAAGAACTTACATTACTATCAAGGCCTGGTGACCGAATGCAGTGCCCAGTATGGAAATAGGTTAGGCGTCGTGTTTCCTTCCTGCCGGTACTGTGAGATTCGACTAAGTGGCATATTTCGATATACTTATAGCTTGATCAACGTATTTCTTTTGCTCTCCAACTTGCTTGCCTGTCAAATATTGGCTTTATTGGCTTTATGCAATATGATTTGTTCTGATGGGTGAGCGGAAAGCCTCTGTGATAATGATACCAAATTTCACCCGCTTTTTTTTTACTCTCTTATCCTGCTTAATTGTAAATCGGCTCATTTCTCCGCAACAAACTAGAAAATTTAAGAAAAGAAAAAAATGACTACACTAAAGTTCTCCGCACCTCTCAACAGCTTTTTATCGGAGTGCAGTACATTAGACCGATTTGTTTTGCCAATACCAGTACCGTGTGTGGGATTGTTGCACATGTGGAATGTGGGACTATTGCCGTACCTGAGAGTATGGCTATATTGCCGTACGTAAGATGATGGCTATATTGCTATACGTAAATTTGACATAATATAATGGAGTCCACTAATATGCTTCGCTTCCGCAATTTCCTTCCCCACATCTTTTGAAAAAAATTGTTGGAAAATCAGCAGGACCCCGGGTCTGAACTGAGATTTATGATTTATGTAGATTCATCATTTCACAATTGGATCTGGCGTACATCAAAAAGACGTGAACTCTATGAAGATGGACTTGGCTAAGTCTTGCATCTGTTACACGGATCTAAGCTAGTGGGCCAGTTCGGGGTTCTACATACTATAAAACGAAGAGTCAATTTATCTGAAAATCACGGGATAGATCATTCTGATTTTACTCTACTACTCTACTACTCTACTACTCTACTACTCTACTACTCTGTCAATTTACTAAAAGTATTGATTCAAGCTTTTTGGTACAGTATAAGTGGCTTTATAATGTGCTGAATCAGGGTTAATGTCATGAATTATGGGGGAAGATGTCATATCACAATAAAATGTGTACCACTGAAATTATGCTCGAGGTTACGGTAAATGTGCACTAATCCTATGTTATATTAAACAGATTAGAGCAACGCGTGTATAGACGCCATATTAAATTCTACGAATTATGGTAAAACATGGAATAACTGAATATTAGATGTGAGACAGAAAGTGGAACGTACTCTCTTACAGCTAGTAAACGATGTACTACATATCTCAGTTACACTTTATATAATTGAACTTGTAAACGAAAAAATAATATTCTAATACTAAGCACACTTTACAGCGCTTAATTGAAGAACTTCTGTTGAAATATCCAAATTTCTGTATCGGTATTGCTATTTCGTGGTTAAATGGAAAATTCTCTTTATACTAGATCACCTTTTTACCTAATAGGAAAGAGGGGCTGATGTGGGGTGTTGCAACCTATATCTTCCTTACATTTTTTGGTAATCAATAAGCACACTGTTTTTTAGCAGTATTTAATATGTAGATTAAGTGTAGTTGAGTACAAGGGAATATTAGCATCATTATATAGCTTTAGTTCTACTTATTTGCGAATGCTATAAAAGTAAGTTCCTTGGAACTCCACTTTTGAAGGCGCTATTGTTTTGACACACATTATAATCAATATGAGGAACATCAAAAATTTGGGGTGTACATCAAATCTCACTGTAATGGCAAGTTTGCAATTTTATTCATCATAAACTGTAGGGTAAACAGATTTATTATAACAAATGAAGAGTTATTTTCTTGAAAAACTGTTTGCGAGAATTGAATTGTGAGAAAGTGTTTGTTACAGAAAGCATTCTCTCCTGGTTATGAACTTACAGTTGAAAAGATGAAGATATTGATGAAAGTTAATTAGAAACTAATAGCAAGATTAGAGGACTTCAAATGGCAAGGATATCAAGTATCAAATAGTATAACTGAGTAACAACTTCATATAAAGCAGAATTGTATCGTTATAACTTCCTTATACGAACTGAACTACAACTATATAAAGCAGAGTTGTTTCCTTGTACATCTTCTCAAGTATTCACATATCTTATATACTGCAATCTATATAGAATAGAGTACTAAATCTGGTACTGTTAACTTTAACGCCAAGCTATTTATTAGACAGTCTGCGGACAACAACTGGTTCTGATATTTGAAGGACCCCACATATTTATCATGTATTGAATGGTTGATCTTATTTTGTTCAATTGTACAAGTTTTAGCCGGAATATTTACATGTCCGATCTGTTCTTATAGTTGCAAACGGTGAATTCCAAATTTACTTCCAAGTTTATCGTGATGAATCATATATTTATGACAGTCAAAAGAAGTTTCTTGCTGTTTTCACCAAACTTAATTTTTTATAACTAATCCAGTTGGTTTCAGGCACTTTTGAATTCAGAAAGCACCTAAGATATAATCCAAAAGATTAACAAATTATTTGTTGAAATATCAATGCAAATTACAAAGCAGGACATTTTATAGGATTAACAATAATGACAAGTATTAAATGCACCATTATTATTCTTATTCAAAGACTCTGATGTCTAATTAAAACTTAAATCACAAATTAAGTTCAGGAAATATCAAAGATAATATCAAACCTATTTCTGACTACACTGTAATTCGAGCAACGGAGAGTGCAAACATTGAAAGAATTCTTAGTGTAGTAACATTTAACTGTACAATACTCCTAATATGATGTGCTAGATTCTAAAAGCATACATACTTCAAAAGTGAGTTGTTATTGGAAGAAGCTAAGCAGTATTCTGAGTCTTTAAATAACTACACTCTTCAGAATGTCGGGAAAACCTTTGGAAGTCTGATTTTGCTTGCAAAACTCTTGGAAACCGAATCTTGCACTATATAAGTTGAAAGTTCATTTTCGAACTTGTTGCTTGGGTAACATAAGTATTCTACAGGAAATGGTGGAATGAAATCCTGGGGTTCTGTTCTAGGATCTAACGTGTGCTTATCATGTGTGAGATCACGTGCTTTTGGCTATTGCTGAAAGTTGTTTGGAAACATTTTCCTTCCCAAGGCAGGGATTGTTAACGTTAATAGAATGAAAGCCAAAGCTTTTTTGTCCTTTGACATAGTAAAGAATATAATAAAGTGTATCAAATAAGAGGACTACATTTCAAATGAAGCATCAAAAGACCATAGTTAGTTTTAAAGAAGAAAAATGCAGATCTATCATAAGTAATTGGAATACTTGGCCCTATTCTTCTGGACGTTCTCTTTTCATATAATTTGTTTCTCTGAACATTCTGCTAATCCGTTCTTTACTTTCATGTGCTTTTTCTTAATTCTCAAGTATTTGATTCTGCCAATACGTTTCGTATTTTCATTCTGCACTTTCATCCTGTTTATGCCTTTTGCTTTTCATCAAATCTCCTTATACTTCTTCTGGTTTCCACTTCTTCAGTCTTTCGAATCCGCTCAATTACCTTACATCATGAAAAGAATTTCAGAGGAGTCAACTTCTTTGCAGTTAGATCAGGTAAAGTATACAAGAAGTTGGCAAAGCAGAGCAGGCTATAAATAGAATAGCAACCTCCGTTTCGCATCTGTTATACTAAAATCTTGGCAGTTTGAAATGGAACCTCAAACTCAGCCTACTTAGATTATTTCAGCAAGGTCGAGTAAGGCAATAGCGAAGGCTTCATCATGTGGAAGAGATGAGATGGATTTTTTTCCTACAGGTAGCGTCATCTAATAAAGATATTTCGGCATATAGATGGAAACAGAAAGACATATTTTTAGTCGCAAATATATAATGGTTGCAAATATACACTAGTTGCGAATAAATAACAGCTACAAATATACACTAGTTGCGAGTACAGCTACAAATATACACTAGTTGCGAATAACAGCTACAAATATACACTAGTTGCGAGTAAATAGCAGCTACAAATATATACTAGTGTTACATAGTTGCAAAAATATAAGAGCATTGGTTGTATTACTAGCACTAACTGAATGTACATACATACCTGAAGAATGAAGTCTATTCTTAAAAGTTTTTTTCAGGTTTTAATGCAAAGATGGCAAGGTTAGTGCTAATTTAAAAAAGTATTCTATTTATAACCACTCGAGGAAAAAATTTTCTTGCAATACATGTTAGGTAATGCAGAATACGCAACATATGCAATTAATCAATTGGCACGCATTAGATAGACGTATGAATTTGGATTCATGGTCCGGGATTAACGTGAATGGAAGCGATAAAAGGGTTTGATGACCCACTTATGACACTTCAACAATGCTTTGCAAATATGTGGATTGTTTGCCATCAGTCTTAAACTTATATAGGACCTACTAGCCGATGTTTTTTTCCTCACCCGTTTGATCTGATTGTCGATTTTTTTGCACTTAGAATATTTATTGTTTTCCTAGTTGATACGATACGTTTTGACATTTCCCAACTTTATTCTTTCTCATCCATAGTTCACGTTTTTTTCCCCTCACCATTAATCCTATCTTATTCCCGTACCAAATTCCGTTCGCTTTTTTTAGCATTTTCTCTTGCATTCAGGGGTTTCATCACAGCGGGCGAGCTTCTCATTAGAATCATACAAATCATAACAAGCACTGGCTTCTATTTTCTCTGGATAGTTTGCAATTCTTGGAACATTGGGCTCTGGGTACAACTGACAATCCACAAAGCTTATTTCATTTCAAAGAGGCCCTAATTCAAGGTTAAGGGAGAGGCATCTGAATTGTTTTGTTGCTTTTGGAAACAAATCTCCTCATCAACTTCCCTCTGGACCACTTTCTTGGCCCTTTAATTGTGCATAAACGCATCAACTGGAAGCTTGTTGTCTTTTTGCTGACAAGCTCTTGTGACTGGCACCACTTTTGGATATATTGGGATACACGAAGAATAAAGCCACTGTGAGACTCGACATCCTGCTTATAAAACTGCGTTGGAGGCAGTTCATACAGATAAAGGGCAGCTAATCAGAGCGAAATAATAGTCAATACAAGTATGAGACTCTCACAAATTGTCAAAGTGATAGGGAGCATAGTGATGCTTGGGTTTGCATCCACGGTGACAGCCACCGGAAAGTTCTTGAAGACGAGCTCGTTGCTCACGTGTATGGAGAACTCTGAATTTTCCAGTACATACTTCTCGGTCACGTACTACCCGACAAATAACTCAATTTACTATCAAATTGATGGTTCGTCTCTCTTAACGGGCAAAATTAAGGCCAAGTTTAACATCATTGTCTACGGGTTGGACGTCTACGATGATGAAATCAACCTCTGCGACTTCAACATCAAAACAGTCTGTCCAATATCGGCAGGTCATGTGGACATTTCTGGCACGTACAAGATTACGTCCTCGAAAATTTCTGACATTCCGAGTATAGCGTACACGGTTCCCGACTTAGATGCGTACGTTCAGGTGCATGTGTACAGTACGGATGACTCGGATTCGAAGACAATGCTTGCGTGCGTTCAGGCGACACTTTCCAACGGCAAAACCGTGCAAACGCGGTACGCAGGTTGGCCCATTGCATGCATTTCCGGTTTTGGACTTGTGATCTCCTCGTTCGTGTCTCTTTTCGGACACTCGGCAACAGCATCGCACATTGCATCGAACGCAGCTTCGTTGTTCATCTACTTCCAGACCTTGGCAATCCATGCAATGATGGGTGTGGCCAAAGTTCCGCCAATTGCTGCTGCCTGGGCAGAAAACTTCATGTGGTCTCTCGGCATTATCAGAGCCGGATTCATGCAGGATATGTTATACTGGTACATTCAGGCGACAGGCGGAACCGTGACGTCGATCCTCGCCAACCAGTCGGTGATCTCCATCTCTGTTCAGAAGAGAATTCGCCATTTCGTGCGCTCGTTGTTCAAGAGAAGCGTTTCCGTGGCGTCGGGAAACACAATTGACGTTTTGGACCAGACCAGCCTCTACACCACGGACGAGGATGATGTTGGATCAAAGATCTTGGTGCTTCGAGGCATCCAGCGTGTGGCATATCTTGCCTCGATAGAGATCTCGAACATCTTCATGACCAGTATTATCTTCTTCCTATTTGTGGGTTTCATAATGATTGCCTTCGTGGTTCTCTTTAAGTCCATCGTGGAGATTCTTGTGCGTACCGGAGCAGTGAGCTCCGCAAGACTAACCGCCTTCAGGAGCCACTGGAGCTCGATCATCAAGGGCCTTCTTTACCGTCTTCTGAACATCACGTTCTCGCAGATCACTTTGATGTGCATCTTCGAGTTCACCAGGCATGATTCCGGCGGCTGTGTCGTGTTTGCAGTTGTCCTCGGCCTCGTCGTGTGGATCCTCATGTGTTATTCTGCAATTCGGATCTTTGTGGCTGGCCGTAGGTCCATTAAACAGCACGGAAACCCGGCCTACCTTCTCTTTGGAAACGCAAAGTTCCTCAACAAGTACGGCTTCTTGTACACGCAGTACAAAGCGGGCAAGTTCTATTGGACGCCGATATCATTAGCGTATCTTTTCGTCCGTGCTTTGCTCATTGCTGTACTCCAAGACCACGGAAAAACCTGCGCATGCATGATTTTCGTAATCGAGTTCATCTACATGGTGGCGTTGATCTGGAAAAGGCCGTTCATGGACAAGCGGACCAATGTGTTCAACATCTTCCTTGCCATAGTCAGCTTCATCAACTCCATCTTCTTCATGTTCTACTCCAATGTCTTCAACCAGCCATCTGTCGTGTCGTCCGTCGCAGCAATCGTCTACTTCGTCTTGAACGCGGTCGTTGCCTTGATCACCTTGGTCATGACCATTGTCACATGTACGCTAGCGCTGGTTCATCGTAACCCTGACTCGCGTTACGCTCCGTACCAGGATGACAGAGCCGCGTTCATACCGAAGTCTGACAACAGGAAGAGTGCTGCTGAGTACGAGCTTGAGGCCCTCGGTGCAGCTGCAATGAGAGGCCATAACAGGCGGAGTGTGCTCCCTGAAAACGATGCCGAGATCAAGTTTGATGCTGAGATGGAGCGTGACAATGTGAACAACCGTGCCTCGGGAAATCCGTTCAACGTTGATGAAAACGACAATGACGCGCGGTACTCTTCACCGGCAAAGAATTTCAACAACGGTGGTGGAGAATACGGTCACTACAATGGAAGCAGTGGGTCGAGCCGCCAATTCTCGAACGAGAAAGAGCAGAGCTCCAACGGCTACGGAAATGCTGGTTACACCAGTACCTACAATAACAACGGACATTACTTCAACACCAATCAAGAGGGGCGACGAGGGGGCGCTAACAGCTCGGCGAGCAACAGGGATGAAGCATTTTACCAAAAGCATGCTATGAACCAGAGGACTGTCATTTAAATAACTTATGATATCTCATGATATCTCATGATATGAAATCTGGCTCGGTTCTGCTTTTTTTTCTTTTTCTTTCTTCTACTTTTATATATTACCGCTCCTATTCCTTCCAGGTATTCTCTTTATTCTATTTTCATACGCTACCTCTTTTTTGCTTTTGTTGTTCCGAGTGTTGTGCACATTTATATATTGTACTAATATATCACTTACGTCTGTCAGAAGTGCGGTGAAGATTATTTTTCGCTGTGAATTTATATATACAATTTTTTTTTTTTTGCTCGCATTCTGCTTTATCTTATCTCTTTCGATAAGCAGACTAACTCTCTCAACATTATCTCTACCATAAACTTGCATTCATCAATATATTTCATATGGCGTCATATACTATACACCTTATCTACGCTAGCCTTTACGTCTCGTTTACCAAATGATAAACAATGTACCGCAGTTCCTCGAGCACAGCCCAAGATTGGGGGTCAGTTGATGATTCAGAGGTGGAAAAGCTGTTGGAGACATTAGGCTCCAAAAAAGCTACAGAAAGCAACGATAGAGACGGCATGATCGTCGAGAACTCAAGCGTTGATAGTCCTGAGGTTCCAACGGATAAGGATGACGAGGATATAGGCTCAATTGTTGATGTGCCATCTTCACAAATAGAGCATGAAGATCGAGCACATAAATCACCCGATATCATAAACATGTCAAAAGATATCGAGAACCAGACGGTGACTTCGTCAGATCCGATATCGGAAAGCTGGCACTCGATGAGCAATGCGCAATTTATTGCCTATGTGAACAAGCTTGGCTCTGAAAGGTCCCAGGCCTTGAATTCTAGCAGAAGTGGCTATGAATTCCATCTTAGCAGTTCAGAACCACCTGTTCCCACACTTAAAGACCAGACATCAGATAATCCGCCAAGTAAACAGGACCAGAACTCTGGTGTTGCAGAAGAGCCATTTCTACCTACTCAGAAAGATCTTCAACTTCCATCGCAGTCCAGTGTTCAACTAAACATCAATTCAAGCCCGCAAAAAGTCGATAATGAGGATTCGGTATTTCCAGTCTTAAGTAGTCCATCTCACGAACCAAGCTCGCCATTTCTATCCAACAGCGTTAAGCAAACCTCTTCGAGCTCTTTTGGCTTTAATACGCTTGACGAGCAAGAAGTTTTACAGGAGCTGGAGGAAGAGAAAGTGCAAAGGAAAGGAGAACAAATTGATCAAAATATTTCACAGCAAGTTTCCAAACCGGTACAAGAGAACATAATGAGATATGGGCGTACTACCAGAGCAGTGAGGACTAGTTCCATCTTGAAAAATGTTGAAAAAATGCCATCTCCTCCTGAAGAACAGCCAATACTTGAAAAAGAGCTAGAATTTGGGGATTATGCGACATATTTCCACAATAAGCAGCTTAAACAGCAACAGCAGGATGAAGACTTTGTTTGCTTTGCCCAGAAAGCACAGAATAAGGTATATCCGCCCATTTTTAAAGGCTGTGTGATATATGTGAATGGTAAAACATCACCGGATATAGCCCAGCTTCATAAAATGATAATATTACACGGCGGCAAGTTTTTGGCATATTTGGGCGCCAAAGGAAATGCAACCCATATCATTGCAGAAGTATTGACGCCCAGAAAGCGAATCGAGTTCCGAAATTACAAAGTTGTCCGGCCTGCGTGGATACTAGAGAGTATAGAAGCCGGGAAGATTCTTCCATGGACTAATTACATGTTGATCAACAACGACTATGGGCAGAAACGGCTCAACTTCTGGACCGCTGGAGGCAAAAAGGCTCTGAAAATACAGAGCAAGCAGGATGTGGATGGAAAAGACGATATAGATAACACAACCGGGGCAAATGCTGAAGACGAACTGGAGTTTCAGATATCACAGATACCTGAGTATACAGATCCTGAGCAGGTATCAGAGAATAATGGACAGCAAGAAGATGAGATGGTGGAAAAAGATGTAAAGCATAGTCACAAGTATGGTCAGTTAACAGCAAAGGACCCAAATTTCCTCGAGAACTTCTTTGCCAAGTCAAGGCTTCACCATCTCAGCACTTGGAAGACGGATCTCCGCACAAAATTTTTGCAAAAGGCAATACAGGTCCTAAAGAAAAGACGCAATAAACCAGATTTATTGCCCCAAAATGCGCCCAAAGTGGTCATACATGTCGATTTTGACTGCTTCTTTGCAACGGTATCTGCACTAAAGCACAATCCGCCAATTGACATTCACAAATACCCACTTTGTGTGACTCATGGTAGCAGTGGATCCGATATTGCATCTTGTAATTACATCGCTCGTGCCCAGGGTTGCAGAAATGGAATGTGGTTGGGAAAAGCAAAGAAATTGTGTCCGGATCTCATGTGTTTGGAGTACAACTTTGATGCTTATGAGCATATTTCGCAACTTTTCTACGATGCCATCCTGGAGTACGGTGTGGATTCGATTTTGCCAGTGAGTGTAGACGAGGCTTTGTTGGATGTTAGCAGTCTGTGTCTAAAGAGAGATCCTGAAGAACTAATGAAAGACATCAGGTCGAAAGTGTTTGACAGAACCGGATGCTCTGTGAGTTGTGGATGTGGGCCAAACGTTCTTCTGGCAAAGCTATGTCTCAGGAAAGCCAAGCCGGATGGACAGTTTAGAGTGAATCCTGCACATATTCAGGATTTTATGGATCAAGTGAAGTTTCAGGACCTCCCAGGGATGGGATACAAGATCACGGAAAAGCTTGAAAGAGGGCTGGGGAAAGAGAACATAACTGTTAGACAGTTGAAAGAAGTTGCAAAGGATAAGTTGACCGCAATGTTTGGTGTGAAGACTGGAACTACCATATATGAGTATGCTAGAGGCATAGATCGTACGTCGATCGACATTTTGTCAGACCCGTCCAAGTTTACTCGCAAGTCGCTTTCGATTAATATCAACTGGGGCGTGAGATTTGATGAAAGTGTTGAGGTTGAGCAGTTTCTAGAGCGACTGTCCAAGGTGATGAACGAAAGACTAGAAGAAGCTGGTATTGTTGGTGGTTCAATTGGCTTGAAGTTAGCCCTAAGACACCCGAAAGCTCCAGTTGACCCGGCGAAGTTTTTGGGTATGGGAAGATGCTTTTTTGTGTCTAAAGCATCGGCATTTGGAACTAAAACGAGAAATGCCGGTTTGATAAGCGGGGAATTGAAGTATTTATGGCGCATATTGGGAGCTGAACCAAGAGAATTGCGAGGTGTTGCCATCACGATGAGCAAGCTTTCATCTGATGATGAGCAACCCAAGCAAACCAGCCAGATGAAGCTTGCCTGGCAAAGTAATGCCAGGATAGCCAGGATAGGTGAGAAGAATGTGGCTGAATCTTCAAAGAGGAAGCAACATAGTGCAGAGTTAACACCAATAAGGAAAAAATTGAGGAATACGGATTTGTCCTCCGGAGAAATAGCATCTAATGTGGCTTCTTCTGCCACCAAAGTCAAAACTAACGAAGATGAGCCACTTATAGTGAAGCAGCTACGTCTCTCTCCTAAGAAGAAGGACAGAAAGAACGTGGTGAGTGAATACCAACCTGTTCAGATAAGCCGTGATGAGATTAACTGGAATGTGTTTGGGGAATTGCCAATGAGCATTCAGCAGGAGATAAAGCAAGAGTTGAGACGACGGGATTTAGCAGCCAGTCCCAAGAAGAAAAGACTGATGGAAGTCGTTCCAGGTAAAGGTCGGTTACTCTTTAAGGACGAGTCTTCAAAGGGACGATTTGATACGAGTAACAAGAATCGACCACCACAGGAAGTGATCATTACGCAAAAGCTGATTGCTTCGCACTCGAGGTTGAGGTTTCAGGGAATACCGATAAGCGAGTTTGATACGATCAAGAAGAAGCTTCTCGAATGGATAGACATGTCGATTGATGATGTGGAGGGGCCGTTTGATGAAGATGTTGGTATGTTCAGCGATCTCATGTTTAAGTTGATTGAGACTGGAGAGATTCTCAAGTTTTTGAGTATTTTAGATGACATGAAGGTCAGATTGGAGGATAGGAAAGAACGACTGGGTTTTGCGAAGTGGGAAATGATTCTGTGCCAGTTTAAAAGCATACTGAAGGACGCCAACACTGAGAGGTTGTTTCAGTATGGATTTTAGGGCTGAAAGGGAATGGTCAACTTGGTAAATAACTCTAGATAAATGTGATCAGTATCGAGAATTGTGTAGTTATCTTGTAGAAACACAAGAGAATAAGGTCAATAAGCAACAGGTGAATTCCGGGTGTGTCCAGCGCATTTTATACAAACTTATCTACGTCTGCTCATCTATATCACTGAGTAAGTTTACATTTCAATTACAACCGCTCATTATACAGCTGTACGGCTGGTTCATTTAAGCGTATCTTCATTCCATATCTATGATAGCTAAGTATATTGCTGGCTGAACTGCTCCAAATATGCGCAGAAAGCGTTCGCTTCTGTGCTTCTTTAGGATTCACCCTTGGCTATAAGCTGTTCTGGAACTCTCATAGCCCACTCAGTCCAGGAGCCATCGTAAACGGCAATGTTGTCTTGGTTAAAGCCGGCGAGTATCAATCCAGTCCTTAACACACAGGCGGTGACCCCAGTACCGCACATGACAATGATAGGCTTGGATTCATCGATTTTGTGCTCCTTGAGAACGGACTGAAGCGACATCTTCGACAAGAACGATTTATTTGGAGTGAGCAATTCGTTGAATGGTAAGTTCACAGCGCCTGGGACGTGGCCTGACGAGATTCCAGCTCTTGGCTCGCCCACAGCTCCAGTGAACCGGTCATGTGATCTTGCATCAATCAAGGTGACGCTTTTACCGATCTCACCCTTCTGTGCCAGTTTAAGGATCTTCTCGTATGAAACTACCTTGGAAGGGTCAAAAGTGGCCTTGTAGGTGACGGGTTCGTGTGGAGAGGGCTTCGTAACAACAGTTGTCTCCAACCTGTTGATCATCTCGTGTACAACCATGACCAAGTTTGGGTCTGCGAACGACTGTTTGTATGAAGGGAATGTGTTCAGGATGAACAACTTCTCCGGGTCATGGCCGAATATCTCAAACATCCAGGCCGCCCTACAAAGAGAAAATATACCCTGTTTGTCATAGAGTAGCAGCAAAGTGTCGTTGTTAATGCCAAGCTGCCCGACGATGTTCTCAAACGACTTTTGTGAAGGAAGCATGTGAGGATATGGACTTGAGTGATCTGAGATCTTGTCGATATCGAAGAAAACGGCATCCTTGTTGAATCTCTCCTTCTGGAACTCATTAAACCCGTTCATAGGAACATTTGGCATGTACCATGAGGCATCAACTGGCAAAACCTTGTCGGTTCTGTGTCTTTGCAAAAACTTCTCTATTTCTGCTGGTGCCACTGTGCTCACATTTCTAGTTGATACTTGCAACCTTGAAACAGACGTTAGTGTTGCCTTGGAGATTGAAGATGATCTGAACATGTTTGTCATATTGGCTTTGAGCGATAGCATTGTTTCCGTCCAGCGAAATCTATGTGATGGTGAATGAAGAATGAATCTATTTGTGTTATCTTGGATCTCTCCATCTTTCCATTTTTTTTTTCATCTTTTTTCTCCCCCTGGGTGCTATCATTTCTTCCCCACCCCCGTACCCATGCAGAACGATGCAATACGAGCTGAATTACTTTTCGAGATGGATTTCCTCATTCTGCTCGGTGTAGGGGTGTGTGGGTAAGTAGAGATAGGGGGTGGTAAGTAGTTTAATCAGCAGAGGTAGTTTGATCAGCAGAGATTAACAGAGACTCTCTTGAAGGGTAGAATAATGAATTGTCCCAGTGTTGGATTGTGATGATTGATAAGAAAAGCCTTTGATTGAGTGTTGTGTGGTGGATATTACGGGATATCAATGATGTTTGTAAGTGTTTTGGAGCTGTATTTTCCCTGTCTTTTTTGGCATCTTTTGGCTTTCCTTTTCTTTTTCTATATCTTTATCGAGGGTACACTCATTAGTGGGTATGTGAATATTTTTAATCTAACTTATAGCATAGCTCTCATTTCTATACAATTACTATTCAAAACCAAAAGTACTTTGGTGAGAGAGAAAAAATCCCAATAACAATATCTTATGCTCACCCGCCTGTTTTAGTATTCACGATTTTTTTTTTTTTTTTTTTGCACCCTTCAATATTTATGTTGAAAAGATCGCATCAACAAGAAAGTACTGATCGTTTCCAGCACACTTTCCAAACACACTCACCAAACATTATAAGCGTATTTTAAGTGCAACTGATAGCACGTTGATGAAGTGTGGAAACTCATAAAAAGATATCAACAGAAAACAAGTCGAAAGCTACGGTAATATTGCCCTGTTTATATACACACAAAAGTGCATCTGGACAGCACTGTTGATTAGAGGTTCACAATCAAAGCGACAAGCAGATGGTGGACAAAGCCGAGAATGAGCACGGCCGCAAAGATAAGGAAGATGAAGATGACGAGGAGTCGATGATTGCAGGTGAGCAGTTTGGAATGGTGGATTTCAGTAAGATGTTTGATGCGACGAGGGGTCGATGATTGCAGGTGAGCAGTTTGGGATGGTGGATTTCAGTAAGATGTTTGATGGCACTACAGAGCATGCGGCAGATGCGATGGATTTCAGTGATGAAGATGAGCTAGCAGATGAGATTGGGGAGGATGAAGACAAGGAAAATGAGGCGGACGTGGGGACGAGTGCGAGGGAAGATGACTCTGGGGATGAAAGCGACGATTTGTTGAAGGAACTTGAGCAAGAGGGAATGCAAGGTGTTGATGAAGTTGAAGCGTCCGAAATTATTCCAGGAGGTGGGCTATTCGGCAATCAGATTGCTCCTGAGGGTTCAGGCATTGAACAAGATGCTAGTGGGGTGGAGGAGGTGGAGCAATCTGAGAGTCAGAGGCCCATGGACGATACTAATATGGAGAATGATAAGCTTGAAAAGTTAAAGCAGGAAGAGAGGCAAGACAAGCTTTTAAAGGTGTTCTACCCATCATTCCACAAGGGTAAACCGATAAAGATGACAGATTTGTTCCCTGTTGTGCCACTTGACTTCCCCTACCAGCAGCCTCTTCCTGTTGGTGCCATTCCATTGGTCCCGACGAAGATTCAGTTTGATGTGAAACCAGATTCCCGTAAAGACTTTCGATCCTCGGGAAAGAAACTCATCCAGGTGAAGAGCAGCTCGCAGAGAGGCGTTATGTCGCTTCCTGAGCGCAGAGTCATCTCACTGGAGGGCAAGACTATCGAAGAATTAAGAGATGAAGTCGATGACTCGAGGAAGAAGCAAAAAGAGCAAAATGCTAAGAGATACAGAGACTACGAGGAATTGTCCACCAAACTCTCTGAGTACAACAAGGATTTGGTGTTGTCCACTGCGGACTGGGATGATGGTGCGATTATGGATGGAAAGCTTGCCATTTTCCCAAGTTTAGAGACGGGTAAAGCAGCTAAGAGTGCCTTCTTGGCCCAGAGTGGTGCAAGAATGCGCTTGATGGACACGCCTATGGATGACTGGGATGACGGGCAGGGCGGGCAGAATATTCTCGAAGGTCACATCTATCCAGATGACATCAATCTCCGCCTCGATCTCAATGACCCAGGGCTGTTGTTCGAGGATGAGGAGGCGAAATTACAGAGGAGGAAGAAAAGAAGACTCATTGCAGCATCAACAGGAGAGAAAATCATCCATGCGGTTATTCCGGCTGATGCAAAGGTGCTAGATTCACGTTATAATGTGTCGAACGACCGTGCCTATGACATATTGAAGAAGAACTACCACGCAAAGGTGAGATCTACCATTGGAAACCTCACTATTGAGCATGCACCACCTGCAATGAGGCTACAGTCGCCGTATTATTCGGTCAAGCCGGCACCAAAGACATTGCGGATGTTTCACAGGCCACGTTTTGTGGTTCGCTCGAACACCACGATGCTCTTTTCGAGGCCGAAAGTGCGCCGGAGGAAGAAAGACCGTGGGAAAAGCCTCGAAGAGTTGTTCCCAGAATCTGGAGGCCTCACTTTGGGAGATACGGGTCGTTTCTTCTTTATGGAGTACTCGGAGGAGCAGCCTGCAGTGCTCAACAAGTTCGGAATGGGATCCAAGATCATCAACTACTACAGAAAGATGTCGGATGGAGACACCTCAAGGCCCAAACTCCCTGTGGGCGAAACACACGTGCTTGGAATTGAAGACAGATCACCCTTTTGGAACTTTGGATTCGTCGAAAAGGGAAGCATTGTCCCCACTTTCTACAACCAGATGGTCAGAGCACCGATATTCAGGCATGACTCTGCAATTACGGACTTCCTGTTGGTGAGGAGCTCCGGAATGGGCAGTTCCCAGCGATATTTCTTGAAGAGTATCGACAATCTGTACACGGTTGGCCAGACTTTTCCTGCTATTGAAGTTCCCGGTCCACACTCAAGGAAAGTGTCGGCCATCTCGAAAAATAGGCTCAAGATGATCGTCTACCGGATTCTGAACTCTGATGAGCACCAGCGGTTGCTTGTGAAGGACATTTCAACGCATTTCCCAGAACACACGGACATGCAGAATAGACAGAGGCTAAAGGAGTTCATGGAGTACCAGAGAAGTGGAGAGGACCAGGGTTTCTGGAAGCTAAAGTCTCACCAGCAGGTTCCAGGCTATGAGACCACGCGTGAGATGATCTCTCCCGAAGATATATGTTTGTTGGAGTCGATGAAATGCGCCAGGCAGCATTTTGGAGACATCGAGAAGTTGCGTAGGGAGAGATTGGAAGAGGTGAATGAGAATGGTAGCAATAATGGCAATGGCAATACCAACAGCAATAACTCAAACCGGGATTCGTCGCCTGTTCCTGTTTCACACCGAGAAGAGCTCCAGGAAATGGAGCTGGCACCTTGGAATATGACGAGGAACTTCATTCAGGCCACACAGGGAAAAGCCATGCTTCAAATACATGGCAAAGGAGATCCTTCCAGCAATGGGTCGGCTTTCTCGTTCCTTAAGATATCCATGAAGGGAGGATTCTTGAAGAACGTGGAGAGTGAGGTTGGAACGCCCGTTTCTCCGAAGGAAGTGAAGAAAAACGGAAAATCGCACAGTAATGCTAATGATAAAGGCGCTAACACTCATTCTTACAATGTTGCGGAGCAGCAAAAGCTGTACGACGAAGAGATTGCGAAAGTTTGGTACAGGCAGCAGGAAATTCTAGGGTCTGAGAGTGAGAATCACGGGAAGCCAAGAAAGGTGAGTGACGAAGAAATGAAAGACAGCCACTACATGAGAACCGCAAATCAGAGAGTGAACCAAGAGGTGGATGAGAAGCCAAGATACTTGAAGATCACGAGGATGGTGAGAAACAGCTATGGAATCTTGGAGAGGCAGGTGGATATCGTGAAAGATCCGAAGGTGGTCGAGCTGTATGTGAAGAAAAGACAGGCCAAATTGCTTGAGGACCCTACTGAGCTGGACAGTAACAGCTTGGTTCTCACCAATGATGCCGAAGAGAACTTGAAGGTCAAGAAAAGACTCGAGGAAGCTTTGGCAAAGTTGCAGAAGCAGCAGGAAAAGAAGAAAAAGAAGACGTCTGGAATTACTCCAGCTAACATAGACTCGCATGGCCGAATCAGTGGACGGGGAATTGGTAAGGGTAAATCTACAAGTAGAAGATGTGCTACTTGTGGTATGTTGGGGCATATCAGAACCAACAAATGCTGTCCATTATACTACACCATCCATAACAAATCCAATCCTAACTATATTCCCGGAAGTGAGAAGAGCGCACACTTGCTCAAGATGACTGAGCAGAATAAGAAATGATCAAGGATTGTCAAAGATTGTTCAACTGATCAAGGATTGTTAAAGATTGTTTAAATGATCAAGTAATGTCAAAGATTGTTTAAATGACCAAGGAATTATTAAAGCATGTTTAAAGAGATCTGCTGGATGTATTTAAATAACTGTTTAGCCGTACCAATTTGTACTAATATGATGATCATGAAAAATTGGCCACCGTTAGCTAATTATCTAGTGTAATTTTTTTTTTATTATCATCCTGTCTTCTTCGAAACGTTCGTGCTTGAAAAAAAACAATCTCTGTATTTTCGCGCTTTTCCCTCGGCACACGTATGTGGCTCCTTAGCTACAGCTACACTATTTTATTCATCGATTTCTTCTTCTCTTTAACACCCACTATTATCCCTTAACGGTGCAATTCAAGCCACATTGAGTTAGAATACCAAAAGATGGATAACACGCACAATATTCTCCGCCCTTAACGGTGCAATTCAAGCCACGTTGAATTAGAATACCATAAGATGGATAACACGCACAATATTCTCCGGAGTTTTGATGCTTTCCGTAAGTGAAATCGCTCTCGCATGGTTTTCGTAAATCACTTTTTTTTTCATTACATAAAGTAATACTAACAGTGCAATTAATGGTGTCTATATGCAGCAAAGGTGCCACCATCAAGCCAGGTGAGAACCACTAGGGGTTCAGTAAGCTCCATATTTATGTATGTGTTTTTGTTTTTCATGATATGGG
Organism: Brettanomyces anomalus; assembly: GCA_001754015.1. NCBI lineage: Eukaryota > Fungi > Ascomycota > Pichiomycetes > Pichiales > Pichiaceae > Brettanomyces > Brettanomyces anomalus. Next base: position 129,702 of record MDSB01000013.1, read on the forward strand.
TGGAAGTGGGTGGATATATAGATGGATTCATAGATTATCAATTTAGTGTCGATGATGTTATACGAACCAAACTTTTCCTCAACATGGATATCACAGTTGCATCTCCATGTAAGTCATTACATGTGGATGTGCGGGATGCTACTGCCGACAGATTGCTAGCGGAAGAAAAGCTCAATTTTCAAGGCCTTCCAGGTGCAATTCCTTGGCAAATGTACCAGAAAACAAAGCAGGTGGTTACTCCAAAGTTGGAGGACATTCTTGCCAATTCTCTTGGTGCCAAGTTTGTTGTAGAGGGTGAGAGGAGAAATGAGGATTTCCCATACTGTCGGATCTTTGGAACCTTGCCTATAAACAGGGTGAGAGGATCTCTCCATATAACAGGAAAAGGGCAAGGGATCAATTTCTTCGCCTCGCAGCCAGAAACGTTGAACTTCACACATCAGGTCTCGGAATTATCTTTTGGAGACTTTTATCCGTACTTCGATAATCCACTAGACATGACATACAAGGTCACACACGAGAATAAGCACACGTTCCAGTACAAATTGGATGTTGTTCCTACCCAGTATGAGAAACTAGGCCTGGATATTGATACCACGCAGTACTCGATGTCTCTATATGAGTCCTCGGGAAAATACATGTCTGGAATCTTCATCCAGTACGACTTCGAGCCAATCAAAATGATTGTTGCCGAGAGAAGACTTTCGTTCTGGCATTTCCTCATAAAGCTGGTCACAATTATAGGTGGAATCTGGATTGTCTGTAGGTGGTTCTACAGAGTTATCGAGAAAGTTCTCACTATTGCCTTTGGTAAGGAGGTGATGAGGAGAGGAGAGGAAAAGAAAGAAGGCGGTCTCCTTGATTCGTTGGATGATGACAAATTCGAGAAGATCTGATGCAACAGAACCAAATAAGAAATATGATGCTTTACTATAACCAACCGATAATATATATGTGATTAGATATTTATACATAAATATACACACAGTCTAGTGCTTTTCTTTAACAGTACTCCAAAGCTTCCTTCTCTGAGCCCACGCCAGGAACCATCTGGGTATTTCTGTAGTATTCGTCATCATCGAATGTGATGATCTCCCAGTATTTATAAAGCATCATGAGGCAGAACATGAAACCGAGAGTGCAGAAAAGCGAGCCGTCTGCATAATGGTTGAGTCCTTCACATATTTGCCGGCTAAACCCATAGAGCATGAACTGGGATGCCACAAAGAATAGTGCTGTCAGCACCAAAGAGCCAATTGCCCACCAATTAACGACTAGCAGCACAAAGCAAATTATCATCTGCGAGCAGAACCATAAGACAATAAGCAAAGGGTTGAGAATGAACGTGAACACAAATAGAATTGTTGTTTTAGACGGTCCGATAAACGTCCCGGCACCTCTAAACGTGAGGAACGCAACGACGTAGTTTATTATAAAGATCGCAACAGATGAGACTGAAAGTGAAAGAATCGACCTTCTTGAGCTATCTTCCCAGATTCCAAAGCCACATACTCCCGAATACAGTAAGGACCATGAAGAGGTTGCATACATGGCCAACTGGAGACTCACAAAGTACGGATAGGATGCAGACCCCGGCGGCGAAACACCTGTATCGACTATAAGGCAACAGAGCACACTGAGGAAAAGAGACCAGAAAAAGAACATCATCTCTTTTCTTGCAACAGAAGTATATCGAAGCCTCACTAAATGTATGATGACCATTATTAATCCCAGCGTCGCTATATTCAGGAACGCATTTCCGATCTCAAATATCAATGTGTTGTCAATGATGACTGTTCGGGCGTAGCATTTCGCTAGCACTCCTGTAAATTGTACATCATCTCCTGAGCTTAGCGGTTTTATAAGAGCACAAAGTGGTAATGGAGATCTTTGGCAAAGAGCATCGAAATCTCCAAACATCGTCCAGTTTGTGACTAAACGTTGCTTGGTAGCTAGTATTGGTAGTTTGAAATTTGAGTTTGTTTTTGGGCATTGATTCAAAGCACTTCTGAGATGAGAAAACTACAAAATAAGGCCGTAAGTTAAAAAAATGTCAGTTTCAGCTTTGCAGATCAGGCGTTACCTGGTGTGGAATTAATGATCATTGTTTATTTCTTTCCTAAACCGTAGAGAATATTACTGAACAGGTAATATTGCTTGGGCGGTAAAAAGAGCGAGCTGGGCCAGAAAAATTTCGAGCGAAAAAATTTAGAGTTTTTTTTTTAATTTTTTGGGGAAAAGAGAGAAAGAAATTAGATGAATCAATCAATCAATCATCTAGAAAACAAAAAAAAATTTCAGAAAAATTATTTCAATATAAAAAAAATTAAAAAAGAGTCAACTAGTCTATCTTCACATCTCTGCTCATATCTCCTACTTTTTCTTCTCAACTTCTAAAACTCTAATAACAATTTATTGGCATTCTTTTTGAGACCTCGAAAATGGGCAGCAACGGTGATAGAAAGGAATCAGGAAAGGCCAGAGTGTTGGGCTCGGCCTCAGCTGGTGTTTGCGAGATTGCAGTTTTCCATCCAATTGATACCATTACTAAGAGAATGATGAGTAATCAAACTCCGATCACTACAATGTCGAAATTCAACCAGGTCATTTTCAAGGAGCAGTACCGTGCTCCAATAATGAAGAGGGTGCTCTCACTTTATCCTGGTTTGGGATATGCCGCCTGTTACAAGATCCTTCAAAGAGTCTATAAGTACGGTGGACAACCGTTCGTTAAGGAGTACCTAACCAGGAACTACAGGGATGACTTCGAAACCTTGTTTGGCCCTCACACTGGTAAGGCTATGATATCCGCCACAGCAGGCTCGATCATCGGTATGGGTGAAGTTGTGTTACTTCCATTGGACGTAATGAAGATTAAAAGTCAAACTAATCCTGAAGCTTTCAAGGGGAGGGGATTCTTCACCATTATGAAGGAAGAAGGTATTAGAAACCTTTACAAGGGCTGGGGCTGGACCATGGCCAGGAACTTACCCGGATCGTTTGCCTTATTTGGAGGTAACACGTTTGCAAAAGAGTACATCTTCCACTTGAAAGATCACTCTTCAGCCTCTGTGGCTCAGAACTTTGGTGCTTCGATTTGCGGTGCTTGCGCCTCGTTGGTCATTTCAGCACCTTTGGATGTGATTAAGACCCGTATCCAGAACAAGAACTTCGACTCTAAGGAGACCGGAGTTACAATTGTCAAGGATATGTTCAAGAATGAAGGTATCACGTCATTTTTCAAAGGTTTGACTCCAAAGTTGTTGACGACCGGTCCAAAGTTGGTGTTCTCCTTTGCCATGGCCCAATCTCTTATTCCAGCCTTTGACAACGCCTTGTCTAAGAAGCCAAGAAACGATTGATTGGTCGCGTTGGTTTTTTGTACATAGGAAGTCGGGTTAAGTGTGTTAATTACTGTTAGGTACTGCTGTCGGCTTGGCAGGAATATAGAATGCTTGAAAACTTGCTTGTTGTTTATAAATAGAATGATAACAGTATACCTGTATTATGGTAATATATGTACATGTATTTTAGTTTAGTTAGCCTGTGTTGTTTTTGCTATTTCTCTCTCTCCACTCTCCTCTCTATCTCTCAACCTCTCCGCATCTTCCTAACTAGTCTCCTGTGTCGTTGGCGGTTGTTTTGGCTTGTCCCCTCTGCTTCGAATCATTTCATCCTGCAACTGCTGAAGCTTTCTCTGTTTCTCGTCTGCCTCCTTCTTCAACTGTTCTCTCTTCTTCTCCTGGGCCTTGAGCGCTATCGAGTGTATCTCGTCGTTGTAGCCGTTTAAAGAGTCCTCCACAACTCCGTATGATGGTCCGTTATTGGCTTGGCCCAAGATTATGTCTTTCAAGCCGTTCTCGAACTCGGCCGATGTTGGGAGTGTTCCCAATCTGTCGGTACCAACGGAGAGAAGCCTGCTAATTTCCTTCAACTTCCTCTCGCTAAATGCTTCGTCTACAAGAAGCTGAAGCTTGGGCTCTGTTATCGCAAAAGAACTCGACTCGTTGTATAAATCCATGAGGTTTTCCGCCCTGTGTTCTTTAACACTGATCCTCTGCGTCGTTCTGTTCGCTTCCCTCTTCAAATTCAACGCCTCTTTCTGCTCCTCTGTCCTTGGCTTCACCATGGGACCTTTGAGGATGCTTTCCACAGTTGGTGTTGTGTAAAGCTCAGCTTTGGACTTTTCATGTTGCTGTGCCTTGTCTGCAACTTTCTTTCTCTCCTCACTGAGCCTCTTTTGACGTGCTTCGAGCTTCTCCATCCTCTTCACTTCCGCATCATACGACTCTTTCAAGAACTTCCTCCTCAACTCAGCGTTCTTCACTTTATACCTCTGGGCTTCAGGCATCATCTTCAATTCATCATTTCCGTAGCTTCTCTTAGGTTTTGCAGCTGTTCTTTCTAGAAGCATCTCTGGTGTTATGACTGTTGGGCGAATCAACTCTCGTGTTGTTCCTTTTGGATGCAATATCCCATCTGCATATCCTGTATCGTGGGGCTTTACATAAACCTCATGTTTATAAGGCTGTTTGAATATCTGTCTTGGCTTTGGCAAAATACCAGACTTCCCATGGAATCTCAACGCTCCCTTGCCCATTTTTTCGCTTCCTGTATTCTCAGGCTGTTATATTTAATTTGCAGGGTATATATTCGGATAGAATACCAGTATAATGTCTCAGGACTTGTTTCCACAGAGTGCTAAATTTCCATCTCCTTTTTTTTTTACTTTCCTTCATTCTATTTTTTTTTTTTTTTTTTTGCCATAGATGAACGAGCTTCACTTTGCGCTTACCAAAATTTTTTGTTTGTTTGTTTGTTTGTCACATTTCCGTCCCTCTTTCGTGTTCACGGATGTTCATTTAGATGCTGAAATAAACATACAACATCTCAAGAAGGCATTAGCTACATTTCTTCTTTCATACATTAACAATAGTCAAAGCAAGGCATATCAATTTTTAGAAAGAACAGACGAAATTTTTAAACTGGAGATGGATGACGGAAATGAAATACATTCTCCGTATTTATCAGACCGACAAATATCGGAACTCCACAAGTCAATTCTACAATATTTGATCTCCAAGGTGTTTTCTTCCAATTCTCAAGATAATGATGCAAACAGCATCGCGGACGAAAGCACGCAAAATGAGCTTCTTGGAATTCTTCTCCGGCGTCTAACTGGATTCGATAATTTAGATGAATTCCAGAAAAACGCCGCTAATACGATCCCAGAGAATTTCTTGGAAAAGAAGTGGTCAGCAGTGCTCAATCTTCAGAAGAAGGTGTTTGAGCTCGAGAAAGAACTCGAGAGCCAGAAGAAGATCGTGAAAGAGTACGACACATTCTTGGAGGAGAATGATTCTGAGATGGATGGTGGATTGAAAAGGATGAAGAGAAGCAAGTATAATTGGATACCAAGAGCGGTTCGTACAACACTTAGATACCACCATGACTCAGTCACGAGTATAGCAATACATCCATTCAACCCGATTCTAGCAACGGCTGGCCAGGATGGCAGTATTGTGATATGGAACTTGCTAGACTTGTCGGAGCCGGAGAAGGTCATCAGAAATGCACATTCCCGTGCAATCAACTGTCTCTGTTTCCAGCCTATAAGTCGAAGCAAGGATGCCAAGAACAGCGTCAAGAAGCCCATTCTTCTAGCGTCGGCGTCCTCTGATTTGCTTATCAAGTTGTGGAACATCCGGTCGGAAACGTTCAACGTTCCCGTAAGCACGCTTTCAAGTCACGAGCACCTTGTTTCTCGCATAGCGTTTAGCCGAAGCGATACTTCGCAGCTTGTCAGTTGCTCACGTGATAAGACGATCAAGGTCTGGGATGTGAGCTCGGGCTGGTGCACAAAAACAATCCGGGGACACTCGGATTGGGTGCGCGGTGTTGATTTGTGCTCTTCTCTTGAGGATGGGGATTTTATATTAAGCTGTTCCAATGACCAGTCCGTCAGGTTAACGCATCTTGACTCTGGTAATGGTGTGGGCTTGTGCATCGGGCATAAGCAGGTGGTGGAGGATGCAATATTCATCCCCGACAGTCGAGAACTCGATCTGGCCGACGATTCGTCCGATGTTGATAATGATGCTTACCGCAGACTTGGGTACAAATACTGTGCAAGCTGTGGAAGAGACAACACAATCAAGATATGGCGTCTACCTTTGCCGGACATGACCTCTGGAACTCCACGGCCGTGCGCCAATCCCCAGGGAAAGCTTCTGTTCGAGATAGATGGACATACAACGTGGGTCAGGAGACTGAGAATTCACCCAAACGGCAAATACCTCGTCAGCTGTTCAGACGACAAAACGATAAAGTTTTGGGATCTACACAAGATTGCAGTTGCATGCAAAGACGACATCCCGGCTGTATCTCCTTCTGCCGTGTTGAAAGACCACGATAGTTTTGTGAATGTGATTGCATTTGCGGACCCGGTTCTCCCTCCAAAGTACTACGAGTACTTACACAGCAGCGATGATAAGGATCAACTAAAGGCGAAAAGATTGCTTGAGCAAGGAATGCGCTGCTATTTGGTGAGTGGATCTTCCGATAGCACCGTCAAAGTCTGGGTCTGATAATAGCTCAAAAAGGCAGTGTTTATCTTGCTTCCTCCATTTGTATATTACCAAACTACTAAACTGTATAATAAAAGTACTAGGTTTGGACCACTGATAGGTACGTCTAGCTTCTGCTCTGGTATTTCGAGCTTCGAGCCATGCTTAGCGTGTAACGTTGACGTAGAACTTCCTCTTTCGGTTCTTTGGGTTTGCTTCCTTCTCTACTAAAGGTTCGATTCGCTTCCACCACATCTGTGCACATCTTCCGCTACAAAATTGGCGCTTGACCGGCAAGAGATTGCAATCCCTAAAATCCCACCACTCCATGATGTCTGCAACTGGCTCGATGACCGGATTGTGACACAATCCACACGTTTCTTCGTTTGTGCCATATATAAGTGCTTTAACAGCCATTCTGTAGACCCTGTCGTTAGTCGATCTCTTCCATTTCATGATCTCTGATTGCGAGATCAAGTACCGTGATATTTTGCGAAGCACTAGCTCCAAAAGCTTTGGACACCAAGACGCATTTCTGCAAGCATATGTTTGCTCTTGATCTCTCATTACCTTAGCTTCGTCTGTCGGTGGTTGCCAGTATTCCGGATCGTCGCTGAAACTGCTATTGGCTTCGATGTTTGATGAAGAATGCTTCATTGCCACCACCGCTGGTGCGCTGATCTGTGTATTGTGGGTGGTCCAATGTAGAAATCCCGAGTATCTGAGGCACCTACCTGGAGAGCACAATTTGGCATTCTTGTCGCCTTTCTCCAACTCTATTTTGAGAATCTCAGGTGAATTCCTGTCCAGCTCTATGAGTCTATTTGGCCTAATAGTGACCACTTTAAGTTGCTCCAAGCCCAAAATCGTTGGTGGGAAGAACTTGATCTTATTCTGGGCAACGTTTATAGATCGAAGTCTTTTCGCCTTTCCAATTGCTCCAGGAATACGTGCGAGCTTATTGTCTCTCAATATTAACGTCTCAAGTCCAGCTATATCAAACACTCGAGGTGAAATGGACCTGAGCTTATTGTTCGAGGCAAATAAATGAAGAAACGGTTTTGAGATCTCCCCTTTCTTGTTGTATATCACCAAGTCCCTAAAATCATTGAGCTCATCCGGAAGAGACTGTAGCATATATCCATCCAAATTCACCCTGTAGTCTTCGTAGATCTCTGCTCTTGGATCTCTATCAAAGGAAGCAATGATGACTTCTCTCGCCCGGTTATTTATCTCTCTGCTATTTGGGACCATAAAGAATGACGGGTCATCATACATTCTTGGGTTGTAACCATTGGGAAGGGCACCATCTTCAAGTTTGATTCCGTACACTTTACCTTCTCTATCCAATGCCAATTTGCATGTATCTCTGCTTATTTTCCTCTGCTCCTTAGGGCATGTTTTTCTATGTTTCTTCTTTTGCGGTTGCTGGTCTGATAAAGAAGAACTATTTCTCAGTAGGAGCTTTGGAATATGGGGATTAAATCCTTGGGTTGTAGATTGGGACAATCTGTGTTTAGTGGAAAGCGGTGAAGTGAGGGAATATTGATCATCAACCAATAGACTCTTTTCATTATCAGTAACGTCATTGCTGGAGTCAGAGCCTAAGTAAGGTGAGCTGGGAATCTCTGAAGAAGGCAGATTATTTGATACGATATCTGATTTTAGATCTGGTGCTTGGTTCTGGTGTGATCGACTTTCCATGCGATCTATGTAAAGCTGAAATCCCGAGCCAACACCTGATGATGAGCTATCAGGTAAGGTATTTAGCTCAGAAGAAAGCTCCGAATCCAAATAAAACGGTTTGTCTGTATTTTTAGCAGCCCCATAAAGCACATATTTCTGATCCGATTCCATTTCAACTTCTGCTTTATGGTTCAATTCATGTTCGTTTCTTGATTTCTCTTCATCCTTATATAAAGCAGCTTCTTTGCTGTGTTCTCCGGTTGAAGACTTGTTCTCCGACTGTGACTTATTGTACAAAAGTGGAAGTAGCTGAGAATTCATTGCCAGTTTTTGTTTGTGTCTTTCACTGTAGTGCCGTATCAAGTTGCTTTGGTAAAACTTGAAGTGACTATTGAAAATCTTAGAGGACTTGTCTGTCTGTTCAATTATAGGGCGATTGGTTTTACTTCCCAACTGAAATTATAAGACTAAATTCAGCTTGAGAATTAAGATTCTACATTTCTAGAACTCCAAAATCGACATCTATAAATAAAGGCCGGTGAGTCGAAAGCAATTGGTGCATGTCTTCTTTTTCATCTGATCCAATCCAGACAGTGGTAATAGCTGCTTCCTGATTAAAGCCCTTTTTTCCGTTAGTAGACGCGACTAGCCACAGAATTATTGCATTAACATGTTCGGATCCTATTGTTGGCCTTATCTCTTTTTTTTTTACTCTTAAACTTCTTATTATGCTAACACTGATGAATTAATTAATTGTTTATCCATCGCGTTCTTCTTTGGATTTTTACTCAATGCAGATAATAAATAAGCGCCGTGTACTGCACTCAACGGAAAGCGTGGGGTAACAAGAACAAGAAGAAAAAAAAAGGCTGAATACAAATCGCTTAGAAGCAACTCGTGGAATTAAGGGAGATACCGGTATAACCACCCCAGGCGAACTTCTGCAAATAAAAACCATAATCATAAGCCATGTATTTGGGTATCATAACATATATATAATATAATAGTATAACGTAATATAGTATTAGCGTTAAAGCATCGATTGTTTCACTAGGAAATCATATAATTGATAATCAGCATCAGCCAGCCGCTGAAAATCCCCACTCGATGCATTTTAAAACTTCACCTTCGTATAGGCAGCGTAATGGGAAGCACGCGAGCCCCGCACGGCCTCCCTGTATACGATTTATTCAGGCTGTGTCGTATATCCGAGTTTCCGTTGAATCCTCGCTGTATCACATCAGCACTCCGGTAATTTCTCCCAACTTTACCTCAGCCGACCTCAGATTTCCACCACTCGAGGCTGTGTAAAGATGACGGCACATGTTAACCGCCTCTTGTGCTCTCTGTGGCGCTTTCCCGGCAACTTTTGAGACTGTGAAGAGCTTATTCTCGAGTTTCCTGATGTACCTAAAGTGCAATCGCTATCTCTGGAGTTGCGGTAACCTGCCGATCTTTCTGCTGGATAAGGCACTGTCTGATGCAGCGATGGAGCGCTGGTTGCACGCTCAGGATAAGTACCCGAACATTTATCGAGGTGGCCGTGATGATGATGACGATGCTTGCTCTTCGAACCATGTTGAATGTGTTGTTTAGTGTGATTGTGATTATGATTGTGATTATGATTAGGGCTCTGATTATGAATGTTGCGATTCATCGGCTCATGCACCTGATCCTTGTCATCTCTCTGCTCTTCTCTTTCGCTAGAGCTGCTTGAATGGAGATTGTTCTCCATCCATTCGGTGCTATGCCGTCTTTCTTCATTCAGCCGATCATCAATTTCCGTAAAATCGCACAATGGGCAGCAGTCCTCCTCGAGAGGTGGAAACTTCTCGAGTTCCATACTATTTTCAGTGCTGGAAATAGATGAATCATCGACAAGAGGATCCGAAACGGTTCCGTGTTTAATTGAACCGTTATTCATAGTATCGCCGCTCCGATTCTTAATCTTATATTTTCCAAGCATCTCAGTAATTTTCATGATCTCCGAATGTAGTTCCGCATCATCTGCAGTCTGTGGGAACGATTCGCCTCTTTTCTTGAAGTAAACTAGCGACCCCATCAGTGGTATTGACCCTTTTTGAACCCGCTCTTTCTTCAGCAATTTCATATCTTCATTTGAACAAGATTCAGATGAACATGCAGAGGAGGAAGCATCGGATTCCATCTCCAAGTCATTTGATTCCTCGCTTTTTGGCATGGACACCGATCGATACAAGTGAAGTCCCGATGGGCAACTGTACCTTCTCCTGATGGATGATGAATCCTGCACCATAAGAGAGATTCTGGGCTTTGATGAGGTCAGCCTGCCTGTTTGAGTATTGTTTGTCATTTTTGAAGCCTCAAGATAATAGAAAAAAGACTACGAGGTCAGCCTGCCTGCTTGAGTATTGTTTGTCATTTTTAAAGCCTCAAGATAATAGAAAAAAGACTATACCAAAAAAATCCCTTTTGATTGATAGTGGTTTGTGTTAAGTAGAGTTGTGCTGTTTAACCTGGTCCCGCTTTTTATAGGAGCATCTTTGGCGTTTCTCCCGCGATTGCAAAGAATGAAGAGTATAAGATATAATATATGAGAGCTGCTATATGAGAGCTGACTGTAATGGGTATCAGAAAGGGAAGGAAAAATGAATCGAAGGAAAAGAAGAGAACCATACAAAACAGCAGCTTTATTAAATACCCAGAAAGAGGAAGGGCCCATGTATTTGTATCTGCCCCCAAATATGACAGGCGATCAATTTTGGGTCGCCCCGGATGAATGAGGAGAATGATTTAGACACATCCGTTCTTTTCGCAACAATAACAAGGCTTTTTTTTTACCCCATCAATCACACACAGACCAGAAAAGTAGTTCAGTTCCCGACCTTTCCTAATTTCGAGTGATAGGAATAACTTGGAAGTTGCTCGATGCTACCAGGGGACACGGCTGAGGCACGGCTGTCTCCCAGGCTGCATGTGTAATTTTTACCCTTGCTCAACAGCCCACCCCGGCATGCTGCTCTTTTCCCCCGCCGTCTGTCTCATCGTACCCTGGTTGCCATTATTTTTCATTTTCTTCTTCTTTTTGCTTTCCCCTCCCTTAGGTGTTGCTCTCTTCCCCTAACAGAAAAAAGTTTGGTATATGCACGTCGAACAATAGTCTCTGTCATCCACTGTTCTAATTAAACTATCTATTATCACGAGATTTCGTTCTATCCCCCACCTTCTATATTCCTTCCTCGCGGCTCATTTTCCTCTTCGTTTTTCAACTATTTTCTAGATGTGTCGTTCCGCCTTTATTCCAGGTTCTCTTTCCTCTGGCCCTCCAACTGCTTTGGAACATACGTCTTTTTTTCTCTTTCTCTCTTTCTCTCTTTTTTGGCTTTTTTGTCACTCAAGTCCCCCCATAAAAATCTATCTATGTTTTGCCAACAGATCAAACTGATTGGTTTCTGAGCCAATTCTCACCGGCAGAGATCTTAATCACGAAATTATTAGCATGTTGTTCCATCAAAAAAAATTATATACAATTCGTCTTAGTTGTATTCGATTATCAAGTACCACTCCTTGTCTATAATACCCTCTAAGCTTATACCGTAAAATATCAAAGACAAAAACTAAAAAAGAAAGTAGCATCGGCTGGTTTCGATCCAGCGACATCAGGGTTATGAGCCCTGCGCGCTTCCACTGCGCCACGATGCTAATCAACGAGAAAATAAGTGATATATTTTATAATGTAACTGGATTTTTTGTTTTTCAAGAAAAGAAATTGGATTATATGTTATTTATAGAAAAGATGATGAATCACTGTGGAAATATTACAATCAAGTAACAATAGAGTTCATAGAAATAATAATGCTATTGTTATAACAGTCTTATACGAAATGAACTACAAATATATAAAGCTGACTTCTTCTTTTGTACTTCCGATCAAGTATTCAATCTTTTAAATATTATAATAAATATTGAATAGAATACTAAATCTGGTACTGCTAAGTTAAACAGAGAAAAGAGAAACCTTATAAGTTACTCCAGAGCTATAGCTATCTCGTTCCTCCTTAACTGAACTAAATAATAACCTAGAAGTTGGAAATGTTCAGACAATAGCAAGATCGATTATCTGTCGGAACCTATGAGTTATAAAGCTTTATATAAAGATATTACTGCCTTTACCAGTTGTGTATGATTGGATCATAAAAGAAAATGAATATACTTCTTTTACTCTGTCATCATCCAGAGGAAGTCGAACTAGTTGTATTGAAAATAGGCTATCGGGCCCCTACCTTCGTAGAAACAAGCTATATGAAAAGGGGTGAAGTACAGTAAAACAATACAGGAAAATAAAGTAATAATAAATGATAAAAGAAATGCTTAATTTTCAGAAACAGAATTATGATCCCACAAAAATATTTTTTGCTGATATCTATAATATACACAGTTGGTGTATTACTAATCTACTAATATATAATAATGGTTACTTAGTACTAGGTAATGCTCTCATATGTCTGACAAATATAATCAATGTTCAACAAGTTTATCATTCATAGCTGTTCTTTTGTTGATTCTCCCTACATACATGATAATATATGAGTTGGCAAGAATAAGGTTTTAGAACCCATCTCCTACTTCTCAATATTTCTCTCAACGGCTTGATTGATACATGCTGAACATATTATATTGTTGGTATAGTGCTTATGCTTATTATAGAAGCGTTAAATGTAAGCCTAGAAACATATCCTGTTGAGTTCCACGCAAACAAAAAAATCCTTTTTTTAGGGAGGTGGAATGCACGCTAAAAAAAAAGAATTGAATCAAAATTATTTTTTTTTAATTCCGACGCGATCCAGAAATGCTCGGGAAAAACAACAACGTTTCATACAGGACTATCAGATAAATGTTTACTAATATTTAATTGAAATCGGATAACACCGTCAAATATCACACTGATAAGATGCTTTATAAAATATTGAGCAACATTTTGTTGCTTAATCTTTCAGTTCAAGCGTTTTATTTGCCCGGTGTTGCACCAACATCATATCAACCGGGTGATGCGGTGGAACTCTATGTGAATCACATTACACCAACTGTTCCATATGATTCTCATGATGAGAAGAGATATTTGTATTCATATGATTACTACAATCCAAAATTTCACTTTTGTGAACCAGAAGGAGGTCGAAAAAGACAGTCCGAATCACTAGGATCAGTTATTTTCGGTGATCGAATTTACAACTCGCCATTTCATTTGGAAATGCTAAAGAACACCACATGCAATGTTCTTGGTACATCGACAGTTCCGAAAAAGGATGCCGAATTTTTTAGCAAAGCTATCAGAACTGGCTTTCAGTATAACTGGTTGATCGATGGACTCCCTGTTGCTCGTAATATGGAGGATTCCAGGACAAGCACAACATACTATAGCTCCGGTTTTGCTTTGGGACTTGTTGACGAAGACAATGTTGCTCATCCATACAATAACTTCAATCTTTTTGTGGAATACCATCTTAGGGAAGACGGCAACTACAGAGTTGTTGGTGTTACGGTTTATCCTGAAAGTTTGAATTATAAATCTGAAAAGGAGCCTCAATGTGATTCTCCAGAGCTCGAGCCGGTTACATTCAAGGCAGAAGGTGATAGTAAGATCACATACACATACTCAGTGTACTGGATTCCATCAGACACAGTGTGGGCCACAAGATGGGATAAGTATCTTCATGTGTATAATCCAAAGATTCAATGGTTCTCCCTTTTAAACTTTGGTTTCATTGTCATCGTTCTTTCGACCATATTGTTCAACTTACTCTACCACCAGCTCAATAAGGAGATCATAAAATACAATGAAATAAACTTGGATGATGATGGAATTGATGATTTAGGCTGGAAAATGGTTTCTGGTGACGTGTTCAGGCCTCCTTCAAGTCCAATGCTTCTTTCCGTGTTGCTAGGATCAGGAGCTCAACTATTGATCATGGCTGTGATTACATGCGGATTTGCGCTAGTGGGGTTGATCTCACCTTCAAATAGAGGTTCGCTATCCACAATGGTGTTTGTTTTATACGCATTGTTTGGATTCGTCGGATCCTTCGTGTCCGGCTACGTTTATAAATTCTTCGATGGTCAGGATTGGCGTGTGAACATGGTTCTCACTCCATTACTTGTTCCAGGTGTAATCTTTGCTGTATTCATTATTCTCAACTTCTCGCTAGTCTCTGTGAAATCATCGGGTGCAGTTCCATTCACTACCATGCTTACCATCGTGGCTATTTGGTTTGTTGTCAGTATTCCCCTCTCTTGCCTAGGCTCTATTTATGCTCTCAGGTTTAAGAGGGTCGAGATTTCTTGCAAGGTCAATCAAATAGCAAGACAAATCCCTCATCAGCCATGGTGCTTAAGACTACCATTCTTATCATTGGGAGCAGGAATTTTCCCATTTGGTTCGATCGCTATCGAGATGTACTTCATATACAAGTCGCTATGGTTCAGTAGGATTTACTACATGTTTGGCTTCCTTTTCTTTTGTTTCCTTCTTATGTTGACCACTACACTTCTCGTCACATTATTGGTCACATATCTCATTCTATCCAACGAGAATTACAAGTGGCAGTGGTGGTCTTTCATTGTGGGTGGAGGAATTTCCTTCTACATTTTTGCTCACGCCATTTTGCTCTCGAAGTTCCAGATCAGAGACCTTGCTTCAGTTATTTTGTATGTCGGATATTCTCTGCTTCTTTCTCTGGGCGTGGGACTTATTTGTGGAACAGTTGGTTTCCTTGGCTCCATGGCATTCGTTTTGACCATATATAGGAGGATCAAGACGGAGTAAAGCAGACGATGGAATTAAGATCTTGCATCACGATTTTTTGTGAGCATATATTACGAGGCATTGGACTATAGAAGAAAAAAAAGATAGAGTAAAAATTGTGAAATATCTAGTGATGTGGATGTTAGGCCAACTGACAGAAAGCGAAAAGTACGGCACAATGCTTAAAAACATTTTATGTTAGGTTGCTTTTCATTTCAGAAAGAGAAGAATAAGCTAGCTAGGCCCTTTCCAACTTTTGTGCAATCATGTTTAATTGATTTCATTTATGATAGTTGACTAATTATGTAGTAATGAACTTCAAAGATCATGGTATTTCGTTTGGGCTTAGCCCCCCTGTATGCGGAAAAATGCTAAGTACAATTTTCTGGAAACAATGCTCCGATCGAAAACCCAACCGGATTTTTCCCCGCGAAAATGCAAAGCGGAATCGGCGGATCATTTTTTTCAGCGGTGGAGTTGTACCCCTGGTAGAAATGACAAAAACAACAACGACAAAAAAAAGTGTGGGGACACACACACATACTTTACCGGGAGCTGGAGGGTATGACAAAATGTGCTCGAAGTTCTCCGTAGCTGGCTTTTTTTTTTCTTGTCCATGAAATTTGTCGAGGCAGGGGGGGAGGAAAAAAAAGAGTGGGGGAGACATCCGTTTCTTTTTCAGTGCACTTTCCTAAGCACTTTCCCCCACTCTACGTTTCTGCATAATACTTTGAAGTGGATATTTCAGCTACAAAAAATCAATTGAAAAACAAAACATTCGTAAGAATATATTAGGGATGCCGGAAGCAGCGAATGAACCTGAAGAGCAGGGCCCTGCTCAAAGCATCGTTCAGTTAACTATTCTCCTACCAGAGAAGCCTGCAAAAGCTGGCTTTCCAGTTACAGATGATGAGAGAATATACGAGGTGGCTGAGACGTTGGGAACATTTCCTTCGACAAAGGCATACACCTCTTTCAATTTGAAGTACAAGGGGAAGGTGTTGCCTCCGAATATGACTATCTCGGAGATTACTTCGTCGTCGTCTTCTGGTCCAGCTTTAGCCAGCAAAGACTCAGAGTATGCAGAGCTTACGTTGACCATGAGTGATGCTCCATACACGGAGAGAAAAGCCAGAGATCACGTCATAAAAGTCAGAGAGATGGCCGCACTTGAAATCCCATCTTTCCAGGAGGGAATGCACAGTTTCAGTGGTGCCGCCGCCGGTGCCTCAACCTATGCAAATTTGGCACTTGATGAAGTGAAGGAGCCGGAGGAAGAGCAGGAGAAACAGAAGCAGGAAGAAGGTGAGGATGAGAAGAAGAAGAAAGAGGAAGAGAAACCAGCTGTCTCTGACCAGGAGCGCAAGAAAATCGACCAGGAGCTTGAAAAAGTGCTGGATGTTCATTCCAATGCCTCAGAATTCGCTGCCTCTTCATCTCTTAAGCTCAAGCCGGCATTACACTCGCTCAGTGTCTCGGCATGGACGCCAGCATTGCAAAAACGCCAGCTTCAGGGCGACCTTTTCTACTTGGTGTGCCAAACTCTTGAAGGCGAGACTTTCCATATTACTGCAAATGTGAAAGGTTTCTTCGTCAACAAGTCATCAGCCAACAGATTCGATGGCCACGAGAGAATTCTTGCTTCTGCAAGTGGCAAATCCAGCCAGAAGAAGTCCAAGGCGCACTCCTTGGTGACATTGCTGCAGTCTTTGTCTCCAAAGTTTGTGGAACAGCTGGAGGCCAACCGGAATGCAATTCAGCAGAACGCAACTGAGACGTTTGTTATTCCATCAAACTGCTATCTTGCCAATCCATGGTTGGTGAAGCAGGGCGAAGAACCTAGAGCTGACTTGGGAAGAAGTCAGTACTCATACTTGCACTACGATTTGAAAGGTGACACGATCACAGACTGGAACCAGCAATTCCAGGATCTGAAGGATCTTCCCCAGGATTCTCTTCAGGAGGCCATTAATAGGGATGAAGTGTTGAATAACCTCACATTTGAGTTCACAACAGCCGCCGTTCAAGGTGCAATTGCTGCAATCAAAGGCGATCTTGCTCCTATGAACCCGGAGGAGTCGAAGGAGAACCACATCTTCTTGAAGAACGGCATTTTCTACTCATTCCCAACCGACTTGACCAAAGAATTCGCAGAAACCGGGGGTGATGAAGCTGCTAGAGTTGCCGCAACACGTGATCTTGTCTCTGTTAGACTCCTCAACAAGCTAAATGTCACTGGAATTTCATACTTGATGACCACGATCATTGATTACTATGGTCATAGAGTTGTCTGCCAGACTCCAGCCCCTGGTATCTTTACAAAAATTCCAGAGGCTGATGAAACGGCAGGATCGGAACTAACATTCCCAGAGATCATTAAGCATGGTATCGTTGACCAGGGAAAAACCTTGCTAACGGATCCAGAGATTTCGAAGAAGATGGAGTCTGTTGCAGACGAGTTCCATCTCAAGGCCCACAAGGTTTGGATTGCATCGAGTAAGGATGCTTCTGAATACAGCACATACTCTAGAACCAAGGGGGTGAAGGGTACCGATGGAAGAGACTATATGATCGATCTGTACCGAACAACACCTTTGGATATCGAGTTCATCGAGAAGTACTACGACCAATCCAAAGAAGACTCGTACCCATTCAGTGAAGTAACGTTGAGACATGAAGCTGTGGATGAATGGTGGAGAAGACAGGCTTCCGCTGCCATTAAAAAGGAGGCAGAACGTCTTGAGAAGGAGAAGAAAGAAAGTAGCAATGGAGGTGACAAGCAAGAGGCAGAGAAGCAGACTATCGCTGTTGATCCGAAATCGTTTGCTTTGAACCCAGATGCATTCTCTTTGCCAAAGGCTCCAACCGAAGAACTTCAGGCTCAGCAGAAGAAAGATGAAGATGAAGTCAGGGAGGCGTCGAAGTTCGTTCAGAATGTTCTCATTCCTGAATTTTTGGAGGAATTTGAGAAAACAGACACGTTCCTTCCTTTGGACGGTTCTCATTTGACTTCCATAATGCACGACCAGGGAATTAACATGAGGTATCTTGGAGCTATCACAAGATTAGTCGATGAGAGAATTACTGCGATTTCTAATGTGAAGGAAGATAATGTGGCAAAGATTGCAAAGGAGAATGCTGTCATTGGTGCAGAGCTTGAAAAGGAGGAGAAAGAGATTGCAGATGAGATGAAGAAAGTGATGCAAACGAAAAAGGGAGAAGAGGCCAAAAAGGAGATCGAAAAATTGCAGGCAAAGCAACAGGAAAGAGAGGAAGAGAGACAGAAGAAGCAATCCACAGAGATCAATTCAAGCGATCCAGTATATTCATTACGTACTGTGAAGCGTATTTGTATTGACGAGGCTGTTTCTCGTTCCACCAAGCACTACTTGAGAAAGGCCTTGGAGAAGACGTCATTAGTCTTTGCTCCATACGTGATTTCCCACATCCACAACTGTCTCTTGACACCATCTGATGGTCCAGCTGTTGAGCCTCCCAAGATCGACCCAGAGCTTAAAGAACTTTACAATTTGAATGAGCTAGCACCAGTTTTGAAGAAGAGTGCCGAGGAAGTGCGTTCTGAAATTGCACGTATTGCTCACATCAGGTTTAGAGTCGATCTCCCAGAGGGATGGGCTGAAAAGCTTCATCCACTGGTGATTTTGTCCAACATCGCCAAGAAGTTTGGTATTCAATGGAAGAGTAGAGACTATGCTTTCACAGCAGAACAGCTTCAGAAGCAAATCTCATTGCAGAAAGCTGCTATTGAAGAGAAGAAGGCCCAGGCCAAATCTGAGAGTGTCTTGAAAAAGAGCAGAAAGAACAAAAACAAGAAGAAACTACAGCACCAGCATCAGAGATCTAGTGAACCAGAGGAAGAGACAGTTATCCAAACAACAATGTTTGTTCCAGAGGATGTTGTGGGGCTTGTTCCAATTATTAAGGATGCACCATATGAGTCAGACACCGCTGCAAAGATTTGGGCTGGAGCAGTTGAGAGTTCTCAAACTTCGGACAAGCCATCCGAGACATTACAATTGTTCCAAGAGGGTCTTGCAACCTACGAGCAGATCTATGGAAGTATTCACCCATTGACAGCATCTGCTGTTTCTGATCTCTCAAGAGTTCTTTCAAAGCTCAATCAGCCTTCGGGTGCTATAGGATTGCAACGTAAGGCATTCCAGATAATCGAGAGAGTCTGGGGGCTAGACTCGTACAAAACTGTTCTTGCATTGAACAGAATGGCGCTATACGAGACGGAAAACGGCCAACATGCAGATGCACTAAAGATCTACAGGCGTGCTTTGAATCACTGGCTTGTTTCATACGGTGATGACACCCACCCAACAGTTTTGAGCACACTAACGTCCATTGCTGCTCTTCTTCAGAGCCTCAAGTTAAACGAAGAGGCCTCGAAGACTTTTGAGAAAGCGATTGAGTTGAGCGACAGAACTCACGGTTCAGAAACAGAGGTTTCAGGCTTGTTGCACTTCCAGTTGGCACAGACTTTAATTGCTCAAAACAAGTCTGCCGAGGCTGCAGACGAGTGTGAAAAGGCATATACCATCTTTAAGCCTGTGCTTGGACTAAACAACGTTTTCACTGCTCAGGCTAGAAATTGGTATAGAGGCCTTCGCAACTATTTGGCCGAGGCCAAAATCAGAGAGGAGTACGTGAAGAAGGTGACCTTGCAAAAGGCCAAGGAGGAGAAGAGCAAAAAGACTGCACATGCCGTTGGAAGGGGCACAAAGCATGCCAAGAAACATACTGAACCTGAGAAGAAGAGAAAGACTAAACAGGATGAAAAAGTTTCCGCAGACCCTGAAATTGCAGACAAAAGTGTTGATGAGATCATGAAGTACATCAACTCTGGTTCTGCCCCTCAGAAGTCGAAGAAGCATCATCACCATAAATGAGGATAGATTGAAAACATGAACGGTAGATTATGACTTTTTGTTTTCAACAACTTTTTTTTATTTTTGCTTTTACATTTGCGTTTACTTTCACGTTGACTTTGATTCCTTGTACATAGGCTAGAAGAGCATCGTTGGTCATCAATACTCTACTTTGATTTTTGACTTTTCTTTCACTTTAGAGACAGTAGTAAATCAGCCTCGACTTGCAAATATACATTTTCTATTTTCTTTATAAAAAACCTGTACTCAGTTCTCATCGTCCTCAACATCACCGTACTCCCAGCATCCGGCATGCAAAGATTTGGCCTTGTCCTCAAGCTTCAATAAAGCAGAACGCTCATCACTGAGTGCTCTTTCAAAACCAGCAAGATGGTGCTTTTTCACGATGGCCCAACCTTTCTGGACCAGTTCCTTGTTGATCGAGTAGTCAGGATCTTTTGCAATGACAGCTGTGTCATAAAGCTCGACGTCCATCTCTATACCTGCACTTGGGTTGGCAAAAGTCTCACATGCCACAACTTGTTTATCAAGAACCTTGTCTTCCAAGTAGTACTGTGCCTCTTGCCTGTATTCAGGCTGGGACTCTGGTGGGAAGGAAATAAGCGAAAGCTGGACGATGTGTGCCTGTGGCTTGTATGCAGTGACCTGGAACTCCGGGCCAGTGATTTCCTTCAGATCGGACACAGGAAGCATTTCGATTGTACCGTAGTCAATCTGAACAACTTCGTACTCTCCAGGTTTCGAACCACGGCCCAAAACTTTTCCTCTGTAGTACTTTCCATTCTGCGAGAACTTCGAGGCGACAATTTGTCCTCTGCGAGGAGCCCTGGACAAGTTTGGCCAGCTGGAAGAAGCAGCGTGGAATTTTTGCATGAATGCCTTCAGCTTGAGCCTCTGAGCATCCAGAAACTGGATGGCGACCCGTCCGTCAGGGAAAACTTCAGAAACCTTAGCATCGTAGTACTTCTTCTCAATCTTCAAAGCTGCAACGTCTTGCTGCAACGAGTTCACGTTGGCATCTCTTAGCATCGTAGTACTTCTTCTCGATCTTCAAAGCTGCAACGCCTTGCTGCAACGAGTTCACGTTGGCATCGGCTTCTTGCTCCGCTGTCTCATCATAGTTCTCCCAGACTCCCTTTCGGGCAGCCTTGGCAGCAGTTTCAGCAGCTACAAACTCGTCACCGTAGTGTGTTTGACCCACAGACCGCTCATGGCATTTCACAAAGCCATCTTCAAGAAGCGAGATCTGATAAGGTTTGGAAGTGCCAGAAAGATAGAGGTTACCGATGAATCCACCCTGACGGTCCACTCCATAAACCTCAAGAGTCACATCTCTTTGGTTAGTCTTTCTGCCAGTCGAGTCAAAAGCCCTCTTATTCAAATCGCTATCTCTGTCCCCACCAGAACGTCCTTCGAGACCTCCCAAGACCAAAACAAGCCTGATGTTCTCGACCGGAACAGCGATACGGAACCTTGTTGGCGAAAGTGCTCTCTCGACAACACCGGCAATCTTGCCGTGGTGCTCGAGAGTGAAAAGATACCGGTGAGCCTTGGAAGAGCTCTCTGAGGCATCCACCAAACGTTCCTGCTCTGGAGCATCACCATAAACTCCAAGGTGCTGCTTCTTGGCCTCCACTTCCTGCTCAACCATTCGGTCCCAGTACTCTGGGAACTCGCTGGCTCCAGATCTGTGCCTCAACACGTACGCGAAACCTGCACTGACGATTTCCTCGGAGAGGTTCTTTGATCCATGGTGATAGACTGTCACCATAGGCCTCTCTTCAAACTGCTCTGTGGCAGGCCGTATGAACTCCACAGTGCACTTGACCTTCTTTCCAATCACCTTCTTACGCACAAACTCCTTGGCCTTATCAACAAAAGATGACGTCTTTTCGTCAGACTGACGAGGGCCTCTGAGATAGGCGAGCTGGCACACAAGTAGTGACTTGTTCTTGAGTTCCAACTCCAAGGTATCTGTCGAGATGATCCGAACGACAGTTGCATTGAAACTGGTCCCTGCTGAAATGCTGATCTCTCCAACAGTCGCAGACTCGCTTTCGTTCTGCTTCTCCTTCAAGGCCTTCCAGATCCGCTTCCCCGAACTCATGGCGGACTTCTCGGCTTTTCTTAGCACGGACATGCCTTTCGCACCGATCATCTCGGACTGCCAATCGGCGATCTCCGCGTATCCTTCCTCTAGCAAGCGGTCGGAGATATTTCCCGATGGATGCACAATCTTGCCAATGAGAACACCGGAGGCTGACTCTCCCAACACGGACACGCCAACCTCCGCCCCAAGAAGCCTGTCCTCAACAAAGAACTTCGCTCCGTCAGCAAATGGCTCCGATGGCTCTCCATCCTTGCCTGCTGTCCTTGGGCACTTGATACCGGCAATAAGAACGGGAAGAATGGCTTGCTGGCGTGGATTTCCGCCCAAAAGCAACCGGGCAATCACCCTGTCACCACTGATGACTCTCTCCACAATTGCAGGAATCGCACGGCCCACTGATCTGCTGATTTGCTTCTCTGTAGGCCTGGAAACAATTTCAACAGGATCCACGTTCGAGGACCAAATTCCAACCTTCTCCTTCTTTGCCAAGGCCTCTGCATCACGGAGCTTCTCCACGGCAGGATCGGCGTCCTCACTGTCGCCATCGCCTAAGTTGCTGCGAAGTTTGGCCCCTCCTTTCTCCAAAACGTACTGGATCAACGATGGGAAAACTGGCGAAGACACATCTCCAAACTCCCTGTCCCCATTTCGACCCTCGTACAACACCCAGAATCTGATTGGCTTGCCCACGAGCAACTTCCTCAAAAGCTCACGTGACTCGAACGCATACCGCTCGTTGCTCTGGAGCCTTGGTGCCTGAATGTGTGCCAATGTGAGAAGTCTCTCCTGGTGGCTTTTCCCACCAATTGGGCTTAGTACCAATGTATCTCCGGAGAGAACGTTTTTGACTTTTGCTGCAAACACCTTAGGCATCTTGTACTGTGCTATAGTGAATAAATGGCTCTATAAAAAGGAATAAAAAGGGAATTTGACTACCTGAGTGCAAAACCTGAGGCCGATTCAATGCTCACCGTACCAATCTGCTTCGCTCTCTCCCAATGTATTGTGTATGTACACGTAGGCACAACGCGGGAAACTTTTTTCCTTGAGCAGGAAAATCAGGCGGTCTGAAATTTCCGGAATTTCTCCCCACACTTTCGACCACATGAAAAAAAAAAAGATGAAAAAGTGGGCAGAGAATGTTCTGCACAGCCACAGAGTCACACAGAAATTACACATTACACACAGTAAAGCACATATCACCGTATTACATGAACAGCCGTTTTTATTTTTACCTCATCAATCTTATCATCTATGCTATCATTAAGAGTATAGGAGAAAGCTCCCACAATCACATGCAGAAAGTGAGACTACCCGAAAATAAGGGGAAGTAACTGTATCACCCATATACTCACACCCCCATAATATTTCAATCTTACCCAGTTATATACACTCACCTCTCCATATTCAGATACCCACAATTTTCTACTTCAACGACTCCTTTAGCGCCACAAAGAGACTGCCACTGCGATACGGCCACGCAACTGTGGATTCAGGAGTAAGCTTAAACTGTAGACGAAGCTCGTTTTCTATATACCAGAGAACCAAAGTGGCCTGCGTGCGATTGACAGCTGGATCAAACGTTTTTGCACATAACAGCATCCATAGGATGGATTTTCTGGCCCTCGACAGGCCAAAATTCGATGGCGGCGTGAACCGTAGCTTCTCGGGATTGGCTTCCGCGTAGTACGACTCTTTCTGAGCCTTGTTGTCATCTCCCACACCAGCAATCACAGGCTTGTCGTTGCAGTAGTAAATGTACGAGAGCCGTTGCATCAAAACACCAGTGCACACGTTATCAAGCAGCTTGGAGTCGATCAGCCGCTTGAATAGCTTTTGCGACTCGGTGTAGTATGCTTCCGGGGGCAAAGAGTACCTGAACAAGAGCCCGTCCTGGCAATATGCGACAGACTGGCCTAGCACAAAGAAAAGCTCAGCAGTTACTATTGCCAACCTGATTGTGTACGTTTTCAAGCTGCATCTCGAGAGATATGAGTAGAAAGACGAATCTAGAAAAGGTGCAACCACATCAGTTATGATTTTGGCAGTTATCCCACTCACTTGTTTGCCATCGCTCACTTTCTCAAGCGGGTTCACTTTACAGCTAGCTCCCAGAAGCAACGATGCTATCATAAACTCCTGCAAGGAGGAAAGATACCCATACGCTCGATCACCGAGATACTGCTTCTTGAGCATTTCGTACACCGTGTACGCATTTTTGTAGTCTCTCAACATGAAATACCAATCACCCAGCCTCCTCAAGAATACGAAAGGAGACGCTGATGGATAAAAGCCCTGCTTAGCGTTGTAAACAGCCGACTCAGGGTCCTCCTGCCCGTTATCTGCGCTGCCATTTTTATCCTTACCACTACCTCCAAACGAGAAGAACGATCGGTGGCTTATCTGCGGTGCCATTTTTATCCTTACCACCACCTCCAAACGAGAAGAACGATCGGTGGCTTGAGCTCGAGCCCCACAGTCTTCCAGCACTGAGTAATCGACCAGTTAGACTTTTCCTCGGCACAACGTACTCCTCATGCCATTTATTTATTTTCCGGCGCATATACGGCAATAGCTTCTTGTAAACAATCGTGTAAACGACGGAATGAATCGGCCTGGCCACCTTCTTTGCAATATCAACAGAAACTCGCGAGTCCGGTCGTAATTTAGCCGCCGCTATGAAATCTAAAGAGTCTGTATGTATTCTCTCCAGCGGAAGGCCGGAGTCAGCTTTTGCTGCTTTATCAAATGAAAAAGTGCAACCCACGGCATCCTCGCCTAACATGGATACACAGTAGTCCTGCAAGCCAGATAAAGCCTGCAATTGGTCCACCTTATCTGCATCCACCAAGATGAGAAATATTGTCTGCAGGCAGGACGTATCTAACCAAGGAAATCGCACGTGAAGATCACTATACTCCTTCTTCTGGTTAGAATACACAGCCTGGAGATCTCGTATCGTGATATCTGCCGTTACGATGATGAGGTTTACCACGGGCTGGTTGATGAACTCAAACGGTATGAGCGTATCTGACGAAATTGCTTTAGATAACATTGACAAATATATGGATCCTTCTAGCTCCTCTACTTTGGACTTCGAATCGTGAACCTCCGGACTTTCAGTGATGGACTTCTCGTCCCATAAGAAAGACTTTGAGCCCGAGAAGAAACTTGTCTCTTCAATCTCACTGTTGATCCTTTCTATATGCTTAGACACAGTATTGCTTAAAGCATGCTCACCATATAGCTCCGATAGCTGGCTTCCCGACTTCTCAGACCCTGATTGGCCCTGAAATGAACTTTTGTTTGCATTTTGTCTATCAATTGTGCTGCCTATCGAGTCCACAAACTTTACCACTATGCGATCAGGCTCTCCCTTGCTGGAAGGTAGGCAGAAATCAGAATCAGCCAAATCGTACTCAAAGAATTTCAAAAAGGACAAGAAATCCGTGAATCCATAATTATGTGCGATGGTGTTCGCTGATTGTGAGGCATGAACGCTGATTTTCGGACAATACCCTTCCAATATGGCCTGTCTAGCAATTAAAGATGAGACACCTCTAAAGTCTGGGGAGATTAGGTTTTTCACCTGTTTTGCATACTTTGTCTCCAGAACTGACCAGTTGGACGTCGCCATTGTGACGGCAGGATACTGATTAGTGCAGTGCAATGCTATAAGGCTATACTAATAGAGACAGTTAGGAAATTGAATGGGGGTTGTAGAACGGATGTATACAGATGGAATTCTGTATATATGGGCTGGAAAACATTACAGAGCGCTTTTTTGGGAGATGCGGAAAAAAAAGAGCGATAGAGAAAGAACCAAAAAAAAAAAAAAAAAAAAAAATGGTGTGAAATAATCATAACGGAGACAAGCCTGGAATTGTTTCTTACCACATTTAATACTTTACTTGGAGTACATACAATAAAAGGATCAGCAAAAAACTCTCGAATAGAAAGAAAAAAGCTAGAAGATCGGAATGGCAGAACAAAAATATATTAGGAAACTCGATAGTGTAAATAAATGAATAACCAACGATGCAAATATTATTAATTATCAACAAAAATAAAAATCATAGAGCGAAAGAGAAATAGGGAGTGGTGAAGTGAGTGAAATGAGCCACAGATGTAATGCAATAGGTACCAAGTGGTAATAGAGGAACAGCAACAGCAATATATATAAAAAAAAAAGGACGAAACAGGAAGCCAAAAAGTACAAAGCTGAGAAGCTGAAAGAAGATGACGTTGTCTAACTTAATCTAACGACAGCTCACAAATCACCAGCCCGAGCTTTCTTCATGTTATCAATCACTTGACTTGGAGGAACAACCGACATCATTCTTTCCTCACCGACACGAGACTCGAGGGGTCCAACAACAGTGTCCTTATTTCCAAATAGATAAAAGAGACCACCGATTGTGGTCAAAAGCATCGTCGTTCCAACTGCCAAGGCACATCCTATTCCTGCAATCTGTCCATTGGTAAGGTACCGCAACTCACTTTGAGTGCTTGAAGGGCCAGGGGAAGATGTTGGGGGTTGCGTAGTGCTAACAGTGAGACTGTATTCTTCCGTAGTTCGAAGAATGAAGTTCAGAACAGAAGCTGTCACATTCAAATCCGAAGCTGTAATACTGAGTGGAGACCAGTTAGAGCCATCAAAGATGGCAGATGTGACCAAACCGTACTCCTCCAACTCAAACCTTCCTGCTAGGACAAGCACTTTATCTCCTAATACCGATGATGACGTCGACGTGTTTAAAAGCGCAAAGTCCTTGAATACTGGAGTATTGCTATGGTTGTTAATTCCCGACATGAGACTCTCGTACTTGTAGTCTTTCAGGTAACCAATGTAATTCGAACCCATAGCAACGATTGTCTCACTTAGGCTGGTCGTTTTATTGCCGTTGAGAAAGGCAAACTTGGAAACAGCAGCGGGAACAGTGTTGTCAAACTTACTGTCTGCAGTTATTGACCTTGACGTCCAATTATACACGCCAAAATAGCCAGTTCCATTAGATCCAATATCGAGATCACCACCAACCAAAGCCTCATCCTTGCTGTAAAACATCACACCGTTAACTATACCGGTAAGAGTCTCATCATTCAAAGCGGGATTGAGCGAGTTGCTACTGAGATTGTAGTAGGCGAGATTGCTAACGCCATTATTTGCAGTAAAATTTCCTCCGACAATTGCAGAATCCGAAGATGGAACTATACAGATCGCATTGACAGAGCTACCATCATCAATAGATGGAATGGTTGCATTTTGATGAACATAATCATACACAACAAGTCCAGTTCCAGTTTTACCTCCAAACGAGGCACCTGCACCATCCAATCCAATGAAAATGCTATCTCCAACCTTTTCCAACGTCGTCACAGTCGTATCATTGAGTATGTTTAGCTTATCCGATAAAGCTGAAGAGCTCTTGGCACCAACAACAATGACATCCTTGCCATCAGTATCATAACTACCAGCTAGAATGACTGCAGATGAGTTCAAGTACAAGCCAGTGTCTGTGACAGAGCTGCTTTCGGGATCGAAGATCGACTCGATACTCTCAAAGCTGTTCTGTGTGTCTTTAGCAACGAAAAGAATTCCATCGGCCCGCCTGTCAAAGAGTGTAATTTGACCGTAAACAATTGAAGAGGACGAGGAATCGTTGACATTAGATAAAGCAGACGTGAGGTTCAACTTGAAAATGTTTGTTGACTTGACACCCTGACCATCTGGAAGAGAAAGTATCGACGATGAGACTCCACTAGTGCTTGAATTGTAGTTCACAATAATATATTCCGTCTCGTTCATCTTGAAAGACGAAATACCGCTCACAGTCTCATCGCGGGCTGCTGAAAGAACGGCAATATCAGTACCATTACTTCCAAATATAGAGACACCACCATCCACCAACACAAGATCATCATCACCCGCTAAACTTAACTGCGTCACTGGGTCCGTCACACTCCCGGAAACATCAACTTTGTCTCCAAGAGTAACCTCGGAAGACGTAGTATTGTAGCTTTCAACTTTGATACCAAAAAAGTTATCACCATAGGTAGAGTTAAAATCCCCTGCAACAAAGAGGCTTGTGCTGTTTGCAAGTTGCAATCCACTAACACGAGCGCTCTTTGACAATTTTGTCGACCCCAAAAGATTGATGGACGAGTTTCCAACAGGATTTGCAACGCCATCGGTAAAATTCTTGAGCGAATATTCAAACAACCCGTTCAAAGGAATGGATTGCACGGTTTCTTCCTCATAATCGACACTGTTGAACTGAACAACTACAGAACCAGCGACAAATGTTGTATTCGACGATCCGGAGCTCTGATCACACGTCATCTTCAAATAAACAGAGCTGTCATCGCCGGAACTGATCTCAATGTCTCCGGAGAAGATCACGTCGTACTTCAACTCGGTATTGGTCTGAAAGATCAAATGCGAGGCTAAAGCAGTGCCGTTTTGGGCATATAAAGTGGCATTAACGGTACCCCTTTCACCACAGGTATCGTCCGAACCACAGCCTGGTGTGTAGAGCAAGAAGGTGTAGTTTCCAGAGGAGGAAAGGTCCAAGTTGTACTGGACACCGTCCTGCTTGTTTATGTCCTTAGATGACACAGTACTGAGCAAATAGTCACCACCATTGGATGAACTGGACCATTTGGAAGAGCCGACGATCTCTGATGACGCGCTGGACACAATTTCGTTACCGGTGCCGTCTGTGGATGAAGAAGAGTTGCAGCCCGATCCGTTTAACGTGTTGTTGGAATAGACGGTCATTCCGTACTGAAGCAATTGAAGTCCGTTCAACACTGCATAGTCACCATACTGGTCCAAGATCTGTATAGTGATTGAATTCATTTGGATGCTATTGACAAACCCAAACTCCTGATAATCATCACTGAAGCCCAATGTTCCCTGGTTACCGGACGTGTCAGCTATCTGGTAAACACCGTTTGTAACATTATTAGCGTCCGAAATATCGTCCGCAAGTTCGGAATCCTGCGTGAGAGGACACCATGCATCGCAGTAGGCCAATTTACGTGTCCTTGGATCGATGTACGTCAGATTCATAATACTGTTTGCAGGGGCCGTTATAATTCGAAACAATTTCACGGCATTCTCTCCATCATTTCCGTTGTAGAGTCTAATTTTGGACGGAGTGACAGAAAACGGAAGCTCTGCACTCCAGGTGCCGCCAACCTGGCTCGTACTCATTTTCCATGCAGATGACGAACCGTCTGGGCACAGTAAGTTGTCCGGGTTTGAACCACTGGCCCCATTAGACACACTAATCGAGGACAACCCAATGTTTATCACCTGCTCAGGCTCGATTAGCGCAGAAGATGAGCTGCTTGTGCCATTGGCAGAGGAGGTCGAGTTGGAAGATGTTGCGTTTGTGCTGCCAACCTCGGTCAAAGTGTCATTTCCAAGAGAATCAAACTGACCCCCAAATATGATGCTCTCTTGACCATACTTCAATATGCTGTGCACCAAACTTCCCTCGCCAAAACCCAAGAACGGAAGTTCCACGAGCTTCTGCTGCTTGAGGTTATATATAAGGGCCCCATACGAATCGTTATACTCCAGGTTACCACCTAGATATAACAGCGAACTGTTCTGGTCAACGTAAGCCGTGGAAACATTTCCAGAGACAGAGTCCCAGCCTTCTAAGCTGGATGTGACGTTTGAATCGGTGTCGTAAAGCACCGGCTGGCCGGAAACAATCGCTAGAAGGGTTGAATTGTCAACATTGTAGAGCTGTGAAGGGGTTGACTCGTTGAAAGGTGAAAAGTCTAATATGTGAACACTGGAGTTTCCACTGAACAATGACAAACTGACCTCGTATAAACTGTCAACGGTGGGATTGGAGAGGTTGTATTTCTCAGGCGTATCATAATTGGAGATGGCATCAAACTTTCCGAGTAGGTAAAAGCTTTCATCGATATGAGGTCGGCTGATTGACGTGTTCAATGATGCAGCATTTGCAGATGTCGCAAGGCAAACAAGCGTGAATGCATCGGCAATCCACTTGAGGACCATTTGTTGAAATAAGCAGAAACGTCCAGATGAAGTTTAATGTTATCAAGGGTGAAAAAAGAAAACGTGTTACTCAGTTCTCTAGTAGTAAATACGCGAAGCAACGAGCTTGTGCTGCTATATGTGACTGGTAACTTTCGAAAACAAACTTGTTGTCAAGTGGGTTTAGTCTATAGGCGTACTCTGTAAAAAAAGGATATAACCGCGTAGACCTGGAGTGTTGGTATAATAATAAATGTCCTGCTGATATTCCAGCAAAAATAGATCTGTTGAATGTCCTGACAGAATTGTAGTAGTAACAAAACGGAAAACAGAGAGGAAGAGCAAGAAGACAGGGCGAAAGCTGACGTACTTTTTGCTGTGTACACCGCTCAGTAAAGGAATGAATGCGAGCTGTCGTGTGTTAATAACGAATGAAAGGTAAAATTGAGGTGAGTTCTGTTGACAAGAACACAGAAAAAACCGGTAAAGTTGTATATGTTTGTGTGCAGGTATGTATTTCTGTTAGAAGTTACAAAATAAGGGGGGAAATTATTAGGCATAGAACAGACTATGGAAAAGTTTAGTATAGTACAGATGACTTTTTTTTTTTTTTTTAATTCTTGATTTCTAATTTTTCTATTTATTCTTTATTTTCATTTTCCCTCTTAATTATTATTAGCATAACTTCGCATTAGTATTATTTTTATTTTATTTTATTTTTTTGCTTTATTATCTTATTTATTTATTTTGTTTTTACTTGTAATTTTTTTTTTTCTCCTATCCCTTCCACCAAGAATTGATTCCTTATTGTGCAACACGCCCAACTTGAAAATTCCCCTTTTGAGCAGCTTTGCTTCCTTCTAACTATACTTCATTTTATTTTCTTCGCGAATGCGTAGAGCAAAATTTCAGGCAGAGCTATCTTAGCCGTTTCGAGAAGAATGTAAATAGAACGTCAACGTCAATGCAGAAGGAACCTCATTATAAAAACGGCCAGTTGTAGTGATTTATCACGGGTATTCAGATTTTCCAAAGCTTTAAGCGAACCTATTATGCACAACGTACAATCCTCTTTCTCCTGGTTTGCACCAAATCTCTAATCTACGGATGATCAACACGACAAATCCTTGGAGTTGGAACGCTATGAAACGAGATTTCAACAATAAATTGGCCCCAGGTAGAATTTCCGGTAAGCGATCTATTTTTTGATCTCTCTATAACCTGCTTTGCAGGTAAGCATGCTTTTTTTATTGTTGGAAATAACCTGCTCAAACATCGATCTCAAGATGCGTGAGCCAACATTTCCCACACGCCAAACACAACAATCGTAGATAAAAAAGAAGTTAACTGGAGTGCCAGAAAGGTGGGTATTTAAGTCGGGGTAAAATAAGAAACATTCCATTAAAGCCATCAGTGCACTGGAAAGCATGACCCGCATGGCAATCCCGATTTCCGACTGATGTTCAGAATAACTAGCCCTCTTTATATGTAATAGACACATCAACACCCGCCCTGCCCTATGCGTATTTCAGCAACTGCTCTCCGAATTTTGATATAATTATTTTATTTTATTTTGTTCTTTGTTTAAGTACGCATTGTATGCAGTTCACGTAGCATGCAAACAATAAAGGGCTCTCTTCTCTGCTCATTTCCCATCTATGCAGGGCTCCAAAAAACTGCTCGTATTAGTCTCCTTCTCCTGTACTCTCCACTATTGTCATAGGCCCACCCCTCCTCCTCATCATCGCTCGATAACTCGGCTTGAAGGCCCAACTCGAAAATCCACTTGAGCGGCTTTTCTGTATCTGGTTTCCACTGAGATCCGGCCACAAACTTCCATTTTCTGGAAGGGGGTTTGATCATGTTCAAGTTTGTAGATCCCACTGGCCTTTTCTTGCGTCTCCTGCTAGACGAGCTTACCGTAAAACACGAGTTTGAGTATATAAATGGGTGATACATCGAGATATCGGCCAAGTCTTGCTTTTGGACCTCAAATATAGCCACTTCTTTTTGAACGACTGGCTCGTCAAGGATGATATCATCCAACCATCCCCGCTTTCTTCGAGAGTGACCACTCTCAGGATCACGAGCTTGCCTTTTAGTCATATTTTCTGACTTCTCCATAAGAAAGTCAAGGAAAAGTGCCCGGGCCGGATGATTCCAAAGTACAAGTCCCCACGCCACAAAAATGAACACCGCACACCATGGGATCCATGCCCCAAAGACACAAATCACTGCTGCCAGTAGTATTAGCCTGTAAAATAACACTGTAGACGTCTCCTCGTCCGTAAAGCTACAGTTCTCCCTTATAAGAAGTTCAGCGTTACCAAGAATACGCACTATATCAGTTGTGAGGTTCTGAAGGTCCCGCATGTTGATCAACAAGCTAAGATTCTGGACAAATCTGCTTGATTTCTCTCCAGAAGCACTACTTGGCTCCAAATCAGCTCCTTCTGTCGGCTTTGCAGTAGTTTCAACGTCCCCTGTGAGCATGAAAACATTGTTCGCCATTGAGTCCGCAACAGCATTATAAATTTCGCCAGTCTGGTGAATCCCAGAGTCTTCGTTCTCACTAACAGCTGCAGATGAAAGAGGTGTGGTAATTTCAGAACTTCCATAATATCCACGCTCCACTAGTTTCTTCTCAAACAGCTCTTCGCGCACCAACGAAGCTCTTTCGTTCTCCATTGCTGTAGTCGACTCATCTTGCGTCACTTTCAGGAAGTCAAACGCTGAATCGGGCTCTCTCGGCTTTTCCGGAAGCATATCTGGCTTAGATGTAAGATTCCGATCCAAATAGTTGGGAATCATCACCATCCCACAGAAAAGCACAATGGGATACACTAGGAACAAATACGGATGAAGACACCCCCATGTATAGAGGAACATATATGTCATAGTTTTCCACTTGTGGTCCCACTTGATTATTGAGACAATCTGCCTTTGCAAATCTATCACAGAACCTACTCGATAGCTGAGATTCTTAAAGTTTTCTGTCGTTTTAGCAAGCGAGAGTCTTGGTTTCTGGCCTCGTCTCACGTCCGAAAGTTTCTCTCTTAATTGTTGCCTGTCTTTACTTCTGGATAGCTTGCTGACCAATCTATCGATCAATTTATCTGTGAAATGGTCTTGCAGCTCATTCGGATGCTTTAAACTGTTGCCATCCTCATCCTCATCATCATCATCATCATCATCATTCAGGTTTTCCTTCCCCAACTGTGCAACACTCGATAATAAAGCCATCACCGTCATTTTTTTACTTCCTTCAACGGTTTTACCTTTGGCCATTCGATCTTCAAGATATTCATCTGAAAACCCTTTAATATGGTCAATAGCCTTCGAGGCAAGTTTCTTTGTCACAGAACCAGCCACATCCTTGACAGAACTTGTAAGTTCTTCCATCTTTGTTGGTAAATATAGAACAATATACCTGATAGTCTTGCAATTGTGAGGTCTAAGTGTGGAAGGCAAGTGAGAAAGGAGGGGAGATGAGCACCTCGATAAGAATGAAAAAAAAAAATGGTGATCGCGCTTATGCTTATCGCTATCAGAAATGTCGCAGACGGAAAGAGAGAGCGACCTGGAATATAGTATAGCAGTAAGTAAAAAGGAGAGATAACTAAAAGACAGGAGGAAGTAGGGATAGATTTTGTTGTAATAGTTTAACTAAATAATAATACAGTACCTACGTGTATATTTATTTTTTTTATTTAAGACAATTCGGTGGACTTGAATAGGGATTATCAAAAATACAAAAAAAATTACTTCATGATGAAATGTATTTTGAATGCTCATCTCGTTCAGATCTAATTTTTTTTTATCTTTTTGCTCTGTATCACATTACTAGTCATAGCAATATTCACACACTTTTTTAACCACATTCTAATCTAAATGCATCTATTGAAAATCTAGGGTATATATACATATAAAAAGGTAAGAAATAGACAGAAACAAGCCCTCTTTCATGCCATGGGGCTATCCCAATAATACAATTGCTAGCCTTGCACAACAGAGGATAAAAAGTGATGGTGAAGCAACTGCGAACAATCTGCCCGGAAATCCCTATTCCAGGAAAAACACATCTGTACAAAATCTGCAAGTTCGCGTACTTCAACCAACTGTCGGGTATCAAAGCGATTTAAGCCAGAGTGCCGCATCAGGAACTCGCGGACGGTTTTGGTGGAGACTCTGAATTTATGCACTGGGCTTTTTTCGATAAGGTGATGGAGATTGATGAAACCTTCTTTGTTGAAAGCTGTCCAAAGAAGAGTATTGTAGTTGATGCTGTCCGCTTTAGTGGAGTAACTAGTTATAGGCCCCTTCTGTAGCATCTCTTGTCTCAGCTGCATGATATAGTTCCTGGAAGGTGGACCAAAGTAAGCTAAAAACTCGTTGAGTAAGCCATACTCATCCTGAACCTGGAAAATCGGCATACCTGCGAATAGTTCCACAACTATCGCACCAAACGACCAGATATCGATCTTCTCGTTGTACCTGGCACCAAGACAGATCTCAGGAGCACGGTAGTACCGAGACTGGAGGTAAGAAAAAACGGGCTGGCCGTTCTTGCAAGCCGAGCCAAAGTCGATGATTTTGACGATAAATCGGGACTTGGCCTTATCGTATGCTAGCATGAGATTTTCGGGCTTCATATCGCAGTGAACAATTCCAGCAGAATGAATATGCTGGAGACCATGAAGAATATCTGCAGAAAACGACTGCACTAGAGACATGCCAAGGCCTTTAAACTTAGTCGCCTCAATCACCTGGAATAGATTCACAGAAAGAAGCTCTGTCAATATGCACATGTGCGACCTAAAATGGAAGTGATTCAGGTACTGTAAGATGTTACGGTTTTCATTGCTCTCATTTATCATCTTCATGTACTTGACCTCATTCACAGCCTGCAAAGTCCACTCCATCTGGTTTGTAACAATCTTCAGCGCATACACGCCTCCCGTCTTGTGATCATACACTGAGATGACCTCTCCAAATGTTCCCTTACCCAGGATGTGCTGAATCTCATACCGGAAATCAATATGGTCACCAACTGCACAATTATAGTTGTTGCCAGCATCATCGAATCCGAAGTTTGTTTTGAAGCTTTGGCCATCAACTTTTGGCTTCTGATCTCTGTCCAGTCCAAGGAAGTAAACCGTGTGCTGATTGATGATCTCTCCCCTTTCATAGACGTTGAGCTTGCCGTACAAAGCCGGCTTTTTTATGGCCAAGCTCTTCACCTCGAACCCGCTCTCCGGTAGTAAACCATGGCTCATGCTTTCTGTGTAGATCTGGAAAAGCGCTCCGAGTTTCTTGTCCTCCTTCAGCAAAAGTCGGAGCTCACTAGCCGTTGAAACTCGACCATTCCAGTGGTTAATGTGTTTTCGAGCCGGAGACTTCGATGGAGACTTCAAGATGGTCAACGATCTTCTCCTCACATGTCCTCTGCCTGGGAGACTAAAACGTGGAAGCATGCTCTTGGAGGAGCACTGATCCGGGGATGATAAAGAAAGCATCTCGCCTGTTTCCTTAATGGCAGCAAGACGCCGCTCTCTAGTTCGTTCTATAGAATTTCGATTCTTACTTCCCAAATGCTTATGTTGTTTGTTAGCAGGGCTGAAGTGCAGTAGACCATCTTCCACATTGACAATATCATCAAAGAGAGGCATCGACATATGCTTTTTCGACCTTCTGGTGTCATTTCTAGGATGGGTTGGTTGTCTGCTCGGAGTTCCAGGTGATGAATCTAATGCCGTGCTTCTGATAATCCGTGTACTGTCGTTGTGAACGAGATCTTTCCGTCCAAGCATGTAATGGAAAGAAGGCCGGGCAGGATTTGTCTTCTTCTTCGAGACTTGTGTCCGGCGAGAACCCTGTGCCGGTTTAAGCGTCTCCAACTGATTACTCAGCTGTACTGACATATTGGTGTTTCTTCCAACTTTAGCCTTTTCAGCAGCCTTAGGCTTAAACGGGGACCCCAACCTCTTAGACCGGCGTTTTCTTTCACTACCTGGGACCAAGAAATCCCCCATCGAGTAGTGCTTTTTCCTTCGATTGGACAAGCTACTGCTCATACGTCTGTTATTGGGCTTATGCTTCTTACCACGGGATTTCGGTATTGGTATGGGGAGCCGGGAAATGGGGGTTGCCAGTGAAGGTCTCTCGGACAGCCTTGAATTTAGACTCTGCAACAAAAGGTACGGTCTAGAAGGGTTATTTTCCTCATCCTCCTCGTAAAATGAAGATGCACTTGACACAGACGGCGAGATTTTTGGAATTCGAGACGGGAAATCGGCCGCGGGGTGAAGATTCAGAGACTTGAGACGGTCTTCTATTGGAGTAACTGGTGTATGTAAGGATTTCCTTCGATAGTGTTGGTGGTGAGGGTGATGAGTATTTCCATGTTGACGGGTATTTCCACTCTGATATTGATATTTCTCTGCATGGTCGAATTTTTTTTCATTGATGCTACCATTGGAAAGGCCAAATTTTCCGGCTGTCTCCGATGGCGGTGTGTTGATCTGGGAAGAGTAGTTATGGAGAATCGAGAGGGGACTCCTCAAGCTGGGATCATTTTCTAATCTGATAGAAGTTATTTGAGTTGTAGACATCGGATCCTGTCCTAGGGTGAAGCTGGAAAGTTTGGACGTGATTTCGGATACATCCGTATCCAGCAAATCGTCAGTGATGTCCATCTCCTATTCCTGTTTGCCTCTCTGTAATTTTCTTCCAAATATTTCAATGCCAGTGGGCATTCAGGTACGGATCAAGAATACTTCCAGAGCAGAAAAGAAACAGCTAGGATGATAAGTAAAAGAATGGGCGCTGTATTGATCTGGGACTTCTGGCCTGCTTTAGAGATCAAGCATGTATTAATGCTGGAAAACCAAGAAATAGATAATTAATGATAAAATCCGAGAAGCTTTTTATCGTTGAATTAAAAGTGTAGAGGCCTAAAAACCTTGAAAAAAGGGCCCACTAAAGTAAATAATGTAACGTGAAGGTGTGTTTACATGGATTCCTGATCGGGACACTAGTCTCCAAATTTTTTATTTGATTTTAATTTATTTTCCCAGTTTTCCTGCTTATTTTTGTTCAGCCTTCCTTCTCTGCCCCTTCATAAATCTTTCTTTATCCTTTCGAATGCACAGCATACTGCCAAGTGTAAGGATTTTTTTCTATTTTTTTTATTTTTATTTTTTTTTTCATCTCTTTTCCTCACCCCTTGTAGATGCGGCTATTTTCACGAATTAACTTTTAGCATATATTCATTCCTTTTATGCAACTATCACTTTTACATTCACATACATTCTCTCTGAAATTGCATTTTATCACCACGCTATATAACAAAGGCAACATTGTTGCACAGACAATTTAAGTGAAATGCTCGGATGGCAATGTCAGTACAAAGTATCGATATAGTTGAGCCTGCCTCATATACTACACAAGCAAAACTCCTTCTTTGTCAGCTTTTATACGATGTGGCCAAATTCACGCCCAAGAAATTCTCTGCCGACCATATCTTGAAAAGTTTCAAGGCTCATCCACTTATAAACGATCCTGATATGAAATTGGATGTCGATCAACTCCTCCAACTAGTAAACAACATCATGTTAGAGAACAAAATGATTCCACGGGAAGATTTGCCTGGATCCATCGAAGATTACAAGGCAAAAGTCGATCTGATCGCAGGTGTGTGCAACATATATTTCTTTAAAAGGATCGAAGAGATTGAGGCCAGGCTCAAAAGCAACAAGGAGGAATTCCAAGCTGAATACAATCGTATTAAAAGGCACCAAGACGAACAGCACAAAGTGAACACTTAGAAGACTAGGTTTGGGAGCATCTAAGCCTTCAAGTCCAAGTGGTTTGGACGAGGTTTGGTTGCTCCTGCATCACAAGAGTTAGCTACTGGAGTACCACAATGTTATGTCGGCAAATTTCCAGTATACACATCCTTGCACCATATCAAATAGGGACGACGACGAGCAGTGACTGAGTTCAGGAATACACCGGATATTCTACGGTGAGAAGTCTTTAGAGGGATAATCGGTATTCCGAGTGTGCTAATAGGAACATGAAGGTACATTTTCGTGTGCTTTATGCCTGAATGAAAGATGAGGAGAGTAGGCATTATAAAAGCCAAGAAGACGGGGAAAAAAATGGAGTAGGTGAAAAGAAGAAGAGAGCGAAAAAGACCGGACAAAAAAAAAAAGAGAGAGCTGGCGATAATAGAAAAAGGAAGGTGGCCCCATCTCTAACTCAATATATATGTAATCTATAGCGATATGTACAAATATACAAAACCCGCTAAACGAAAAAGGTAGATTTAGGCGGTAACACAGGCTAAAGTGAGCGAATCAAAGCACTCATATATATCTATAGATAAGCGCCCATTTGTTTCTTGAACTATCGTCTCAACAACAACTACAGAACAAACAGATTGAAAGGCCCACTTCCCTAAACAAGAAAAGATCAGACGCTGATGACGACTATGCAGGATAGTCATGTACAGCTAGAAAAACTCCAGGAATTCCTCTCGTCGAAAGAACTCAGCAATGCTGAACATATGACGCTAAACCAGAAGCTTCTTTACATTCTTTCCTCCAAGAACTTCATGGAAGAGATCACCAAAAGCTTACTTACCGAATCAGATGGGGCACAAGAGGACAAGGATGGTCATACGCGGAAAGGGCCGACATTGAACCGTGAAATTTTGCTGTTGCTTCCTCCCAAAGACCGTGCAAAAATGCAAAAAAAGTTGGATTTGTATGCCGGTATATTGAAAGAAACAATGGATGCTTTAAACCAAGAGGATGACAAGACCCAGCAGGAAGATGCGAAAAAGCAGGATCTACTTTTGAAGCAACAGAATTTCCTGGCGTACTATCAAGAGGTTTTTGAAGAGATGATGAGTAGGAATCAAAATGATTCTTGCAATTCACAGCAGAACAACGAAAAACAGGATTCGAACCTGGGAGAAAGCGAAAATAGAAACATTAGTCGTATAACTGCCGTCATGGATGAGGATGAGGACGACGAAATAGAGGACATAGACAACACACTTCATAGTGCGCCAAACAATAGCGAAATGGGTGACATTAGCGAAGAAGTTGCCCGTGCCACAGATGATTACATAGAGCAAATGATGAAGTTTCTGCAACAGAGCAAGAAGTTTGACAGCTATATGGATGGCGCGGCATTAAGGGGCAATACTCCCGAAAGCCATAGTGGATTACAGGTTATTGAGGACGATGACACCGATGATGATGGTGGTGCAGATGAAGATAAAGTGGCTACCACCATTACGGAAGGTGGTAAAAGAGCAAAAACTGCGGAAAATCACGGAGATAAAGATGTCGAAGAGGAAATTAATGTTGATGTTGCTGAGGATGATGAAGGCCAGTTAGGTAACCTCCCATCTTGCAAAGTGACATTAGAGTACGATAAGAACGGCGAGTTGGTGAGTACAGGCTCAGGCCCAGGGGAAGTGCTCAAAAGGAAGCTTAACAACGAGATCATCAAGGCATTAGAGTCCTTCAAGATGGATTATACGATGGAGGATGATATAGCGGGTGCAATTGTTGATTCCATCAAGAGCAACCACGGCTTTTTGAAAAATATGAACGAAGCAGCTATAGAAGCAATGAGTGATGAACCAAATGAAAAGTCCAAGGATCAACAGAAGACAGACCCGAAACTGGACGACAGTAAAAATGACAAAGGTGAAAGTGTACAAAGTACGAAAGAAGGACAGCAAGAAACGAAAAAGCCCGTTAAAGCGGAAAACAACCCCAAAAGTGTTCCTGGAAGTGATACCAAGAAGAAGGACAGCACAAAAGCAAGTGCAAGTGAAGGCAAAGACAGACACAAAAACGTGGTTCAAAAGAGCGGGAAGTCCGGGAAGAATAAGAAGAAGAAGAAGAGGAAGAAGAAGAATAAGTCGAAGAAAGAGAACCATGCGGCCGAAAAACATTCTCAGATTGCGGATCCTAATTCGACGTGGATTTGTGAATTCTGTGAATTTGAAAAAGTGTTTGGAAGCAAGCCGTACGCTCTGATGGAATGGTTTGATAAGAAACTGGAAGCTCTGGATAACACCGAAAGCTATCGAAGGAGAAAGATCAGAAGAGGAAAAGCTCGTAGAAATGGAAAGAGAAATGCTCCTGACTCACAAACTTCTTCACGATTGGGCTCGCCTTCACCTCCACCTCCACCACCTCCTCCTGGATCTCCTCCAAGAGATAGTCTACCCATAAATGAGGCATGATGGAGTTTGCGATTGAAGCGGAGGCCTAATGACCATATATAGATACATACGATAGCGAATATAAGCTGTAATTAGGAATTACTGAGGTACACAGTAGATAGCTTCTCTAATATGAAGGATGTGGACACTAAAATGTTTATCTGAACTCAAACGGTATGTTTACTGGGTGCTGTATATATTATATTGATGCCTATTTCAAAATACCAAAAAGATTCACCCCTATAGTTATTAATGCTTCTTTAACGTTGTCCAAACTATTAGTCTTCTTAATTTATGCTTCGTGTCTTTCCTGGGCCCTTTTCGGCAACTTCAAACTCTTTAGAATGAGCTCATCCGCGGCAGGTGCATCCAAAAACTTTAGCTGATCCTTTGGGAAAATCCTAGGGAAGAGCATTGCAACAAACATGAAGAACATCAAGACACCAGGGAACCCGATTGCTCCTTTGGTGCATGTTATTCCAAACTCACACGCAAAAGCAATAAGCTCAAAGATGAGATATTCGATAAACCAACGACGTTTCACCTTGTAGAAGTTCGGGTTGAAGCCTGTTGAGTACAAAGAGTCTGGGTCTGTGAAAAGAAAACGCAACCTTTCGGTCACATCCAAACCATCTATCGCAGTAATGGACATGATCCAGAACAAGCCAGCTAGTGCAGCCTGTGGAATGAGCCCAAGAACTTTCAAAAATGGCTTTGTCATCATGCAAAGCGTGAGCACTCCTTGCAAAAAATTCGTTAAACGTTGCTCTACCACACTGACAATAATGTCCTTGCCTGTCTCGTAGTCATGCCTTATAACGCATAAAGAGTCTGTGTGTAAAGGTGCCTGAGGAATGAGGCCGTTTGGAGCAGGAATGCCAAGCAATCCAGCAACTCCGGTGGTTATTCCCAACAAAAAAAAGTCGTAGTGGAATGAAGAAGGCTTTTTTAGTGGATATTTTGATGATTGACATATCAAGGACGAGATGTTGTGATCATAGTAGAAAAGAGCAGTCATTAATATGCCAAACGGCAAGGCAAGGAACACGTCACCAACAGAAATACCTTCCCAGAAGTGAATAAGCCAGTTTCGAGGATGATTTGCTGATGTTGGCCTAAACGAGCTTCCAACAGGCAATTTTGCAAAATTGACATCGGATAATTCACCACCAAAGTGGATAAAACTCGTGAAAAAGACGACACATAACGGCGTGCCATAATCTCTGAATATCGCACGGATTTTAGGCCGAAGATACACCGTTTTCTCGCCAAAAAAGTGGGCAGCACACCCAAAAAGTCCCATGAGTAATGCAAGCACTATTGAAGCAAATCCACTAGTGGGACCCTGAAGTTTGAACTGGTGATGGAGGATTTGAATCCCTTTCTGGATATAAACTATGTTTATGAAGAAGCCAAAAACATCGCACGAGAACTTCGTGATGTACCGCATAAAGTTCACCATATTAGTGAATGCAATCGCAAAGTGCAGCACCATGCTCCAGAGACATATCCAGCACATGAATGGAAGATATGGAATACCTTTGGGTACAATTAGCTCGTAAACGGTGTAGTTAAAGATGGAGATCGGGCCGGTGACTCCGACTATACATAATGGGGCGCCGGAAAATGCACCAAACACTATTCCTCCCATTGCTGAAGCCATCAACACCTCATTAACTCCATATGTGTTATCCGTGTGGTCAAACATATCCTGTGCAAATGCTATTGCAGGTAACAAATTTGTGAAAAAAATGAAGATTGTTGACGGAATCGTCCTGTACGTGATTCCATCTCTTATATCAGACACATAGTACGGAATTAGCCGCCTTTTTATGTCTATGTACATTCCTCTTCCTAGAAATCTGACCCCTAACTTATCCGTCAACCAGTTAGATTTGTGCTGCTTTTGATGCGAGCTTCCACTTCCATCATTATCTCTGTCCCTATCCCAGCTGCCATCTCTCTCATTAGCAAAAAAATTCTTCACTTCTTTTCCCAAATTATTCAGGGAAATCTCTTCCCGTGACATCTCTTTGACTGTTGCTTTCTTCTTCAACATATTTGGCTATTTTAAAGTGCGAAAGTCTCGGAATACGACCATAACTTGGCCAGTTACTCTAAGTACTGCTTAACACCATGCACAAAAAAGTAAGATGTGCCCTTGTAATAGAGTAGAAAATGGGAAATCAAACGCTGTCATGATCTTATCTTACTATTGCTCGTTTGCCGTTATCACCTGATCTTTCCATCCTTAAAATCAAGAAAACCCTGGAATTTCCTTCATTTTTGTTGTTGCTGCTGATGTACGGATGTGTACTACATTTACAAGCGGGGCTCCTGATAGGGGGCCCCAAAGGTCAATATTCTCATACCTAATTGGAATGTAATTACTCTATGAAACCTTGATATCATCCAAGCACTATAATTTCACCTAAAAAAGTTATATTACTCTCAGCATGACCCCTCAAATGAGCACTTCTTTTCACTATCATCGTTATTGTCCATCTCTCCGTGCGATTACGTAAGCTCACAGATCTCAGAAATTTCCAGTTTCTCAAGGTGAGACTTTTTCAGTGAGCAGAGAAATAATTACCAGAGAGCCCTATTGTTAGCAAGTTGACACTACTATTAACCAGGTAATATTGGTAACCAAATTAGTTGAATCTGTATTAGAAAGAGCATTCTTTGTTGTCGTTGTTGGAGTTCTTATCATGCTGAAATCAAGTCTAGGCGTGAAGCAGTATGTGCGATTATTACATAAAAGTGCGAAAAGTCAGTTAGAAGGAAAGTGGACTACTCCCAAAGCACCTTTCAAAACACCGTATACAGGAAGTGACAAGAAGGTCACATTTGAGAAAAACATGCCCTTCAACCGGAGAACCAAGGCATGGGAGAGAGAT
The DNA here is from genome assembly GCA_001754015.1 of Brettanomyces anomalus. Lineage (NCBI taxonomy): Eukaryota > Fungi > Ascomycota > Pichiomycetes > Pichiales > Pichiaceae > Brettanomyces > Brettanomyces anomalus. The sequence continues at coordinate 172,933 of MDSB01000013.1, forward strand.
AATATGGATAAAGATGAGTGGTTCAAGAAGAACTATGCATGGAAGCATGCACTTCAAAAGAAGGCCTTTGAAGAGAAAGGATATAGAAGGAGGACCAGAAAGGACGAAGAGAGGCGTTTCAGAGACCAAAACGTGATGAAATCCGTTTCGCAGCTTAAGCTCAACCCGCTAGTTGATTATTTATATGGAACAAATCCAGTTTTGGCCGCACTTCGGTCCTCCAAACGGACCAACTTTGGAAAACTTCATTTGCATAATCCGAAGCAAACACAGAAAGACGAGAGCATTATAGCTCTTGCCCGTAGTAAAGGGATCACGATCGAGGATACGACAAAGCAGGATCTCAACAGGATGACGGATAACGGCGTGCACAACGGCATAGTTCTGGAAACGCGGCCTTTGGACATTGCAGAGTTGAAAAATCTTGGTGAGCCGTCCAAAGAGCAGATCAGCATCAACATGGGAGGCTTAGAAGGCGAGAACAAACTGCAACTGGACCGTGACACAGATGTAAGCAGGTTTCCGCTTGGTCTTTATCTTGATGAAATATCTGATCCGCACAACGTGGGTGCAATTATTCGTTCAGCGTATTTCCTCGGCGTTGATTTCATAGTTCTCTCAAACAGAAATTGCGCAAGTTTGACACCACTTGTGTCCAAAGCCTCATCGGGAGCCATGGAGTTCATTCCAATGTTCTATGCGTCGAAGCCGTTGGCTTTCTTTGAGGAGACAGCGGCAAATGGATGGTCGATTGTGGCTACCCTTGCACCACAGCAGATCCCAAGGTATTCGAATAAAGCAGTGGATAGCAACGATCTTTCTGGAATGACTGAGAAATCGCCAGTTTTACTAGTTATTGGATCTGAAGGTGAAGGAATTCGTACAAACCTCGTCACCAGATCAACACACGTTGTTGGTATCAATCCAGAAAGAGCAGCTTTGGATAGTTCTGTTGATTCTCTTAATGTCAGTGTTGCAACTGCTCTTCTAATCTCACAGTTCGTGAGAAATTAATCAAGGCATCCATAATAAGATCCATGATGCATCACCCCGTTACACTCTGTATCTATACGCTTGCCACCATACTAAATTGCACGACATGCTCATCTGACTTTTCTATATACATGTATATACATACTACTATGAATCATTTGTTATCAACAGTCTCTAGTAATCCCAACAACGAGTTAAGCACAGAAGTTTCCTTGTCGTTTCCGGCAATCGAAGATCTTGGCGACCTCGAGCTTTTGATCGACGACAAACTCGTTCTGTTGTTTCCTCTGTATCTTTTATTGGACCTGACAGGATCGACTTGGAGCTCTAACTTCTTGCTGAACAAGTTAATGTAAGCATGCTTTGGAACTAGAGGAATTCTTAGCTCTCTACTGAACTTTTCTGAGCCAACGATAGGCTTTGAGACCTCAGAAAGCTTTCCGAGGTACTTAACTTGCGATTGTGACGCTGAAGAGTATCCAACAAAGCCACCAAGTCCAAAGTGATAGCCCGTCATTTTCGATTGAAGGAGTCTTCCTGGGAAAACCTTCACACTTTCCACACCATTTGGAGTCTGGTGAAGCCGACCTTTCAGCTTGTATGACAACCCGGCAGTCCCTGAAAGCTGATTTTTATATGATGGCGGTAGACCCATCTTTGAATTGGAATCGCCTACTGTCTCCACTATAAACTCAGAAATTTCGTCTGAAAAATCCGGCTTGCCCAACCTCTCTGGGTATTTCTGTGCAAGCCATCTGCTGAAGGGCTTCCGTAGCTTTTCAAGCCGTGGTTTCACTTGATCCTGAAACTTCTTCGACTTGAATGATTGCTTGTTTAAATGCAATGCCACTGAAATAGGCTTCTTTTTGCCATCCACTTCGACATTTTCCCTTGGGAAAAGAGGGCTGTTTATGCCACCTTGCCTGTCGACACCGTTAAACCCAGTTCCTTTAATTTCTACAGGAAGATCCATCTCCTGAAACCTGAGCTTTTTCCAATAGAACCCGTTTAGTGTTTTAAAGTCCGGAAGCCCATATTTGTTATCGATATCCTCTATGATTATCCTCCTGCTTTTGAGCTTCTTTGGAAGACGAACCTTTAAACCAAAGTCTCTTCGTGAAAATGACGATGGTAAGGCTTCAATGATTTGATGTGTAGGATAAGCTTTCTGGAAGTCTATATCTGCATTGCTGATGTGTTTTGGAAGTTGGGCAATTCGGCTATTTTTGAAAAGATGCCCTAACCTCTCTGCCACACCAATTGTCTTCGACATGCTCTCTATCTGTGATTATATCGTGAGCTTTCGATAAAATATGGAATGTAAGGAATATAAGTGTATTAAAAGAAAAGTATATACTTGAGCTCTGTCTCTGTCTCTTTTTTTTCTACTCCAACTTTATTTTATTATACTTCACTTTTTACCTTTCTCCTTCATTTTATTTTATTTTTTTAGGTCCTCAAATTTATTCCTTCCCCCAAAACATTTCATCTATACACCAGTATTGGCATCGGGATAAACTAAAGTTGTCTCACAAAATTTCTTCCGATGTTCCAGAGGGGTCACTTTTGACCGGAGGTCCACCGTATTTTTTTTTTCTTAATTTTTTTTTTTTTCGTAAATCGCCCTACCAGATTACCGCGTCCGTGCTCTGTTCAGCAAGACTTGGCAAAAAAGTCCAGGAATTTATCAGAATTCATGATTCGAAACGTTTATCTACTCTTCAAAAGCTCGAGATAAAGATAGTAACAATCGGTTCTAGTTTGTTCTTTAAACTCTTCATTCAACATTAACAAAACATTAACAAAGCTCTACTACTCTTTTCTATAGTGCTAGTGTGACATTTATCATTACTAGTTCTGGTCTTTTTCCTTCCACCGTTAGAATTTGCTTATCGTTACAGGCTGATAACAGGATAAGTATACACGTCCAGACTGTTTAGCACTTTGAGGGCAACAAGACCAACTGCAGGCCTTAAAATTTCTACGGCTCGTTGTTTCACTTCATCACTTTACTCTGCACCACAGACTTGTGCCTTATTTTATTTCCTCCTTCACTACTATCACTGCCAGATTTTTTTTCATTTCGCCCACATAGACATCACATTCCGGATTGCACCTCAGATACAGCACATATACAAAAACAAGAAAACAGCTACGCACTTGCACCAGTTGCTAAATCACAAATAAGTGTAGGACCGGAAACTGCGATTATATACCCTCATTTCAGAAATTTCCTGCTAGAAATACCACAGATTGTATCATATCATATCATATTATTATATCATATCATATCATATCACATCACCATTATATTACACTACATCATACGCACCACATATATAAAGATTTCACTATTTTTCAGCTCTTACCATCTAGAAAATGCCACCAAAGAAAGCAGACCCGGTGAATAGACACTACAGAAGACTTGAGGTGATTGGCCAAGGAAAATTCGGTACCGTTTACAAAGGATTGGATCTTGCGACTAAACAGCTAGTTGCCATTAAAGTGTTGAACCTTGACACCGAGCAGGATGAGGTTTCAGAGGTTCAGAAGGAGATTCAGTTTCTATCACAGATTAAGAGCATTCCAAATGTGACGCATTACTATGGGTCATACCTAAATGGACACAATCTTTGGATAGTGATGGACTACTGTGCAGGAGGCTCAGTGAGAACACTTCTCTTGCCAGGCCCGCTTGAAGAGAAGTTCATAAGTGTGATTGCTAGGGAGCTTCTGCAGGCTCTCCAGTTTATTCACAATAACGGGGTGATCCACCGAGATATCAAGGCTGCAAACATTCTTATCAGCAAGGAGGGCCGTGTTCAGCTTTGTGACTTTGGTGTTGCGGCCCAGCTTACATCTACAGCGCTAAAGAGAACGACTATGGCAGGAACGCCCTACTGGATGGCTCCGGAAGTGATTACCGAGGGTGCCACGTACAATGTGAAGGCCGATATATGGTCGTTTGGTATTACGATATACGAGATGGCTACAGGGAACCCACCGTATGGAGAGAAAGACGCAGTGAGAGCGTTGCAGATGATTGCGCATCACGAGCCACCCAGATTGGAAGGCCGACAGTATTCATCACTGCTTAAGGAGTTTGTGGCAATGTGCCTCGAGGAAAAGCCAGATTTACGGCCATTGGCAGGGGATCTTTTGCACTCACGATTCATTCGGGCGTACAGGCAGCTGCCAACCGGCATTTTGAAAGAGGTGATTGGCCGATACTTACTCTGGAGGGACAAGAGGTCGTCTAAAGAGCGTTTGGCTGAGCAGGAGGCGGAGAAAGAGAAGGCAAAGCGGCAGATCGAGGAACAAAGAGCGCGTGAGAAGCATAGAAGAACCCAGGATGGAAGCCAGATGGGTGATGATGAAGATGCTGCAAGTTGCGATGTGAAGTGGGATTTCGACTCACTAAAGTCTGCCGAGTACATAGTGGAGAACGATATAGATGTTGAGGACGTTGAAGAGAAGCAGATTGTTGCTGGATTGGGAAGTGGTCTGGATGGAGACTCAACTTCCTCGGGCAAGTACTACGATACAGGCTCACAGAGAAACAAGACGGCTGTCATGTCGCCTGGCACAGTTACTCCATCTCATTTCCAGCCCCACGGCAAGACTTCGGGTGTGAGGAGTATGGGCAAGTCCTCAACAGCGACAACTGCACCTCCAAAGTCACTTTTGAAGTTGTTCAGGGAGGGATCGAGCGACGAGGAGGATGAGGAAAGAGTGAATGATGCCGTTGGCACGATTAGCGATGAGGATGTGCTCGTCATTCCACCAAATCCGTCCATCATCACTTCGCCAACGACAAATTCACAACCGCAGTCCATCGAGATACCGAATATGGACATATTGGAGGAGCAAGGTAGGCAGAAAGTGGTTGAGGAGCAGAATCAGCAGAGTCAACTTCAGCAGGGACAGTTGGGCCAAAATCAACAGCAAAAGCTATCTTTACAGTCTCAGTCTGGAATGCATGGTCCGAGCCAACGACATCCAATGAGCCGGTCAAAAACCATCACAACTTCTCAGCCATCCAAGTTGCAACTAGCTGCTGCTGCCAATGGAGTTATCCCAGCACATCAGTCGTCAGATTTGCGCATGAACAAGCTTTCGCCGAGGGGCTCGCCGACACACATGAAGCCCCTTGCGTCGACGTCCTCACAGCCCCTTCTCCAGCCAATAAACACCATCACTGCCAATACTGTTGGACCTAAGGCACCTGGTCCTCAAACCGCACCGGCATTATCGAATTCCGACTACTTTTTCACCGGGGGCTCGTCCGAGAAGCTCAACCAGTTCGGCGTGAACACCAGTCTGGCTGCAAACATTCCACTGACCATGACTCCGGTGACGGAGAAACCGCCTGCTGAATTTTCAGCTCATATGCATGATGAAGATGGCACGGGACAGTTGAATTCAGCAAAACAAAGACAGGCTTCTGTCTCTTCCGGGCCACACTCGACTAAAGTGCCTAGCCTCCGTAAAAGCAGCTTTTCGGCCCAGTTACTTCAACCTTCGCTTCAGCTACAACAATTTCAGCAGCTCCAACAGCAGCCTTCGCTTACCGAGTCTAGTAAGCTTGGCCACTATCGCCATTTGAGCTCGCATCGAACCGTGAGCAGCTCCTCGCAGCTCTCTTCTTCTAGCCAATCATCTTCGCACTCTCTGTCTGCAACCAGAGCCATGGCCCGACTTGCTGAGCTGCACGTGGTGGATACGTTTGACTCCTTGCTCCCAAGTAGTATCTTGGGCGAGCCTGTGGACATTGATAGTGGGCTCGACTCTGTGATAGATACCGATGGTGGTGCTAATGGTGGCGAGCCAGAGCCACCTTTGCCTATGGAAGATACAGAAAACATGGCAGTCGAGGTCTCCGTAATGTTCGGCAAGTTCCGCGATGCTCTTGACATGGTTGTAGAGCAGTTGTCTTGAGGATCACCTTGTGTTTTGCTCAACTTTATTTTGGTCTCATTACATTGTATGTGTTACTTTTTTATGCTCGTTCAATGCTTTCTTGCATTTGATCTTCTTTCCTAGTCTGTAAATTATTCTAAAACAATGCTATTTTTAAAACTATGCTGTAGGTCTTGGACTTGATTGAAAATGATGTAATATCTCAATGTGTACATATTATTTCATGAAGTTTGTTGTACTTTGCTTTCAGCTATTCTAATTGCTGTAATGATAATAATAATATAAATGAAATAATAAAATATCACTTGCTGGTATTATTTGTTATTCTTCCTCAACTTCGATTTTTTTCCAAAACCTTCATCAAAAATAATATTATTAGTATTTTGAAATACCAATTCAAAGAGCTGAAATGCATAAACACGAAATACTCACCGTGATCTAATTATACCCCTCAACGGAAAAGCAAAACCTGCTCTATTAAATTCAGGAAAACCTTGAATATTTACATATCTTATTTAATTTTATGTATCTAAATAATACTTAGGAGCAACCAATTTCTCAAAATTACACGCACCACATTTATATCTACTTCTCAGTTGTGTTTCCGTTTCGCGCCTTGATATTCGAATCCTTTTTTTTTCTGACCTTTTTTGTTCTCTCTTTTCTTGTTACATTAGCATATTTTGTACTCAAACTCACTCTTCTATTCTCTATACAATTTTCATAAAGAAGCTTTGCTTTCAAATTATTTACTCAAATCATTGAAAACTACAAGATGCAGCATGTTAAGCAACCGGAGTCTTCGTGGGCACTAAGTCTCAAGCACTTGAAGCAGAAATGGGGTGGATCAAGTAAACACAAAGAAAAAACACAAGAAACACAAAGTAACACTAAGAAGTGTACAAAGGAATACTCTTTGAATCCAGAATCAGACGGTTCTGACAAAGAAAACAGGGATCCAGATCAAACAGAGTTCAGCGAGGGTAAGAAACTAAGAAGCAAGAAGAGCTTTTTCTCCCTGAGGAGCGGTTCAAACAAAAACAAGCTAGGTTTCAAGCTCGATGACAACACTTTCGCTAAACCAGACACACTAGGAAAATGTTCATCCTTTGATAACACTAATGATGATAACGCTCCTGAAAAAGAAAGAGAAGTCATGGATACTTCAGATGTAAACACACAAACCTCCACTTCTGATATCATTGAATCATCACCAATTTCACAAATGTACACGTGGTTTGTTGGCGACTTGGATTCGTCAGTCACAGAGACAATTCTATTCAAGACCTTTTCCAAATACCCGGGCTTAATGTCTTTGAAAATTCCCAAGGACGTCGTTTCAGGAAATTCCCTTTGTTATGCTTATGTTAATTACAACTCAAAAGAACAGGCGGAGGCAGCCAGAGAAGGTCTAAATTATACAACCATCTGTGGATCAGAAATCAGAATAATGCCGTTTATTCAGGATAAGAATAGAAGAGAAAATACAGGAGGAAACGTCTTTCTTTCACACTTACCGGACAATCTAAACACACGGTCATTATACGAGAAATTCGGAAAGTACGGATTTATTCTATCTTGTAAATATATTCCACAAAAGGGTCAATGCTTCATCCTGTACAGCGAAAAAATGAATGCCATTAAAATGATTAAACAGGTTAACAACACTGAAATCGAAGGCCATATTATATATGCTGGTTTGCACATTAGCAAAAAGGAACGCAATAAAATCAGATGTGAATCACAGCTTTCATTTCAAAGCACTTACACTAGAAATGAAACATCTGAAACTACATCAGCTGCTGCTACTGTTGCTATGGTAAAACAACAATCTGACCAGAAAGAAATTAAGGCTGAAACCAAGAAGAATGAGATTGACACACATCCAAGTACCGAATTTAGCATTTTCATTAAGAATCTTCCTTTAAATATCGAGGATCATGTGATTGCAGGCCTAGTTGGGCAATATGGCAAGGTAGAATCTGTTTTGTCTAGAAAAGTGCCAACCAGAAATGGAACATGGGCCTTGGTGACATTAACAGACCAAGAATCAGTCAATAAGTCAATTTCGGGGTTGAATGCCTTTGATATAGAAGGCCAGAAGATATTTGTCACCAGAGCCATTCCAAGAGAACAGAAAAGCTATGCTAGGATTGATGCCAAATATCCACAGAAGAAGTTTAAGATTCTTATCAGTGGGCTAGCTGCACCTATGAGCATGTCTAAGTTTGAGAATGTCTGCAGGCAGTTTAAAGGTGTGAGCTCTATTGAACTGTACAAAAGAAACAGCCAATTGAAAAGCTCTACAGTTGATGTAGACAGAACTATTCAAAAAAAGAATTCAGCAGCAGTTATAGGTACAGACGCAAGTCCAAAGTGTGACAAGTTCGATTATGGATACGTGGAAATCACCAAAGAGGCAGACGGTAATAAGCTAATGGATAGTTTAAAGAAAGCATTCAAATGCTCTTGCTATAAAGTTGGAATAGAGATTCCAAACAGGAGGTCCAATTACGAGACTCCACGATTTGATTACTCAACACCTTCTACAGTTTCAATCTTTACAGGTTTACCTGCTGCAAACAGAGAAATTCAAAATACTTGCAGCCCAATAACCTCACCTGCAACACTCTCTTACTTGAATCCAACTAAAGTGTTCAAACTTTCAAGTTTCGAATGCATGGTCGAGAAAGATCGTCAAACAGTTAAAAGAGCAGAGGAGAAAAAAGCGATTCAAGAAGCAAAGAAGATCCACTTTCAAGAAACAGAGAGAATGGCCGATGCCATAATCTGGGAGCTTTCAGTGAGGTTGTTTGAGAACGAGTTTATGACCAGAACCAAAGCCAACGTTACAGAGATGGTGGAGATAATGGTCGACCACATAGTCCAATGCTTCTGGAAAGACCGGTTCTGGAGTTTCTGGAAGTTTCTTGAGGCCAACCAGATTGATCATGAGGGTCGAGTGTTGCTCAAAATTCACCCGTTGCTAAAATACCAACTAGTTGAGAGTGCGATCGCTTTTGGAGTCGTTAGACCCGAGAGAAGGTATGAGCTAATGGAGAAATAAAACGAAATGCTAGTGAAGTGCTAAACCAAGAATATACAACCAAGCAAATGTACGTATATAATTGTGTATATCTATATATAAATATACGGCAAAAAACAGCAAATAAGAAAAAAATATAAAAACTGTGTGGAGAAAAAAAAAAGGAATGAACAGGGCCCAAGTCTGATTAGAAGACAAATCCGGTCACCAACACAAACAACTAACAGCACTAACAGAATAGCCAAAAAAAAAGCAGGAGTACCTAGTTGCTGAAATAAGAATAATAATAGTAATAATACACGAACAAACCAAGAAGGCTTGGAACCAACTAAGCACTCAGACCAACTCGACGTAATTTGCAGGGAATATTCCTTGCTTGGCGCCGATCTTTCCTGTCCACCAATCATCGGTGGTACCTGATTTCTGGACGATCGTGATGACATCACCCTTCTTGAAAGGAAGGTCACCATCTTGCTGACCTGCAAAAGAGTATAAGGCGATAGCCTTACTTTTAGAAATGGAAGAATCACGCTTTCTCTGTGATGGGGGTCTAAAGTCTGGCTTTTCGGCTCTTGGGCGGTACGAACGCGAGGAAGAGCCGCCATCTGACCGAGAGCCTCTCTTGCTAGAGTCATACCGGTCGTAAATGTTGTCCTCCCAGGCGGAAGGAGACTTTCCGGCTGATTTGTTGCGTTGGTAATAAGCATGAGCAGAATTATCACCTCCATATGCCTCATCTGATGCTCCGTCGATGTCACTATGACCTCTACGATGAATTGTGGAGCGCCTAGAGCGAGAGTACGAGTCATCATCGTCATCAGTACTACTGAAAGTCGATGGGATGTCGTTGTAATAGTCGTCATCGTCCGAGTAATACTCGGAGCCCTCCGGTGGGGTGCGACTGAAGGCCCTACTGTTCAAGATTCTCATTAATGGTGCACATGCTTGTGGAGGAGACACCTTTCCACTCAAAATCTGCCGTGCTTTGCAGTTGTTACCGTAAAACTTCCGGTTGGCCTCTCTTCTCTCGACTAACACGGATCCTTCGACAGACACACCAGCGAAAAGACCTTTTGTCTTAGAATACGAAAAAACAGCTGCAACACTCTGCAAAGAAGCGCTTCCAGCCACCTCCGCATTTCTTCCAAGCGGTCCTGCTGCAACGGAAACGTTTCCTCCAAGAGTGACGGATCCATACTGTGCAAAAGAGCTCACCGCCGATTCTGTGTTCAAGATGAAAACAAAATCCGTCACCTCTGCACCAATTTGGCCTCCCACTCCGGCTCCGGCGGTCATAATGGCAGAGGGAGCCGACCATGTGCCGTCTGGTAGTCTTGCAACAACGACACCCGATCCTGCTCTGCCTGAGAAGAGAAATCCTGCTTTAATCACTGTTATTATGGCAAGACCCTTTGCATTCAAAAGCACATCGTGCGGAATAACCTCATCCGGGCCTAGCGCCTGGTTTGGCTTAATAAAGGAGGATAACACCTTGGCTGCTTTCCTGTGTCGAAAAATATGTGCGATGTTAGTATATAATGCCTGGTTTGGCTTAATAAAGGATGATAACACCTTGGCTGCTTTCCTGTGTGGAAAAATATGTGCGATGTTAGTATATAATTCGTACTCTAAATAAACTCCGGTGCAACAAAACAACATTGTATTGAGCACAAACTCAGGATGTAAACTCAGGATCCAAGTGCTTTTTGCTCACAGTTGGTGTTGCGCTTATAAAAGTTCCATCTAATGGAAAACCACATACTTAGCCTCATGCTTTAAAGATCTCGGAAGAGGATTGTTTAAACCCATTTCTTGTTGTGATCGATGTCTATATCTATAGTTTCTGCTTTTTCTCTATTAAATACTGAATTAACCTGCTTTCCCGCAAAAATTGAATATATAATACTGCTCGAAACTTTCAATAATAAACACCAATTTGCGAGTTGTGATTAAATCAACTTCAGGGACTTCCGGTTCGAATATATATATATATGTATTTATATATATAGAAGTGGTGTGAGTCAGGCTAAATTAATGGGAGATCCACCGGTTATATGTGAGGCAAAAATAGATCGAACCCCTCTCACTACAGGGAAAAATTACCAGGCTAAAAAAAAATGCAGATGGGGGGGAAGCGAAAAAGAAAAAAAGAAATAAGCCAAAGCCAGACCAGGTGCAGTAGGCGGCATGCTTTTCCAAAAGGAGGCGTCCGATGCAGAAAGATGTGACAAACTTTTTCACACGCACAAATTCGAGCATTGAGAAATTCTTCTCTTACCCCTTGGTCAAGAAACACTCACATTTAGTTACCACGCACTTATATAAGGATGATTTATACGAGTAACCGTTTCTCCTAAAGTGGTCACTATTTGGAGGTGAATTTGTAACCTTTGAAGAATATCGATATAGTCCCGATATTGTGAGCTTCTTTTTGCCGTCCCTGCTGTTCTGCTGGCCATGTAGAGTGATCGACGTGCCATGATGTCAGCGACGCGTCGATGATTATTTATACACTTATTTCCTTTTTGTCTCTCCTGGGCCAAAATCTTTCTTCTACGTCATGCTTCACATAACAGATCACTATAAACTTTGAATACTGAAAAGCATCGAAAAAAAAAAGAGAGCCTCCAAGAGAACATTCACGCAACTGAGCGAAATGAATTCACAGGTACAGGACCCCCAGCTATGGACGCATAATATTATAAACCGATTGGATGAAATAAAACAGGTTGACATTGAAAAAGATACAGGGAAGCTCGCAAAACTCCCAATATGCAGGTACTCTGTACTAAAAAGCATAGCTACAGACATCGAAGTGCTTCGGAGGCAAATATACTTTGCCAATGCAAACACGGACAGCAATCTCGATCAAAGACTCCACACTTTGGATAAACAAGTACAGGACCTGCTATTTGAAGCAGAATATCAAGTAAAGACCACGTATAACCACAAGCAAAGAGAAAGGGAAGAAAAGACAAAAGCACAGGATAAAAAACAAGGAACTCAGAAGGCAGAGAGCGATCCTCAGGATCTGGATGTCGCTCTGGAAGGCGAAGAATCAGTGTCAACACTTAGAAGAAGACTTCTTTCTACTGTAAACAGTAAAACTGAGTTGGATGTGGTTCAAAGCACGGAAGCTAAGAATGAATACCACGAATCACTTCAGCAAGATTTGATTGAGAGTCTTCCATCGATGGTCAGTGGTGTCAAAGAGCAGGCTCTTCAATTCCAGGATCTGTTAAAACAGGATGCAGCTATTTTGAAGGAGGCTACTGAGAACTTTGAAAAAAGTCATGGTAGATTTGGTGTTGTCAACGAGATGTTGGCCAAATACCACAAGGAGGGAAAGTTAGGCATCTTCTTTTACATACGGGTCATAGCGTGTGTGGTTTTGGCATTTATTTTACTTGTTTTCTTGATTAGACTCATTCCAGAAAGACACTGAAATAAGCAAGCATTCATATACTGCATAAAGATTTCTTTTACTAAGCATTAATCTATAAAACTACTGAATTTCATCTATCCGCAATGGTGCAATCAGAATTATATCTCGTTTGGATCCTTTCAAGTATCGGTTTTGCTCACTGACTGCACCTGCAAGTAAGAAGGATTCTATATCCCAATGTTCCCCTTTAAATAGCGTGTTCTTAAGTTCTTGCTGCTCCAAAGCTTTACCTATAGTTTCAATGTAAATGTCGCACAAAGTCTCATCCTTCTCAGGCTCGTATTTGCTTTGCTGTAACCGTTTGAACTCATCAACTATCCATGAAGCTTTAAACGGTATGCTCGAGCTTTCAGAATAATCGTAATGTTCGTTTACCGTCTTCAATATCCAGACTTGCACTAAAATCTCTTGGTAAAACTCCTGGGAAAGAGAAGAAATAAAATCAAACATAGCGACAAGATTTTGAAAGCCTTCTGCATATTTCTTCAAGACATCCTTGAATGTGATCGGCGACAAAATTTTGAAAGCCTTCTGCATCTTTCTTCAAGACATCCTTGAATGTGATCAGATAAGCTCTGTTCTGCTTAAGCAAGCCTTTCTCTTTCTCCTTAAGGGCATGCTTTGTCATATTGTACAACTCTAGCTGTCCTTCCCGGTAAATTTTGCAATTCTCATAGTTAATGTGTGCAATATTATCTGTTTTCTTCGGAATGACGTTCAACTGACCTTTGAACCGTATATCAATACTTTCTCTCACACTGTTGATGCCGTTCAGAACGTTACGTAGAGTCAATCCATCCTCATCATCTCGTCTTGACACAAATGAAAACAACGGTATCATCCCTTCTGGTATAGGATGATCCCTATTGCAAATAAAGAAAGCATCTTCCTCTGAATCACCGTTGGAGTTTGAGCTTGCTGATGGCTTCTCTTCATTGGATCCACTTTGAATAACATTGTAGGTCAAATCAGACGAGTGGTAAATCTTCTTTATTCCCCATTTATGAATGTCAACTCCTTGAAGAACAGAATTTAGTTGTTTCCAGTTGATTGCAAGTTGTAAAATATCAAACTCATTACCAGGAATAACAAATCCATAGGCCATGAGAAGCTCTTCGTTACCTTTCGGGCCATAATTATTATACACTTCATACTTCGTGGAGCCATTTTCAAGTTTGATTTGAGAGCTGACTCCAAAACTATTGCCGTCAAAAGACCAAGTAACTTTTGTTAGAGGTTTATGATTCATGAAATCAAGCAATGGAACAAGCATCACTTCAGCAGGATCACACCCTTTCTCCACCAATCGAAGAGGAAATGATCTAGAGTATAAAACAAGAAATCCCCATAAGTAGTGTTGAAAAGAAATTGTTCTTTGCAAGACTGATCGTGTGGCATTCACAAATTCTTTGTGTTCTCTTTTAATTTGCGACAAAACTACCTGAGTCCCTTTAAAAAGATTAGTTCCTCTCAAAAGTGAAAGTTCATCCTCGTTATATATGAGCGGGGAGCGGATCTCCTCCGCCTTTGGCAATAGATCTAGATATGGATCATTGGTCGACTCTGGATCTCCAAGCTTGAAAGCCAAGTAAGCAGTCAATAAATGACGAGACTCAAATTGTGACCAGTTGAAGCCTGGAACCAAGCCGAAGAAATACTCTCTAGCATTTGCAGAACTGATGATAATCTTTCTTGGAATCTTTAACTGCACATCGATCTCATTTCCACTGGCCAGTTGTTCAGAAGTGGGTGTGTATAAAGTAGAGATACCTTTCTCGAAGGAGTACTCAAAGCTCAAGTTTGGATCCACTTGTGTGCCCTGAGATTTGCACCAGGCAACAAGTTTATCCACCTTAGTTTGTGTATTTTCCTCCTGGCCCATTTTATCAGTGTGTGTGGCAATGAATATAAATCTTTAGTGGCTTCTTTATAGTGATTAAGAACAGACAAAAAATTTCAGGTCGAGAAAGTTAAGATCATGAAAATAAAAGAAGGTGCAGTTATAAAATTTTATTGTGTGAAGTTGCATTTAAGACCAAAAAAAAGCGTTTCTTCAATGTACATCTCTCACTCATTGAGAAGAGAAAACATTTGTTTCTAATAGGATTCCACGCTATACAAATAGCAATTGCCAACGGGCTCTCAACTTGGAATTATGTTATAGCCGAAATCAATACTAAATTTTACACTCATAAATTTTTATGGGCATTGCAAGCCCTCTCTTGCACTTTTTACTTTTCTACTCTCTAAAACTCGACGAAACACATTTGAAAAACAACACTTAAACATAGCGAAAAGAAGCAACTATTCAATGAATAATTATAACGGAATAAACTATAAAAACAAGCCGCTGATAATCTAGATGGAAACCATTTGAGAGTGAGCAAAGCAGCCAGTCAAACTAATAAATATATACAGATCAAGATGAACTAAAGTAAAAACTGATCTGTATTTCAAGTGCGTACATACCGAATGCTCTTCTTTGCAGCTTCTGCAAGCTCAACATCTGTGATGGACTTCTCCAAATCATCATCCTGGTCCACAACAAGATCTGTTTTAGGCTTCTTGGAAGTGACTTTTGACCCTTTTGACTCACGCACCACTCTCAATGAAGCTGCCTCGGCGTATGAAAGCTGCTTGTACTCCACATCTATGAACTCTTCTGAGCTGTTTTCAGTCTTGAGCTTTTTCATGGCGATTACCTTGTCCTCTGGCGATCTGACCGAGTTTAATCCATCCAATGTATGCTGATCGACGGAAGAAATATCCTTTGCAACAGACAATTGTTGCTGACTAAAGTTGGAGGGCCATTTGAATGGCCAGAAAGTAGAAAAAAGCCCACGTTGTGGAGCTGACACGTTAACCTTTTTCTCTATCACATGTTTTTTATCATGTGTATCAGTTAAGGTATCGAAATCGACAACTTTAGAAACAATTGGAGTCCCGTTTCCATTCACTGGCTTTTGCTTCGAAAACATCGTTGGCAATCTGTGGTATACACATGGTTCTCAAAAATATCTTTATAAGGTAGAATAGAGAGATCTCTCATAGATTCGAGTATAACAAGATAAGCTCTAGAAATTGACTGACGCCAGCCAAATTTCCCCCCAAAAAAATAAACAAATGCATGATAGCGCGCGAGCACGCGGCTTAGATTTAAATGAAACGCGGTAATTTTTTTTGTTACTGATAAGAGCAGGGTGATGTCAAACTATAAATTGCATGACTTGCTTTCAAACACTCCCAAAATAAAGCGGCTTGATTTTAGAGATTTTGAAAGTGGATCCATGATATGGTACATCGACAAAATTTCATACAAGGAAACATAGAATAACCAGATGGCAAAGCTCGGAATACCACTATTTTTGAATATTGCCCATGCTTAGATCTAACATTGGGAAGTTGTTATCACTTCTTCTCTGATGGTATTAGCTAGAGTTTGGCTGAAGTTTACACATAGTCCTTTAAAAAAGCAAGACTGCCTTATTTTGCACAATACTACTGTTTTTACGGAACCAGAGTCATCTCACAGAGAGAACATAATTCGATAATAAAATTTCGTCACTTACACAAAAAAAGAACACCAGACTAATAAAATTTCTCAGAGTATTCAGCAGGAGTCAACGCCAAGTATTCCTCAGTGTGCTTAATTTTCTCCTTTTCCTTTTCAGGATCCCAGTTCTCGTACTCCTGTTCGTTCCGCACGGGTCTTTCGGCCAACGGAGTAATTCTGAATGAGTGCCTGATGTCGTCAGAGTCCCAGTCTAGGGTTGCAGTGTGAATTAAGCGCCTGTTGTCCCAAAGAACGACTGTATTCTCGTCCCAGGATGCTCTGATATGAGCATCTAGAAGTCCCTCAGTGTGGTTAATCAAGAGCTCTAGCAAAGCACGTGACTCCTCGTCCTTCAAGCCAAGAACTTTGGTTGAGAAGCTCGAGTTCAAGAATAATGCTTTCTTGCGGAGAACTGGATGATATCTGACTAGCGGGTGGATGGAATCGATGGATGGCTTTCTGTTGATTCCTCCCTCTTGCTTGGCGTTCACTGCCTGGATCTTCGATGTATGGGCAACATCCAATTTGTCTATGAACTTCTTCAAAGTAGGGGAAAGACGGTCGTAAGCTTCAATCATGTCGACAAACTGGGTATCACCGCCAGCTCCAGTTTGAAGCATAGTCAAGGCAGTGATTCCGGGTGGCTGAGTCTCGTATGAGACATCAGAGTGAAAGGAGACATTACTCAATCTTCTGGCAAGTAGTCTCTGCTGTTCACCTTTATTTCCACGTCTAAATGTGAGATGAAAGACAGACTGGCCCAAAGGAGCACCCGAGGTCGGATGCACGTGCAATGGACCATAGTACTCGCCCCATTTCTTCAAGTCATCAAACGACAAGTTCTTGAAGTCTTGGTCTCTGAAGGCAACAACACCTCTCTGTTCAATAAGAAGAGCAAGGTCGTCTTTTTGGCGATCGGTCAACTTACTGAGCTGAAGTCCTCTTATCTCCGAGCCAAGCTTTGGCGTGATATTCTTCTTAATCGCACCAGTTCCCTTGAGCAAGGAGTCGAAAGTTGGATCGCCAAAAAATCCCCGATCTGTGTGTTTAAATGGCTCTGGGTTCCTAAAAGCATTATCTTGCTTTGGATCCCAAGTAGGAACCCACTTAGGGTATTTCACATGCTTATAGTTATCAAGTGAAATGGTTCTGACGCCATCTCGGATGGTGTCTTCCTCTTTAGAGGGGTGAATAGAATCGTCGAAGTATCCTTTGATTAAGGTTGCCATGTCTAATATTTGCTATCTGTACTAGATGAAGTGATTGTCAGTAAGCACTAACAATTAGGCCTACTCCATACGTTAATATTTTACTTCGAACTCTCACCCCTTTTATACCTGGACATATCCTTTCATCATTAACGTTTTCCAAATATTCTGATGTACATCCTGCATGCCACAACCACAGTTTGGTACGAACCGAACCGATCTCAGGTTTAAGTGTCTTGATGTAACGATACTAATATGTCAAACAGTTTTTCGTCAATTGGTAATCATATTGACACAAATCTGCAGTATATCTGGTCATATGATATTTCATAAAAGGTTCGGTTATTTTCAATTACACGAGGTGATCTTCCCCGCCACATCTTTTTATCTTGAGATTTTCTGTACATTTGGATACTAAAGTAATTGTTGTTTTCTATGGGGAATTTCAAATATTTTAGCTGCGAGGCTGATTTTGGGACCTGATAGAGTTTTATTGATTAGAGGTATTGTGCCTTATCGCTACTGATAAACCTTATTTTTTATTTCTTGGCCATGTATTTATTCTGTAGAAAGATCTGAGCTACCTTTTTTTTTTACTAAGTGACACCTCCAATTTACCTCAATTTACACAGCAAATAGCCACGTGGCTTGTTTTTACTTCAGACTGATCCTGCAATCAGCCAGTTACAAACCTATATTCTGCATATTTACTATTATGTTATTAATGCCACTTTCCTCTATTCTCATCATTGACACATTTCCAGATTTATTACCAGATGAAATGAGACTGGTGTTGGCACTAAAAAAACACAATATAAAATAAGAGCGCGCTAAAAAAGCAACTAATGAAGAAGTCTTCCCCTCTTTTTTTTTCTTCTTGCTTTATAGCCACCACAGTGGCTGTGAACGTTAAGTAATCAAGCTAGCGTACTGCTCATTGGACAGTTCTGAGAATTTAAATAATGTGTCAATCATCCAACCTATTTTATATGTTGATGTAATTGATTTTGAGAATATATATTGTGGTTCAGATTGATTTCGAATCTGGTCTGAAATACCATACAGCTAGCTGAGCAAATTATAGGCCACCTAATTCTAACATGCTCTATATTGCTACCAGATTCTTCATTACACCAAAACACCTGACTGGGTATAATTCACTGATATAAGTTGTTGGCTCTTCTAATGCTTTTTTCACTTCCTCTCATTCCTTTTCAAAGGATTTAAACAATAGGAGTACTTGAAATTCCATCAAGATCTTAGTAGCACGATCAGGTTCACTTAGATCCAAAAAGTTCCTTTATGCAGAATGATATTTTATTCTAGGGTTTTCTACGTTTGATACTAACAGAACTAGTTGGGAAAGCACATGTAAAAGCATAATAAGTAATAAGTAGTGTTACATATCTAAACCTAATCATTTGATGAGAAAAGAGATACCAAAATCATACTGCTCTAATAAAACATTTCAAACCTGTCATTCAATATTACTCTTCAGGATCAATTAAGTTTGACTTGTCCAATCTTTGCCAAATCCTCCGGAGAAAAGACAAAGTCAGAGTCATCGGCTACAGTGATATCCTTAAACGTGTTGGTGATTTTGGAAAGATCATCTGTTAAGCCGTAGTTATCCTTGGTAATGTCACTTGGATTCTTCCAACGGAAAAGCTCTGTATACTCATTGTGCACGTTGTTGAGACGGTCAACAATAGTTTCACCCAAAACTGGAAGGAACTTAAAGCCATGTGAAGAACCACCAGTCGCAACCAAAAGGTTAGTGACAGAAGGAACGTAGTCAAGGACAAAGTCACTGTTGATCGCATCCGTGTACCACAACAACTTGGAGACGATCTTCAAGCCTTTGGCTTTGGCGACATCCGGTGCAATTGCAAGAATAGTATCTTTGGCCTCCTTAATAACAGACTTAGGAAGCCTATCATTGCCAAATGTGACAGGTACAGACACATATTGACCATTAAATTTAACGGGGTTTCTGTACCGTCTCTGTCTAAGATTAAGCTTGAGAATACCCTCCTTGCGGCTTGGAGGAAAGAAGGCAAAGCCACCTTCCAAAGGAGCATGGCCATGAATCTGGTCAAATTCACTTGACGTGGTCTTCCATTGGATATGTGGGTACTGAGAGTACTTATCTATCAAATCCTGCCGGTCTTTAGGAATGATAAAGTAGACAATGTTAGCCAATGAGGCTTGAATACGATGATTCAACTCTGGAACCAAGGATGCTGTCCAAGGACCAGCAGCAGCAACCACAAGGTCTGATCTGTGTTCTTTACCATCGGTAGTGACGATTCCTTCTGCTTTTGAACCTCGTTTAGAGCATTTGCCTTTCACCAAGGATTTGAATGTTCCTTCCTCGCCAAAATGAAAAACAACTCCGTGCTTTTCGAGGAAAAGCTTCACAAGATAGCAGGCCTTATCTGCCTTGATCATTCTGCCAACACCGTCTATATATCCAGAAACTTGCGGAACGATACCTCTGGATTTCCAGTCCTCAATGACCTCCAATCCTTTGGACAAACCAAGCAACTTGGCACTTAACCTTCTCTCGGGGGAGCTGACATCAAATTGTGTTCCATCGAGACCTAACTCTTTCAAGCCAGAAATATTGAGCTTTTCCACTGGACCCACTTCATTCTGGTCTCCAATACGAAGACCTGTGGTGTGTCTAATAAGCTCATAGTCGGTATCCCAAAGCTTGGCCTTATCCCCGTCAGAGAGGTTTCTTAGGTCATTGGACCACTTCAACCAAGTCTGCAAAGCTTTTGCAGACAACTTTCCGTACTTGTTGCTTCCATCGTTGTAAATCCGGTAAAATTTGTTGATGTCTGCACTCGCGCTATCTGTGTGGTGAAGTGGATTATATCTACTTTTCTCAAGATCGTTCTTATCAAAAATCTCGATGTTTTTATATCCGTCTTTAACCAAGTGATATGCTGTGGATAGCCCAAACACTCCAGCTCCCACAATAATGATCTTTGAATCCTTTGTGATGCCCATACTGCCTTATTATTGTTTCCGTTTTGTTATATCTTTTTGCTTATTAAAGGATCCTTAACTCCTCATTCAAAGCTCAATTGAAAACTTGAAGTTACTTTTCTGTTTTCACTGGAAGAAATCATGTAACAATTTCCCTCATAATGTTCATGGTCTTTTGTGATGTTCTTTATTTAATCTTTATATAGACACCAGATAAGATCTTTGGACCATGTACTTTTGGTAGGTGTGGCATTCCAACAAAGCCACAAGTATACACACCATAATATTTGAAGCGATAAACCCTAGCGGACTTTCCTTTCCTAATTTGCACAGAGACCCGCGGGTGCTTATGTCCACAATAAATGGTTCTTCCAATTGAGATCGAATCCATATAAATCACATTGGCCCAATATTAAAGAGTTGAAAGACAGAGGAAACAGAAAAGCATGGCGCTTATTTCCACTGGATGATTCTGTTAATTTCCCAATATCTCATGCTTTGCTTTTTCACCATGACACAATCTATTAGGGGATATATTAAGGGATTTTAACATAGTCAAACAATGCCGTTTCATCTATAAGACTGTAAGTTATACAGTTTTACTTCATATAGCTTTACTTTATATAATTTTAGCTTCATATAGTCCAAATATAATGTTTCCTTTAAATTAAGTCTACTTTACGATAGATTCACGGTTTGTTGAGTCACAAAAAAGTTTTGTTATTGCATTAGTTTGTCGGACACGAAGACAGATAAATAAGAAAGTACTTGATTTAAAAAAAAAGAATGAATGCTCACAAAGGATAAATAAAATTCTTGTTCTCAAGATCAGTAAGATCAAGCATGGAAATGTCCACCTCCTTCTTATGTGTAGTTCCATCCTCATCTGTAACATCAATGTAACCGTACTGAGGAACTTCACCATTAGCAATAGCTGCCAACCTTTGCTTATTACGGCGGTTAAGTATGTATCTGATGATAAGCAAAATGACAGGAGCAGTAAACCATGAGAAGATAATTTGCATCAACCATGGAACAACATAACGTGGCTGATAGCGCTTATTCCACATCTGGGGGCAGATGATGTTACTGATAGAGTATGAAATCATAAATAACGCTGTTCTTGTTAGTCTCTTGGTGTAGCCAGCGGCTGTAGCCTGAGTCAAAGAGAAAGCAAGAATGTAAGCGGTACCGTTTGGACGGGTCATAAATATTCCAGCCAAGATACCCGGTTTGTTATCCCAAGGAATGGTGATGGCAAGGATGGCTCCCACAAAACAGATGGACATTAAGCCACAGGCCAAGTAGACAGACTGCTTTCTGAAGCGAGACATGAAAAGAGCACCTACAATGGCACAAACTGTGGAGAAACCATTCTGAACCACCATAAGAAGAGTTGTAGTGAGGTGGTTGAAGCCCAATTGAGTGTAGATAATGGATGCCTGGTACGTTGTAGAATTCTCCAACATCTGCAAAAAGCAAAACAACACAAAAAGCCAGGTAATTGGATCCTTGAGAGCCTCGATAAGTTGGTATTTTTTGAATGTCTTCTGCTCGATAGATGACTTAGAACTCTTCTTAACCCTCTGAATGATGTGAATCCGCTCTTCAATAGTGAAAATCTTCGATGTAGCTGGGTTATCTGGATAGTAGAAGTAGCTGAACACACAAACAATGTTGGAGACAAGGCCCACCAGCAACCAGAACCACTTCCAAGGTCTCCATTTCTCGACGAACTGTAATCCATAAGCGATAAATCCAATTGGAACATCTATTCCAAGACACGAGATCCAAAAAATGGGGTTGACAATTGCCTGCTCATCTAGTGGGAAAAACATGGCCAGAGTATGCTCTACTGCGGGAGTAATACCAGACTCTGTAAAACCCAAAAAGAATCTAACAGCCATCACACCACTATAACTCTTCACTCCAAGCATACAGTACCCAAGAACAGACCACAATGCAGTTGTGAACACTATGAATTTGGACATTGGAATACGCTGAAAGAGATAGTGAGATGGAATCTGGCCTAGAATGTAACCCACGTAGAAAATAGTCAATACATTGTTATAATCTGCAGAGTTCATACCAGTATCGTCCCAAAGGCCCATCAAACTTGAGTAACTGATCGAGTCCTTATCTATGAACAACGTGGCATTCACCATAAAGCAGAGCGGCAGTACCGTGAGCCATAACTTCCTCTTCAATCTTTTCTCACCTTCCTTAGTAAGGGGTGCGACAGAACCACCATTTTGTGAAATAAGGTCCAAAGTCACATCCGCACCTTTTCTCTTGATTTCAAATTTGCTCTGTTCATCGCTGGATTCGATTCCGCTGATATTTGACTGTTCGCCAGTGACAACTGTCACAGACTTGGTATCATTTTTGATGCTTTCTTCGTCGTCTGTAGCCATTTTGGTTGTTCTGAAAGCAGCACAGTTCTGGATCTAAGTTTTGTACACTTCATGATATTTCTATCATCTGTAGTCTTGCTGCAATCTATTCATCAAATTTCTCAATCTACTCTTCTTATATACCCTGAAAAGTTTTAGCGCATACAGTTGTCAAAATACACATTGGAATATATTCTGAATCAAAATCACTACTTAATACGTATAGAGATATCCACAACGGATCACTTTACGGAGCCTTATCTCTGAATACAGAAGATTCTACACACTAGTGTCCTTTGAGTCAAATTTGCCGCATGCCAAATTGGGATGTGTGGCTTCAAGTTTGGCTAAACCTTATAACAATGTGGCTGAAAGGCTAATAGCACTATCCTGTAACCTCAGACGAATCGTCACAATATATTTTTTTATGAATTTTTTTTCTCTCGTAGCTCCTATAAGGCGAAACTTAATTCCGCTTGATCTTATCCCAGCTCTATGTGTGTTAGTGATATGTAAATCAGTAAAAAAAAATGGGGAGGGGACATCGAGGTTGCGGAGACGGATTTCTGTTTTGGTAACTGGTTACTATTTTCCACTATGGCTGTTTGAACCGCTGCTTCCAACAATGTATCGTACTTTCCGCTGGCTTTTCTGTATTCACCCTATCCTTGATTTTACAAGCAGTTGTGGATATTTGTGCCCTATATAAATGGATGGCCAAGCCTTTATAGAAAACCATAGTTCAACATCTGGCTAGTAAATACTTGAGGTAACTGTAGGTGCTACAAAGCAGCTGAAAAGTTAGCACCAAAACTAAAGTCCCAACGCTTTGTACGAGAAAGAAATCGAAACATCATTATATATAAAAATCGGAATGGCAGAATTGGACAAGATCGAGCTCAAGGACAGGCATTTGGTGAACGGATACGAGTTTCCAGTTGCGTATCAAGTGAAAAACACAAGCAAACATGTTTCAACGGATGAGGTTGCTGAATTGTTGAAAAAAAAGGCCGAGCAAGGATTTTTTAGGGACGTTTTGAATAAGAACGGGGCCATTGTACTCAGATTGGGAAACACCGACCCCGATGTTCTTTCCAAATATGTGAAGGCCATCGGATATGGTAGCAATCTTGTTCCATTTGTCCAAAACGGATCTACTGCAGAAAGAACACATATCACAGATGTTTTAACTACAGCCAATGAGGGGCCAAGCGAGATCGAACTCTATCAACATAATGAGTTCTCTCGTTTTAAAACGTATCCAAGCACTCTTTTTTTTGCATGTACTAAGTACACTGCTAAAGGTGGTGAAACACCGATTGTTCACGGAGCAGAGACTTTCGAAGACGTCAAGCGTAAAAATCCAAAGTTTCTCAAACAGCTCGCCAAGAGAGGGTTACTATTTAGTCAAATCTGGGCTTACAAGAGTTCCAATAGAACTGGGTGGCAGGATTACTACTCTTTCGGAAGAACAATTAAGCCAGAAGATACATTGGAACAAAGAAAGGAGAAAGCTGGCAAAATTTGCTTTGACCACATCAGCGAGGATTTCAGGTGGGATAAAGATAATAACCTCGATGTGAAAGAACACACAGAACCAGTTAAGCTTTACAATAATGGAGAGAAAAAATATGGCGTTCTTTTCGATAGTATTCCAGCGTTTTACGGTGACATAAAAGATAAAAAGAACAGTTATGGTAAGACAACAGAGATTTCATATGATGATAATGAAGACCCGATCCCCCACGAAGACCTGGACCTAATTCTTCAGAGTTCTTTGGACACTGAGTACAATCATAAGTGGGTTGCAGGAGATTTGGCTATTGTCAATAATTACCAAGTTAGTCACGGAAGAAAACCATGGAGAGATGGCGAACGCAAGGTTATTGTTAGTATGTGGGACAATCCAAACAAGCCAGACTTTCCTCGCTACTCCGAGGATTAGAATATGTGACAAAGCTGTTTTATAACGCACTTTGATCGTGTGAATGAAAATAATGAATAAGAAGAGAAAATTTAGAAAAAATTAAAGCCAAACGAAAATGAAAAATATAATAATGACCGTAAATGATCCGGTAGGCGCGCGCTTATCTGAGCCATAGATAATTTTTTAGGGGTGCAGTATTCTGGAAAGTCATCCGATATCCTTATCAGTTAGTCAAATAATTTGTAGTGAACTGTCTTTTTCGGCAAGATCTGCTCCTTTTTTGTAACAAACGTTATTTTATGATCCATAACTTAATTTCCTGTGGTCTGGATTATGTTCTGGTAGCTTACTTCATAAACCTACTCGGTTTGTTCTATTTTTATTCTTTTAAAGTATGATCGGTAATCTTTTCGTATTTTATATTTCCATCATAGATATGGGAATCAGTTTCTGACCTTCAATTTGATTTGCAAGACTTAATATTCCATAGCTTTCTGACGGCCACACTATTTATCCATTGTAACTCTACATAAGACCTATCTTTTGCAATGTTTAACAGCCCTAAAGTACCGTGGTGCGAGGATGTGCTTCAAAATAAGTGTGAATAATAGATGCACGACATCGCGTCTATCCGTTATCTTTTTTCTTTAAAAATATTATTTCTATTGTTGCGGGCCTGCCACACCACACATACCGATTATCCTGGTATACAATAAATAAGTCAACTAATGGTATGATATCGGAAATATATGAACCAGCTTTATTTTTGTGACACGTCCATGATTACGGACTGGTGAGTCACATTTTTGGAATTTAGTGTGGATATATAAGCGGTGTTGGGTGGTGTCCATACAAATTCCGGTATGGATCTAATCTGATAGATATATATTTTATTTGGGTCATCTTTCCCCCCTTTTTCCTCTTTGATCAAATTTCCTCAATAAACGTGTGTCAGGAAAATAAAAAATACAAATAAATAAACTAAAAAGATAAATCCTCATTGTGCACACATTTCCACATTTCTTTGATACATCTACATCTGCTTCATTCTCTTTTTATTTAATCTACTCACTTTTTTTTTCCTTTAACTTTCATTTGAAACGCTGGATTGAGTTCAATCCGGTTTTCTTAAATAGCTGTTGAATTACCAATTAACAGTCTAATCAATCGACATAATTCTGGCCGCTTGGTTCTCATCAATTGGTATATATCTGATCAGGTCTCTCTAATTTCAGATAAGGGCAAGTTGGACTAGCACGAAGTGACACGTACTCACGCAGATATTCTAGGCCTATACAAATATTCAAGGACCCGAAAATCTTCTAAGATATGTCGAGCCGTTCTGAGTTGCCAAGCTCGTGCCATAGAACAGAAAACAGGGACTGTCAATTGAGGCAAAATGAGATAGATTTAGAATCTATCCAAGATAAAGACAACAATTATTCTTCAGAGAATAATATCATTCCTTGTTCACAGGGTATTGGTGCTTCCGATGCTTTACCATTACAAAGACAAGATAGCATTCTATCAGCAGGAAATTCCATGTTGAAAGTACTGCATATTCCCGGAACAGAAATAGATAGTACAGCATTTTCTATGGAGAGGGCAACTTCATCTTCCTGGCAGCCCCTTTTGAACGTCAGAACCCCACCAGATCTTGAGCTTGGATTTTCACCCAGACCACCGGCCATTTCCACATTTCAGTTTCCAAGGTGTGTTGGAGACTCTGATTACGTTATAGTGGATAAAGATGTTCTTTCGAGCACTCATGAGGGATCAAGCATTGATAATGCGTTGGAAATCATGGCTGGTAAGGCAAATCGTCACAACTCCAATGCAGAGTCAATCCTTTCGAGCTCTCCAGATATGGAAGATCTGCAATCTTCACGGGGAACGTTCAGAAGCGGCAATATTGAAGAAACTGGCATGCTTCCAAGAAGTCCGGACAGCAGACTCTCGCAGACTGAGGAATTTGAGCAGATCTCGATTCCTAGTACATCTGATGAAGAGATGATCGAAACTGACCAGATTTCAAATATTATCCCCTCCTTTATTATGCCCAAAGTCTCTGTTATCTCATTGGATAGTTCAAAAAAATCAGAAACGACCGATAACCCAGTCAATATTCAGATTGTGGGAAGGGGTGGAAATCTCCTAATACATAGACTATGTGCTTATAAGAAAACGCTAGGAAATGTTGCATTCCAGCTGAAAGCCAAGCCAATTCCCAACATCATTCTCTGGATTGTGGATTCAGCAAACTGTGTTCTTCCCCAGGTGGAAAAGAGACCGGTTCTTCCGGTCTGGATCAATAGCGATGGAAAAATGTTCCCTTCTGTGGATATTGGCACAGCGCAGTATTTTGTGTGCAAGCCACTCAAAATGAAGTCTTTAAATGATGATCTTATGACTTTGATTGACTTTTTAAGCTGTCTGGGAAAGGATCACGAGCTTGTCGATGGATTATTATACGAAGGAAGAATAGGCTCTTCAATGGCCCTTAAAAGTGTTAATCTGGTGCTTATTAAAAGTGCCGATAGGAAAGTCAGCAGTACGGATGTCTCCCGAGTTTCCACAGGAAAATATAGTGGGAAAAGTAATATAAGAAAGCTGAAAAATCAGAGATGTAGACAGCAGAAATTGAAGGTGAGAATCTTCGTCGGGTTTTCTTTTGGAATCGTGTCGGTTGCTCTGATTGTAATTTGGAAAGGATTGGGAGTCATCCAGGAACGGATAGATGCGGCAGAAATTGTTCAGATACAAGCTCCTAGATTCAAACAGCTTCCAGTCTATATTGCAGAGATGAATAGGGCTTTGTCTACCGGCTATAGTCGGTATCTCTCTGAGATAAATACCCAACCAATGCTTTCTTGGCAGAGATACATAACTGACTGGGATAATTTCCTATATTTGAAGATGGATAATCTTGCCGGTGAGTTCGAGGAATTGAGTCAGATCGTCTCTTTTCGGGGCCTGCAGATATTTCAACGCCTGAAACTGTTTGTAGAGAATATTGTGGGCATTTTTGACGCTGATTGAATTGATTTGAATGGCATCGAAACACTATTGGAAAAAATGCAAGACTCGATTAATGCTGATTGAATTAATTTGAATGGCATCGAAACATTATTGGAAAAAATGCAAGACTCGATTAATGGTAGTTGCCGGCTTGTTGGGTCGTTGAGGATTTTGGTCAAATTGCTATACTGGGAGCTTTCTATTTGGGGTTTGTTTTTATTTAAGGTTTTATATTTAAGATTGCGTTTTCAAGATCGCATACTCAAAATTTTCTATTTAAGGTTTTCCATTTAATATTATGCTACTTATAGCCTATTCCGAGTACTCTGTTATTTCTTTTTAAATCTACATGGCATGGTGAACATAATGACTTCAAAAAAATGTGTGTCCACTCCTCAATATGAGAATTTCAAGGATCTTTTTTTTTTGTTGTTGTTCCCTACTTCTCCAAAGCTGAAAAACTTCTACCCTCAAAAATATCTACACCAGCTTAAGCTATACAGTAAATTCTAAATCAGGCATCCTACAACAGCTCAATAAACAGTATAACACATTAGTGAATCTATTCAGAACTCTTTGCCAACCTTTTTCAATAGATATTCGGGTCGGATAGCATACATTTCACTCACCAAAAATGGCTCTCTCCCCTGCTGAAAGAGCATACATATACGATTCCTTGGTTTCACCACAAGTGGCAAGAGCAGATTCCAGGAAGCCAACACAATTTCGTCCATTAAAGGCGACATGCTCCTTTTTGCCGAACTCAAATGGCTCGTCCAGAATTTCAACAGTGGACGGTCTTGAGTGCATAACAAGCGTGAAAGCAAACGTTTTACGGACAAACAATGTGAATGAGCTCATTCAGGTTGATGTGGACATACAAGGCCAAAGAGATGACTCTGATTTATGTGTGGATATTTCCAGTGTGCTTAGCCGAGCACTCACGAGTAATATGGACAGATCAAAGCTTAGACTCACGGACAAATATAGCTTCCAGTTGTTTATAGACGTGGTGGTATTATCTATACCTACGGACTTCCAATCATCGTCATACACTCTTTATTCACTCATATCGCTTGCATCCATGGGCTGCTACCTTGCGCTCAGATCTACTAAGCTTCCACTTCTAGTTTCAACGACAAACGATAAGGAGGTGGAAGAAGAACCAACGTTTTCTGATGATTGGGAGTCGTGTGTTGACCTCATTCCTAAGGACTCAAATGCGTTGCCAACTCTTATGTTTATGGTTGGAGTTGTGGGAAATAACGTGATAGCCGATCCTTCGTTGGAGGAGCAACAGGTTTCAGAGTCTGGATTGTGTATAGGCTACAACAATGGCGATATTGCAGCTCCAGTGGAATCGGTTTCACTCTCCTCTGTTGACGGTAAGGGTTTCAGTGAAAAAGCACTGCTTAAATCGTTTGATCTTGTCAGACAGATGGGCAGTGCTGTCACAAATGCCCTTGATGTAATAGCAGCGCAGAATCCGGCCCAGGTGGAAGCTGCATTTTGAGTGCATTATGTACTTGGATTCCATGTCATGCCATGTGTATGCGGTGTACGGAGGAAGCTGCATTTTGAGTCCATTATGTACTTGGATTCCAAGTCATGCCATGTGTATGCGGTGTACGGATGCCTGATTATAGCCCTACTTCGGTGTATAGATATAGATGTATTAAGTATATTGGAATAAAAGGACGTAATGATAGGAGTGAAATTAGATGGCACTGCTGGATAGGAAGTTAGAAGATCAACACAGACGCTCTCACATATCTTTATTCAAAAGTATTACAAGATAAATGTTTACTGTCATAGGGCTAAAATCATACGGCTCATGGTATATAACTTATTAGCATGAACACGTCTAGTTTATTAATCTAAATCTTAGCAATGCTGGACAGAATAAGCATGCACAATTACAGCAGTAGCCGTCTGAATATTCATAGAACGCACAATTCCAATCTGTTTGATAACAACGCAGAAGTCAAGCTCCGAGAGAATTTTCGCTGGAATACCTTCTCTTTCCTTGCCAAGCACGATAAGTGACTTTTCAGGGAATTCAAGTTTGCTATCCAACTCGACGGAGTTGTCGGTTTGCTCTAAACCAATAAGTGCGTATCCTTCCAGTTTCTTCATTCGCAAGAATGTCACGATATCCGGTTGCTTCACCTCCAGCATAGGCATCCACCTATCAGCAGTAACTGCAACACTTAAAAAGCGTTTATCGCTTTTGACATTGAAATCATCCATCGTCATCCATCCAGCACCCAAGCAGTCGCAAAGACGGCATATTCCACCTAAGTTTGGAGGCTTATCCACTAAGGAGGCCATCACAATCAAAGGAGAGCGCTTGATATTGGTCATCGATCTGGCTTGCGAGTCTGTGTCCAACACTGTAGACCATGTCCCACTTTTGATCTGAAGCATGTTTGAGGCATCTTCCTCCTCAACACCAGAAAACGTGTCGAGCTTCACCTCTGATCCTCTTGGGTGTTCAACCCAAAGATTCTTCTGATCGTGACCAATTGGAATTCGAAGCTTTTCCTGTTGCTCTGGAGATAAGCAACGCTTCCATTGCTTCTCAAAGATTGCATCCACCTCTCTGTCGCACACCTTAAGCAAAACACCGCCATTGATTCCACACAAATTCAAGTCGCCTGTTATATTCCACAACATGGCATCTCCAGATTTATACTTCCCAGCATCTGCTAGACCCATATATAACGCATGAATTCCTCCAACAGTTTTAAGTATGTCTGCAGAGATCTTCAAATGCTTTCGCTGGATCTCTTCGTACAGAAAGCAGGCCATAGACGTTGAGAAATGTCTCGTCACAGCCCTGTTTGAAGTTGAAAATGGAAGAACCGTGTCCAGCAAAAACCGTTCAAGACACTTCGCCTCTTCCTCGGGCTTCATCTGCAGAATAACCACTGCAATGAGACGCTCGTATAGCTTGATGATCATCGGCTTCTGATGCTTTAGTCCGTTCTCAAAGAGTCTCTCCACTTTGCTCTGTAATTCTGGGTACCGATGGAGCGTTAGGGCAATGATCCACTCTATGTAGATCCTACATAGAGGAGAAGGCTCAGTGAATAGAAGCGGAGCAACTACTTCCAGCACATTCTTCTCCAACACATCTTTACGCACCACATCCAAAGTTTGTAGCATGCACTGGAACAATTGGATTCTTTTCCATTGCTCGACAAGGTCTGTCCTTTTCACCGGTTTGAAAAGATGGAAAATTGCGTTGTTCTCCAAAATGTAGGACCAGATGCTCTCGCCAAGTTTGTGTCCTCGAATAGATCCGATTGCTGCCTTTAACTTTATCCGGTAATCCACCTCCGGCTTGCCATATATTGAGTTGTACAAGTTGACACCAGATAAATTGTACTCTGAGTCATAGAGTTCAGACAGAACATAGTCCACAAGAAAAACACCATCTGTACTTTGATGCAAAAACGCTCCTTTCACTAAAAGCTTCGCGATCCATGGAAAGCCCTCAAATTTATCGTTATCTTGAAGCTGAAGCTTTGAAATGTTGTCAAAAAGAACAGTAAGCAAAGACTTTCTGGTCTTAGATGTCTCAAGTAAACTTTCACAGATATCACAAATTGTCTTGGATAATTCGTCATCACCTCTAGCAAGTTCTAAAAGCTTTGAACCTGTCAAAAGGTTTATAAATTTGTGATGCATGTCTCTCTCAGACATGATGAGTCGATCTCTTGTCAGGTCACGCCAGATACTGTCGAGATTTTGAATAATCAACTTGGCATCTCCTTTACAAATACTATCGTAATTGTCAAGTAAAGACATCAGCATCTCGATATTTCCCCTATGGGAAAGTGATTCGGATTTGTCGATCATTTCGGATGAGAAATGTAAAACAGCAGACTTCCTCTGATCGTCTAACTCACAAGCAGGAATCATTCTAGCAATTGTGCTCATAAGCAAGCCAAGAAACTCATCCTTAATATGATAAACAAATCTATCATTTGCCAATTTTGGTATCTTTTCAAAAGCCTGCGAACCCAATCTCAGTAATGATTCAATCTCCATGGTAAAATTTTCGTTGTAAACGCATTCCTTAACGCAATGACTAAATAATTTAAACCGGTTAACAGCTTTTCCAGCCGAAGATGAATCCTTCACCTCAAGTAGCTCATTTTGAAGCTTCTGCAACATCTCCCTGAGATCAACTTGCTCCCAAAACCGATAGCTGAACAAATCCTTATTTTGCAAGATGAATCCACTTTCAGCATACAAATCAGACTCGATTGCCGAAGACATCTGGAACATTCGGCCAATAATACTGCCAAGCCGCTTTGACACGTTTTTTTCAAGAAGCAATGTGCTAAAATCAAGGTTTGATTTACCACATTCAAATAGAAAAGTATCAAATTGAGAGTAAGAAAGAACGCTTTCAGCGATAGCTGAAGCATCAACACTTCGCTTCAGTAGATAGGATGACATGGCAACAAGTGCATCCAATTCAAAGCCAACATGACATACTTCTTGGTAATGTTTCAAAGTTTCTGAAAGTCTGAACTGCTCGCTGAAAAGATCAATGAAAAGCTCTTCATTTTCTGAGTAAATTTCAAAGCCATTAAAATGTGCGTGATGTCCGATAGCAGAAAATATGGTGATATCATCCACATTGGCACAATTGATATAAGTAAGAAGACGCAACTGCAAAGTCTGAAGCACTTTGGTCCACAGCACAGACCCAGAGCCATCTTCAAATAAGGGTGTGATTAGTGCCAAAGATTCGCCTGTAAGACAACTTCTTTTCATTGACTTCAAGCCTTTGAGAATTCCAGATAACAAATATATCCTAACCGGTCCATATGCCATCTTGTAATTGCCAAGCACTTCAAGCAATGCATTTACGAAAGACACCTGATTGTCTTCTGTTTGAAGAGATGTGATGCACTTGCTGATAAAGTCGGAAAATTGTTCTCCATACGGGCATGAATAGTTACCGTCAAATGATTTTTCAACAGTGAAATGACCAGCCATTAAGGCAAATGGTAGAAATGTAGATGTGAGGAAATAATGGTCGACATTAAATATCCCCATGCTTGACTCGGGAAGGGATAATGCCAAGTCTAAAGCAAAAGACTTGATTCTAACAGTTGGTGCTCTGAATCCAACGGCAAGAATTGTAAGTGCAAACGAGACTGGGATGCCAGAACTTGGTGACACAATTTTAATCAAATCGTTCTTAGCAGCCTCTGCTTGATTCATTGAGATATCAATTCCCATAATTTCGTAAAGAGTGAAGAATCTGTACCAGCGCTTCAAACTTTCAGTCTTCTCGGTCATCTTCCATTTAAATATTGGAGTATCCACGTCATTTGAAAGACTTGCAAGAGTCTTTTCAAGAATAACAAGTGAGAACTTCCTTTGTTCTCGACTTATACCGGATAGTCCATTGCGAATGTACCGCCAATAACTTCCCTTTGATGTTCTCTCTTGGAAACTTTCCGAAATTTGTAAATTTTTAACTCCAACATTATCCAAAATCCAATACCAGAGAGTGTATGCAGCAGAACCAAAGTCCTTCTGACTGATATCCAAAAGTTTTCCAATCGATGCATATGCAAAGTCCAGTATACTCTCATGTGAACAAATATACGATATCCTCCACTTTAGAATATCCAATGCCAAATGTGATATACTCAAGTCTCCACTAGTTGTATAAAGTATAGCAATCCTCTCAAGTAGGTTATTAGAGTACAAAGCTTTGATATGATCGTCGTTCATGAATAGGTAATTGATAAAATCTAAGTACTTCTCACAATCTTTATGGTTCAAGGAATCGTCCTCACTTGAATCTGATTTCTTTTCGATATATTTTTGCACTGCAAATGTCCATATTTCATCGTTGAATGTCCGTCTGTTTTGCACAGAATAATGAAGTAGTTTGTCAATTGCTAGATCAAGAAGCTTCTCAAACAATCCTTCCTCTCTGAAAAGTCTGCAAAATTTGATGATCGGGCTTCTGTGATTATCCTCACAAACCAATCCTTGAACATAAATCACCACCTCATTAAAAAACTTCTTCTTTAATTCGGGGGAGAGGCTAATTATCTCCGAAAATGCAGCTGAATACGCCTCTTTCTGTTCCTGATCAAGCTCATTGGTCGATGATAACTTTGCAAATAGCTTTTGAGCGATGATGTCTCGTTGGGACGAGTCTAATGACTCGGCAATGAGTGCCAATGACGTGATAGGCATGCCTTTTCCAGTCTATTTGGCTTTATTCTAGATACTAGGGGGACTGGCTGCTGAGAAATGGAAAAATGTGAAAATTTCAAAGCAAGTTGATAGCTATCATCTTCCGATCCTCTTTTCCTGAGTACATGAATAAAAAAATAAAGAACAAAAATAAAAGAAAAAAGTTTTTTTTTTTTCATCCGCCCTTTGATGCACCTTTACACCGCAATAAGCTCTTATCAGTAAAGGCTTATCGTAGCGGATTCGATATGCCTACTTCCAGCAGAAAGTACTTAGATAAGAGTAGCATTCCATCCTTCTTCGTTTTCTTTCTCAGTTTTACTTTTCGTGTGCCTCATTTAACACATCATTCGCAGCATTAATTACTTCAGCGTCTTTTGATGCCTTGTCCATCCAGCGATCAATCAAAGCTTTATTCTCCTTCTTTAGTTTATCAATTGTCTTGTGTAAAAGGTTGTTTTCTATCTGTAAGGACAACACACTATCATTTATGCCCTCTATATTTTGGCTTTTAATCTTTGCTTCCTCTTGGGTTCTCTCATACTTACCTTTCAATTCCACATAGCCGTCCTTTAAGAGTCTAAGTGACTTTTGAAGTGAGTTAACCTCCTCTTTCAAAGATGATATTTCTTCCTTCTGCCCTTCAAATATGTGATTCTGGTTGTCAAACTTCTTCTTCAAAACTCTGTTTTCTGTAGTTACCTCCTCTATCATCTTGCCTGAGTCATGTTGTGATAATGTTGCCACTAATACATCATTTTGTCTTTTTTGGTCGCATATAAAGCTTAAAGATTTAAAGATTGCAGAGTCTTTTGTTTCTTTTCTATCTCTCTCTATTAGCCGATCAAGCAATGTTTCCCGCCAACTTGAGCCTGATATCATTTTTTTAGTGGCCAATACCGAGACATTAAACAAAATATTGAAAAGGCTCAGAATTTATAGCTTTCAATCAATTGCGATAGAGTAAAAACGTAAATAAACGAGCGATCTCGCATTTTTTATTTTTTATTTTATCTTAATATTATGTTTTTCCTCTTTGATTCTTTTCTCTATTATACTCCCTTGCATATTGTCAATATTGACCACCTATCTTTTTCCCCCCTTTTCAATATATTTCATTTTCTTGCCATGCACTCTCTCTCATAAGAAGATCAATTTTTTAAACATTGAATTTCATAATTAACTGGAGTAGTAGATCAATCAGGAAATTTCAGAACTTTGTTTTTTCTGAACAGCAGTCCAAAAAGGAATGCTTCATATTGGATATTGTGTGTCCTACCAGCTAAACTTCACATAACCAAAGATGATCCCTTCAATAAAAACGTCACCGCAAAAGTCCACAAAGCATATCAAGCGGAAATATAGTGTTGCTTCGTATCAGACGCAGCAGGATAATTCAGATGACACGCAATTGTTTGTGCAACCATCTGAAAAAAAAGATATAAGTGGTGATTTAGCAAGTGTATCAGAGGTTGGGAAAATTACCGATCAAAAGATTACAAAAGGCGGGACAGATGAAGATAAAGAGCAAGACGAGGCTAAGAGTCGTGACATAGAGAATTGTTCAAAGAATCGTGAAGAAGATGGAAAATCCAATGGTGCTGGTACTGCTGAAACAGAGGATAATCGATCCAAGCTTAAACGGACTGTTACTTTGAAGGAATATCGACATGAATTGATGATAGAACACGGTTTTGGTCCTAGCGAAGTTCAACCACAGGGAAGCAACAAGGTTGAAATAGAGAATAAGCCTGCACATAAGCGGAAATGGTCTCTCTGGTCGCTTTTGACTGGTGGAAATGAGCGCAACCACAGGGAAGCAGCAACGTTGAAATGGAGAATAAGCCTGTACATAAGCGGAAATGGTCTCTGTGGTCGCTTTTGACTGGTGGAAATGAGCGAAAAGCATCAGATAATACAGCCAGCATGAACACGGGAGAAATGTTGAGTGTGAAAAACGGAAAGGCGGTCTCGTTTGGCACCAGTAGTGCTCCTAGTGAGATTTCCGGTCGTTCTGAAGGCTCAATTCAAGCGTTTTATGGAGATGAAGAGTCGCAACTTAATAGCAGTGAAGAAGCTCTTGAACCTAACACGCTTTCAAAAGTTACCTCGTCAACAGGAGAAACAGACGAGCAGGCAGCAATTGAACATGAAATTCCAGGACCCCAAAAGGGACAGAAAAGTTGGTGGAAGCTGTGGTCGTGGAGTAGTTCAGACAGATTAGATTCCAGTAATACAACTTTGAACAGCGATCAGAGTTTGCAGGAGGAAAATGAGGAAGAAAGAGTTTTTCGGAAATCAGAGAAAGAGGCTCAACGAGTAATCGACGCTCGCACCTCAACGTATGAAATTCCAAGTTCCTGGGCTTATTTCCAGGATGAAAGTGAGAAAACAGGCCAAATATCAATATTTGGCACTAAATCTATGCGAGCACCGCTCACGGTTCGACAGAACGTTAAGTGTGGATATGACAAGACAGATAACGATGAGGTAATCCCTGATGAGGAGGACTCGTCATTAGTAGTCCCTGACTTTAATCGTAACTATCGTGATATCACTCTGCAAACAAAAGCTCGTATTCTCATATCGTCGCTAGGTGGGAATCTGATTAAGATGTTCGTTCCGGGAGAAACGCACTTGTATCACGAGTCGGCATACGATAGTGTGAAATCAAAGAAGAAGAAGGCAAAGAACGGTAGTGCGGATGATAAAGACAGTAGCAAAAGAGCTCTTATTATAGGAATTCACAGCTATCTCCCCCGCCAAATCACAGAAAATCTTGAGGAAGGTGATTCTGTCTGTGCCGGAAAAATGGTGGCAGTCGCATCCAAGGAGCTTGGGAAATGGGCCGATGAGAATAATTTGACGGTAAAGAAGCAGACAATCTCGATGGATGGATATGGTGAGTTTTTTGACAGGGTAAGCAACTGTTTGTCGTTGCTAGACAACTGGATAAATGCAGTTTCTTCCGCTGATATAGTTCTGGTTGTTGCTGATGTGCAATCAACCGCGATTGCGATACATGTGCTTTCCAGGCTAATAACAGCGGGATATCTTGAGAACACGGCATATCTGGGCTTCATCGGTTTGGCAGGAGTGTTCCTTGGTCCCTCCCTTGATGCAGATGCCAAGATTACCATAAAGAGAAGTGGTGACTCGCTTGAGAATAAAGTAATGGTTCAGTTGTTCGACTTCCAGGACTGCCAATCTCTTCAGAGTAAGGAATTACTACGTCATGTCAAAATCCTCATTGGCCGAAACGTGAAACTGACGTTGGCCGCTTCATTAACGGATACTTTAGCGCCAGTTTATTCCTCTCTATGTCTTCACGTTTCTCATCCGAACATCTTTAGAGCCATTTACATAGACGGGAGAAGTAAGCAACCCGACTTTATTATCACTTTGGTCAGCTTAGCTTTGACGATTAAGAACTTGAATTTGAATGATCACAAACTTCTGGTTGAGCTGAGCAGTATGTTTATTGCCATCGCATGGGAATATAGAAAACGCAAAAACTTTGCTGCCAATAAAAGGCGAAGTCATACAAATGCTATGTTTACAAACAGATATTTGTACCGGACAGGAATCCAAAACATGCTGGAAACCAGCAACCTCATGTTTAAGCAGACTGTGCAAGAGCAGGAGGATTTTGATATTGAAGAGATGAGCACAAACGAGTATCACATTCCATGGTGTATGCGCGGCTTTATAGAAGAGCTCTCCAAGTTAAAAAAGAAAGAAGATAGGAGAACAGACCGGCATTTTGATGTGGATACCGGCCAGCTGATCAATCAGCTTCTAGAAGAGTTCCGGGCCTGGCAACCTACACAGAAAGCTTACAAAGATTTCCGGTATTGTATTGAAGAGCTTGCTGAGATGTCTGGTAAAGAGCTATATGGGGATTAAGGGGAAGCCAATCATAGTTGTGGAACCCATAATTGAATATTTATCTGATATCGCTCGAACTATTATTGTGTAGAGTTTAAATGATTAGCTTTACTTTAGCTTTTCGGTGGCATAATTACATAAACTATTGCATCCATTTATTACGCATAATAATGAAGTGTAGTAGCATACACCAACTGCATACACTAATTGTATAAATCAATTACATATACTAATTAGATCCTAGATATGCTAACTATATATGCTAATTACATATGCTAACTACATATGCTAACTACATATGCTAACTACATATACTAACTATATATACTAACTACATATACTAACTACATATACTAACTACATATACTAGCATATACTAATCAAATGTCTTAAACTACATATAATAATCAAATATACCAACCACTATAGAAATGCTGAACTTTTGAGTTTCTTACTAGCGTTGAGAGATTCTGTTGGTGCGTGCTTGTTTCTTCCGTATTTCGTTCATTGTTTTTTAACCGTTTCCTAACTGTTTCTCTTGGCATTCATTTGACGCCTCTTTGGCACTTGCATTATTTCAGGGTTTAAAACTTTTCCAACTATTGTATACTTTTTTTACGATAACATTTTCCTCATGATTAGTCTTCCGTATGATTACATTTTTCTTACCCTGTTTTTTTCATGCTCCCTCATTCCTTTCAGTCACATTTTCCTACTGTATTCATTTTCCCTCTTTATTTACAACTTTACTACCATAGGCAATGCATTCTTCATCATTCCCTCTCTTTTTTTGCAATTACATACTCTTTCTTTTCTTTTATACAATTTCAATTAATTTATGGCGCTAATATTATTCTCCTGACCTGGCCTTTTTGGAATATGATGAGGGTATAGACGAGCCACAGTAATAAAAAGACTTTACTTTACTCTCTGCTCCTCTAATTTCTGATGCAATTTTTTTCTCCCCCAGCTGGTTCTCGCATGTTTCCTCTGGTAAACCATCCAAATTTTACTTACTCCTCTCACTTTTATTTACTCTACCAACTCAACTAGCGCTCGCTTCTGTTTTTCACGCTGTATCGCCCCACCAAGAGACACGCGGCTTCTGCATGCCTTTTAAAGCCAGTTCGATATCCATAACCCCAACCTTCCGAACTTTTTGATCAATCTGCTTTTATCCTCTTTATTTCCATTTCCAAATTTTTTTTTTTTTGCATGTACTTTTTGTTTCATTACCAAGAATTTATTATCAAACCTGCGACGGATCATTATTAGTATAATTACACCACATCGCACTACTTGCAGATTAATTCCAACCATATTAACTTCGCCCATAATACAGCCACTTTTCATATTTCCATTACACTACCACCTTGTGTATCGAATAGGGATAAAGCCAGCCAATATCCTATACCGATATTTATTCATAATTCAAGAAAGGTTGTTATTAATCGCTGATTCATCCTTTTCTATTTGTTTTTCTATAAAGATTTAGAACAAAAGATTTTTCGGTCAAGGGCCCCGAGTCTTTCCCCAATCAGCATTTTTCATTCTCAGTCTAGTTGAAGACATTCTTGTCATACCAACAAAGATCGGAAAACAGCTTCCCCTCCAACTACATCACAGTGTTGAATCTCATTTAAAGAAAATAGATTAGCTGTGATAAGTTCAACACAGGCGTCCCCTTTCCATCCAATCACCAAACATTCAAGTTGACTTTCGCACTATTCCAGTCCAAGAGGCGCTCGGCTGATAGCTGCAGTGGCACCACCACTAGCACTAGCCGGGATAGGGGCCATATAATTAGAAAGCATGCCGGACAAAGCGAAAGGGCCCATAGTCTTTCGGGCACTTCTGGCTCATCCAGCAGTAATCGCTCCCCTTCTACATCAAATGTGTACCGGACGTCCACGGGAGGGACTCGGTCCCAGGCTGTGCATGCTGTGGGACGGAAATCCTCCGTCGGCAATGCCATTTCCAGCTTAGTGAATAGTTTTCGGGGTGGATTCGGTAGCACGGATACAAGAGCAGGCACTGTTCATAGAAATAGGGGCGTTGCACGGACGAGTTCCGAGGATTTGGTGGTTAGAAATGAAATTGAGAGTGAAAGTGAAGATGGAAACGAGAATGAGAATACAAATATGAAGGGAGATTTGAATGCAGGTGCATACGGGAAGAACAATACAGATATTAATGACAGCAGGAGTCAGATTCTAACCCATCAAGATGGGATATTGTCATTGTTGAATAGTGATATTGCTAATAACTGTGCAAAACGCGCGAGTACAGTGAAGCATGCAGCATATATGGATGTCGCGATTTCAGCCGAAATTGTCGATTCAGTGCCTGTGGCATCATCCAGGCAAGGCACACAGCTTGAAACTGCTCCTGTTCCAGAACCAGTCCAGGCATTACGAGATTCCGAGGGTCAAGGAGTGTCGAACGGCAATTCTAGAAGCTCAAGTATTGGTGGACACAGTAGATTTAACGTCCAGGCGTACGATCGCAACTTGATGACGAGTCCAACTATGGCTAATGTCAACTCCAATCCTAGTGGGTTGTTTGCAGGACGAAGGAGCGTGACATTGTTGTCCCAAAGGATAGGATCTTCCGCTGGAACGGAGGAGGAGAGTATAGGAAGTGACGAAAGCGAAGCTAATGCGGGAAATGCAGCCAATATCAATGCAGAAAGAGATGACTCAGAAAGTGAAAGACATACGCAGAATGAAGGAATTATAGAAGAGGTGGATGAAAGCCGTGCAAACGAGCAAACGAGCTCGGACGAATGCCACACCAGTAATGCATGCAATGAAGAAAGTGAGCCTGTGCAAGAGATTTCCGTCTCCTCGAGAGATTCACATTCAGCGACCCCTTCTGCATCGAATCCAGTCAGTGCGTCGACTAACGAGCAATCAACGGCAAGTGCCGTGGTTCATGGGGCGGTTGTAACTGCAGAAACAACACCAGCTACAGAACCAGGCGAAGAGAATACGAACGGGAGGAAAAAGATGGATGCAGAGGGCTACTACTCGATTCGACTAACGCCATTTATAGACCACGCCTCATCAGCTCCATATATGTTTTTTGGCCCTGTGATCCGGCGACTCAAGCCAGGAATGAAAATTGCAGTCGGCAGGTACACAGAGAAGTGCAGAAGTGCTGCTACAGCACCACAAGGATCGTCTGCTCCGGTTGTTTTCAAGAGTAAAGTGGTTTCGAGACACCATGCGGAGCTGAGCGTGGATGAGGATGGAGTATGGTATATTAAAGACGTGAGTTCGTCGTCGGGAACGTTTTTGAACCATGTCCGTCTCTCTTTGGCCAATGTTGAGAGTGGTGAGTACAATCTCGGCGACTCTGACATCTTGCAGTTTGGAATGGATTACAGAGGTGGGTCCGAGGAGATTTACAGGTGTGTCAAGGTGAAAGTCGAGCTGAACTTCTCCTGGAGAAGAAGAGGTGCCAAGTTTTCGAAGGAAGCACACGAAAGACTCAAAGAGCTCACTTTAACGAGGAAGGACGAAGATCTTCCATCCTGTGTGATTTGTCTGGGCCCAATAAAGCCGTGCCAGGCTGTTTTTGTGGCTAGCTGCTCTCATTCCTGGCATTACAAATGCATACGGCCACTTATTGTGAAGAATTATCCACAATTTATGTGTCCTAACTGTAAGGCGATCTGTGATATCGAAGCTGATTTGGATGACGAGGATGGAATATAGTTATAATGAGTTTAGGCTCCATGTGAATCGAGACGGAAAGCTATTTAAATTGTGTTTGCTTTTTCCTGTTCCTTTCACCTCTCTCTTTTCTTTTATCCGGTACTTTTTCTCTGTGGATTTGGTGGAACTATGCTCTGCTTTCCTCTAAATCAGCTGATGCTGGTTTCTAGAGGTAGAAATGAGTAAATAAATGAGTATTGAGCATGGTTGCATTTTAGTCGACGTGTGCATAATTTTTCAAAGTGCTATGTAATGTGATGTGAAAATTCTTATTCAAATTTTCGTATATCGACGCGTCAATAGTAATCGCTCTCAATAAACTACTGATAATAATATATCATTGCATAGTAGGTAAAGCAGATGCTTTGGGACTGTTGATTCACTCATTGCGTTCAAATTTACTTTAATTGGTAGATTTTTTTCTCCGGTATTGCATTATCCTTTTTTCCCGCCTTACTTTTAATCCCGGTCAATTCAAGTCAATTAAAAAAGTGCATGTCCAATGAATTCGCATCTACACAACTCTGAAGACTATCGACGGGTCGACACTAGAGTTACCGGAAATTGACATATCGATTGCTACAATTACAATTCCAAATATAACACAATCACAATGCAGAGCACATAAATTTTCGGCGTTTAACTTTAAATGTAAATAGAAGAAAGGTATACGAAAAAAAGCACTACACTGTATATGATTAACAGCACTTACTTTTAGGGGCTAACCCGCCGGGATCTCAACTACAATGATAAAGAAAATCCGGATGCAAAATATGAAAAACCGTTACGCTCAGTATATAGCCATTTTATCAATTGATTTGTTTCTATGAATCGGCTCGTTGGTTGCCATACAAATTTATGTGGATTTTTGTACGAGGGTTGTAGAAAATATGAGTGACCTTGAACTGGCTGGAGTCAAGTAAATATCAGCAACAAAGGTGTAAGAAAGAATAAAGCAAAAAAAAATTGAAAAATAAAAGTAAAATAAAATGAATTAAACGCTGGGTATTAACAATAGAAATAAAAAAGGTAGCAGCCGAAAAGTCCGGCCATGCGGCTGACCTTAATTAGTCTAGGTATTGTTATCTCAATCGCAAATGTGTAACTGATCAGGCGGCATTATGGAAATTTCATTGAAAGCGTGTTTATAGCTTAAATAACAATATTGGTCAAGAGATTCAGGAAAAACAATAAGGATGGTAATTGGTTTGGTTATTATTTTTTTGTGTGGTGATACTTTTCGATTTACTTTTCACAGTAGGGACGGTGTCCTGCTGATTTTGTCATATGGCCAAAGGTGAGAGTAAATTAGTTTTGGAAAGAGCAAATTTCAGCCTAGTAGGTCGAATGGTTGAGTAAATTTAAGCCTAACATGGATTTAGCTTGGTATTTTTTGCAAGGTATATATACGTGAGATATGTTCCTACTCATGAAAGAACATCCTCTTCAGTTTGTGAACTCTGCGTGAGACTAAACTTAAAACCAAGTTGAACAAAATTGCTTTCAAGCTTCGATTTGACTACTTACTACTTTTATTCTTCTTCCAACTGATTGATTAGATTAGATCGCGAGTGGTCCAAAAGCTGAAGTGAAATTTTTTTTTTTTTCCTTTATGGACTTTTCGCTTTTACCATATAATATAGACTTTTTATTCTCACCTCATTCGCTCTTTCAGGGCCTAGAGATTCTAAAGAATGTCCTTAATTTCATATAACCCAACAATGGTAGCATTGTCTTGGTTTGGAGATGGATTTTCTCATCTTAGCCCAAACTTGCATCTTTCCCCTTTTTTTCTTGTCTTTGAAATCTTTTTTTTTTCTGATTTCTTTTAAGTGGATGGGTGATTGTTATTTCGTAGCTGTGCTTTATTTCAATTATCTGCACATATGGCTGTTTGATAATTTTATATATAGAGAGGGATGCCCCCTAAAGTTAGTTCAGCATTGGAACCTGCGGATGTTGAAGGTGCTGTTGTAGTGGTTCTCGACCCTTGTACATGCCTTTAGTTTGATTACTCTAAACCCTCTCTAATTAGCAAGACCCTTCCAAGATGTCGGATAGCGTCTTCAACGTTCAGGTGTTCTTCATCGTTCTTAGAGAATGTTTGGAGGCCGTGATTGTCATTTCTGTGCTTTTGGCTTTCGTGAAACAGTCGGTTGCAAAGGACAAGAAGCTCAAAAGAAAGTTGTATAAGCAGATTTGGATTGGTGCCATTGCTGGTATCTTCCTCTGTCTTTGTATTGGTGGTGGTTTCATTGGTGCCTACTATTCGCTTGGTAAAGATCTTTGGTCCTCTTCCGAGGATCTTTGGGAAGGTATCTTCAGTCTTATCGCCACTGTTTTGATCTCCATCATGGGTATTGCCATGCTCCGTATCAACAAGATGCAGAGAAAATGGAGAATCAAGATCGCCAGGGCTTTGACCACCCCACCAGCAGAGAAATGGGGCCGGTTCAAGTTCAGCTACGTCATGAAGAAGTACTCCATGTTCATCTTGCCATTCATCACCACCTTGAGAGAAGGTTTGGAGGCTGTTGTCTTCGTTGGTGGTGTTGGTATTGGCTCTCCTGCCAAGTCTTTCCCGTTGCCTGTTATCTGTGGTTTAATCGCTGGTATCTTTATCGGTTACCTTCTCTTCTATGGAGGTTCCACCACTTCCTTGCAGGTCTTCCTCTGTATCTCCACTTGCATCCTTTACTTGATCTCTGCCGGTTTGTTTTCGAGAGCCGTCTGGGACTTTGAAACCAACGCGTTCAACAAACAGACCGGAGGTGATGCCTCTGAGAGTGGCTCTGGTCCTGGCTCTTACGATATCAAGAAGAGTGTGTGGCACGTCAACTGCTGCAACCCAGAGATCGATAACGGTTGGGATGTCTTTAATGCCTTGCTTGGATGGCAGAATTCTGCTACTTACGGTTCTGTTATCTCTTACAACGTCTACTGGTTGGCTGTTATCTTGACCCTTGGCTTGATGCTCTTCCAGGAGAAGTACGGTCACTTGCCTTTCACCAAGAACTTGACTTTGAACAAGTTGAACCCAATGTACTACATCAAGCACAAGGACAGAGAGGAATTGTCTGCTGAAGAGCAGGAGAAGTTGTTCAACACTGTCAAGAACAAGCTCAACCGCGATGTTGAGCAGACTGAAGCTGCTCAGAGTGATGTTGTTGAGGATGTCAATGAGGTCACCGAGACTGACTCTCTTAATGACACCAAGGTTCACGCTTAATCGTGTATTTTGTTCATTTATTTGCCGGCCTCATTTCTCTTATCCGCCTGCCTTCTACATTAATCCTGAGTGGCTCTTTTGATCTTACTGCTAACGCATATGCACACACACACACATATATGCAGTCTGCTGATGATTATTGCTACGAAGTACTAATGTTAAAGCAAGCTAGTGCTGGAATTTGGTTGGTTGTCTCATAGCTGCGTCTTTTGGCGCCTAATCGTTGTGTTCTTT
Source organism: Brettanomyces anomalus (assembly GCA_001754015.1). Classification (NCBI taxonomy): domain Eukaryota; kingdom Fungi; phylum Ascomycota; class Pichiomycetes; order Pichiales; family Pichiaceae; genus Brettanomyces; species Brettanomyces anomalus. Next base: position 217,740 of record MDSB01000013.1, read on the forward strand.
TGTCGTAGGGACTCTTGCGCACTACGATTTGATACTTCTTGGGCAAGCCGTACTTGCTCTTTTCTTGCTTTTTTTTTGTTGTTGTCTTTTTTAGTCAGATAGGGAGATTTGCTTACTTTTATAATACGATTCTGTGGCTGTTTAGTTTTCTTTTTCTTTTTTCTTACACTGTTCTATTACTACTGCGTGATTGAATCAAACATTAATATTATTATGACGAATTATTTATGTTTTTACTTTGTATCTCTTTTCTTCAGTAGCATTAATTTGTTGTCCAGCGTGGTATTTCTTTTCAGTTAGTGGTGTTCTTAATATCACCCAATGCCCTCTGCTTTTTCGGCCTTTCTGATGAGGCTTTCCTCGATGTGGATAATCTTCGTTTGAAGTTCTTTGCGTCTTTAGCTGTATGAACTTTCATAGGCTCCGTATTCTCTGTTTCTGTAGCCGTCTCCAAAGTTTCAATTATGATCTTCAATTCCTGCTTTTTGGCCCGGATTTGAATACTGTCGGTTGATCTTTCAACAATTCGATCATAAACATTTGAAATCAATCCGGTCCACACCTTTGAGTCGCTTTTTAGTTGGTTGATCGACTTGGCAAGCACGAGTTTAAGTAGCTCGAGCTTTATCTCCTCAACTGGGCTAGAATCTTTGAAGCTGCCTGACTCTTCTTCTCTGTACCAGTAATCAAAGCAGACGAGAATGAAGTCCTCTACTGAAACACTGCAAAGAACTGCAAATAAGCTCCTCAGACAAACTCCATAAAGTATGTCATCTGTTTGAAATTGGATTCCTTGTACCATACTACTGACAAATTTCAAATATATGGCACTGTCCATAATTTCGTCTTCCCCTTGGTAGCTGACGAAATCAGCTATCAATCTGAAAGCAGCAGCTCTAAGGTTAATATTTGTTTGTTCGTCTGCAATTAGATTTGTCCAAAAATTGCTATTTCTCACAATTTGATGAAAAATACTTGGACTTTCGTTAAGCTCTAACGATAAGGCAAACCTTAGCTTTTCAATCTGTTGTACACATTCATCTGATGCTAAATCAGCCATATCATCAAAATCAAAGATAAGAGTGCTTATATCAATTTCATTCTCATCAAATGATGCAACAGTATTATCTAACCGGCCATAGCATTTGTCCAAATACGTGTCAATATATTCAGGACAGCTGTGTGCCAACTTAAGAGTTTCTGTGTAAGTATTGGTTAAGAGGTGAAGCTCTTTCCTTGGCGGTTCATCCTGTATCTTTTCAGTGCCAAGATATTTGTTGTTTTTGTTATGCTCCCCATCATAACTGGTTGCAAAACTACTACAGCTAAAATCCCCATGAAAACCCGGATGATGCGTTTTCTTCCCTGTTACCTCATCCGTATAGTAATGGTTCATTGCCCTGGTAATATCGTCTTCTTCCTCGCTATAGCAGTGAAGAAGACTGTCACCATAATACTTTTCTGTGCCATTGGTGGTCTGACTAAAGTCCAGATCTCCGAATAGGCTTGATGCATGAGAATCTTTAGTTTCCTTAGTTTCTTTGGTTTCCTTAATTTCCTTGCTTTCCCTAACTTTGTGTTGCTGGAATATATCGTCAGCTTTACTTTTTCTTCTATCCTTGATGTAAAAAAGCAATGCGATGCAACTTAGTATTCCGATTATGGTGAATACAAATATTTGCACTCCAAGATAGAATACCATAGTGGAAAATAATGTATCTATGTCATTTGCTCTGTTGTTATTGCATGTCGGTTTCTTAAAGGGGATTTCGCTCTTTGACCAGGCATAATCTTTGGAAGGCTGCAAAGCATCATGCGCTAAACTGTAGACAAGTGAATCAGTGACATTATGAGTTTTATTGTCTGCACAAAATAGAAATGTTAGTAGAGATACTCTTTTGAGGCCTTTGGAAATTTGTTTTGTACACCATTCTCACTTACCATAAGGATACAAAAGCCACTCAAACCAATCATCAAATGAAACCATTTTGTTGCCAAATTCAAGATAGAAGAGAATTCTTTTAAAGCCTTTTTATTCCATTTATAAATATTAGTGAACTAGCAGTCATCTTGTGAAATCCTTCAGGTTTTTTTTTGCTTCAACAAATTTCCTGTTCCGTCCTCGAAGCAGACAACAACAGCAAAAAATAAAAGAAGCTGCACTAAGTCGATTGACGCGACTATACATCCTTTTCTCTCCACTCCTTCTTCTTACTCTGACTTCAATACAATCTACACTTCCAATCAGCCTAAGGTTATCGAATAAATATATTTTTATTTGGAATAAATAAATGCTTGCACTTGTGTTGCCTTCAGGCTCTCAGCCAATGATACAGACTGCCAAAAAAGAGTCATTATAGTACGTACGTTTATGCTTAAACTGTGTTTTTGAAATTGGCAGGGCCCTTCTCATACCTTGGAGGAACATTTCTGTCATACTCAATTCCACCAGGTCTTCTAGGAGGAATGATGGGATCTGGATGTTGAAACTTCTGTAAAAGCTCTTCTGTAGTTTGAAACACTTTCTATTTCAAATAATGGGTTTCATCAACAATGTTAGTACATTTAGCTGCAGTTTCAAAGAAGAAATACCCGTTCATCTCTCACTTACCTGTAATTCTTTCGGATCCGCTATGTCTCTATTCTGCTCAAAACGAAGCTTTATCTCGGCTGCCTTTTCCCTGTAGAAATCATTTCGGTTGATCCAATCATGTGCTGTTCTGAGTGCACGTCTGTAAAGAGACGACACATATTTGAGATTCTGCGGCGAAAATGGGACTGGTGCCTTCATTGTATGTATATATGTATGTATACGTATGCCTATATTCAAATTCCTCTAACTGGAAAGACTTGTTTCAAGACGATGTTTGCACAACACAGTAAATAAAGAAGAAAGAATATCAATGTTTATGTTGACTGTATATATATTCAACAATTGAGACCTGCCCACTCACACTGTAAATTAAGTTTGCGGTTCTAGTATAAATGCGAAGTATAAATATTAAGAATCATTAACATTACTAACATTGAAGTGCCTCCTTTTCGTATATCGACTAGTTCCTATTCCATCAACTTTTTTTTTTCTCATCATCAAATTTGTTTTTCCCGCATTATTAGAGGCCGCAAGCGAAAAATAAGGACGGGGAAATGAGAGAGTAAAAAAAAAAGTAGAAATACGAAGAGATAATGAAATTGTATGTTATGCACTTTGAACAGTGTACGGATGCTCTCTCTTTTAGTTTGGATAAAATATATGAGATGGCCAAGTAAATATGATTTGTGTGTCTAGTCAAAGATCAATCTGAATATGTACTAGATATATTTCAATAGGGAACATAATTGAATTCCTTACTTTCCATAAAGTGTCACAATTCTTAAAGCTTGCCTTTACTTTCCTACCTGGTGCCTTTTTTTGAAAGACTTTAACCGAATATATGGGTTCATATAAATAGAGGTGCCAATACTTTTTAGGATCAGAATAGGTACTTTTGAGATCAATTCATCTAGAACAGCCATTTATCAGAAAATCACATATAAAATTGCAGTCAATGGCAAAAAGAAGCCTGAAGAAAGGCAAGAAGAACTCGAAAAGGATATCCGGTAAGGAAAACACCAAAAGGAGCAAAGCCAGTGAAAATAATAAGAAGCAAAGAAGCCGAGCAAGATATGATACAAATACAGGGCATGAAAAGGAGAAGAAAAAGGAGAATGAAGCGAAAAGCACCACAGAGAAACCAGAACAGTCACATACCAATAAACAAGAGCCAACACGAAACATACAAGTGCCGTATTTAGAAGATGACACAGCATTTATTGAAGACATGTATTTACGCACACCAGATCCTGGGAGCAGCTCAGATGGTGAGGGTCTTCTTATCAACAGAGGAAAGAACACGGAACGGGATCTACTACTGCGGAACATGGAGGGTGTGAACCATATACTAGAAACGTACAGAAGTGACCCGTTAACCGTAACAGAGGAGAAGGACGGTCAAATCAAGAAAAGAAACAGGTTTTCCTGGGAGCTCCAGGAGATAGATAAGAAATACATTACGACAAATAGGGATATTATGACGTCCAGTGAGATTTGTGATGATGAGGATGGGTGAGGATGACGAGGACGAATGGGATGAAGAGCGAAAGCGGAGAAATTGAAGGTACAAATAAAGTGATTGCGGAAACACAGAATAATACTGGAACTGAACATATAAGGGAGAAAGGAAACAGTGGCGAGAGTCAACGGAGGGGCCTGAAAAGAGAGGCTAGCGAAAAGCAGCAGAGTAGTAAGAAAAGAAAGACGCAAAATGAAGAGGATATCCCGGACAGTCAGGAAAGTGAGATTCTATTGGCTAGCGAAAATGAATCCGTGGAAAGTGAGACTGTACAAGTTGAACAGAGCAGAATCGAAGAGACTAGTTTACCAAATTCCACAAGAGGAGAAGGTGCAAGGATTGGTGAGAACCCAGCCAGTCATAGAAGCAACAGGGAAAGCCCTATTGTTTCTGTTGATGGCCAGCAAGACGCTGATAGAATCACTGTTGTTGAAAGCTCCTCTTCAGCTGAATCAGAAGATAGTGATGATGAATTCATGGATGCCACTGAAGGTGAAGCTGAAGAAATTATAGAAAGTGACAGTCAAAATACCTCAAATAGCAAAGCCCTGGTTCAGGTACACCAAAATGCCGAGGACAAGCGGCTTCAATTGGGCCAGGAAAGCGATAGCGACATTTCTGTAATTGATGTTGAGTTAGATGACATTAGTCCAGCCAGATTTGTGGGATATGATAACGAAAACTGTCTACCAGACTATATAAGCAAGTTTGCACATCCAAAGCTGATCGACGCGTCGACACTCGAGAATATCGACAACGCCCAGAAAGCGGCAAGTAGGGGTGAGAGCAATAAGAGGAAGAGGACGAAGAAGAGAAAAGGCTCAACTAGATCGCTTTACTTTCACACGAATCCCAAAACATTGCCCTGGTACATCAAGCAGTTTACAAAGCCGACATACGAGAGAGAGGAATGAAATTAATGATTCGTTCAGTTGATCTGGCGGAATATTGGGCTTTGGCACTTTACTGGATATAGGGCGGTATTTTACCACGTGACTCTGAATTGCGGTTTTGGTTTCGGCCGATGCTTGTACAGTAGTTTGCTAAGGTGGTGTAAAGTTTTGGAGTGTGCCACTGTAGTGATATAGCGCCTAATAGTGTAATAATATATTCAGCGATAATGTAATCAGTAACAACATAATGAGGAATAATATAATGAAGAATAATCTAATAGCATTACCGTGATATCATTACCGTATCATAATATTGTAGATACTCATACCTTAATTCTATACTCTCAGTATCTATTTCTGCTATATTCTATTTTTAATTCCATTCTTTTCTCACCTGGATGGCTTTTTCTTGCATGTCTGTCTGTCTGTCTCAATCCCAGTTTAAATTTTTTTTTTCTTTCTTTCTTCCCTGATTGTCAAAGTTTCTTCTCTGAATTTTCGCAGTTTAAATTTTTTTTTCTTCCTTTCTTCCCTTATTGTCAAAGTTTCTTCTCTGAATTTTCACACCCCTATTTTTTACTTTTTTCTCCACTTTCCGCCTGCCTCGCATAAACACCATACATATCCTTGGCAACTAAACTGTTTCGTACATCTGTATTTTATTTTATGGCCTCACATATACATTCATTTATATTGAGCACTTTTTCCCTTTCACAACACTTTTTTTTTCGTAACAGACAGCCGGCCTCATTTTCACACAGAGAAGAATTTTCTTGACATCAATTGGCCTGTCTACAGTGGTTAGCCTTGCATTCTCCCCTCTCTAGTTAGCGTACTTGTCCTCGTATAAAAACAACATGGCTACTTCCTCAATAGAACACAAGACACAGGGCCCAAAGAAGGCTTTAAGTACCTCGAGTGAAGATTTGTCCACATACGATTTGGTGCTTCAAGTGCATTCGCCCACAAACGCCCAAACTGGAGCCGCCTCTCCAGAGGCTTCAATTGGAATTCAGTATCTATTGAAGACATTGGATGTCAACCAATTCAAGATTGCGGTTCGTCCAGACTCCATTGTCGACTCTTTTCTTGTTTTCATCAAACTGGAGGATGCTGAGTTTGAACTGCTAGTCAAGAAGGCGCAGAAGGTGGATGATTTGTACGGTGTGTCGCAAATAGGCTCCTTTGACAAGATCACCCCTGCAGACAGATTGAGGCTTGTTAACGCCAAATTGACTTCTCCCCAGTCTGAAGGCGGGGCCCAAATTACAGTGGGTGAAGGTAAGTGGTCATATGTTCGCTCGTGTGTTCCAGTTTCGTCCGTGAAGTCGACATCTAAGGGGCAGGACTTGTTCAAGAAGTCCTTGTTGAAGTTTTTTGATGCTGACTCTCTCAGGCAGCAGACAGGGTTCCTGTTGAAAAACTTCGGATCCAAGTACACACTCTACTTCAAAGTTGTCTCGGAATACTCTGTTTTCCTTGTTTTATTGTCGGCAGTCGGACTGGCTTCGCAGTATTTCTACGGGCCTCTTTCGAAAGTTTTCACTGCTTTGAATCTTATCATCGGTGCCTCGTTCTACTTGTGCTGGTATGGTTCGGAGAAGAAATGGGCCAGCGAATGGAACGTGATCAACGTTGCACACGTTGACGTGTCGAGAACCGATAAGAAGGACCCGCCTTACAAAGTTCTCCTAAGGAAAGTGTTGTTTGCGCCAATTGCTCTTGGAAGTTCGTTGAACTTGGTCTTTTACCAGTTCGTGTGCTTCCTCATTGAGATCTTTGTCAACGAGATTTATCAGGGCCCAGGAAAGATAGTTTTATCACTTGTGCCAACTGTTTTGGTGTGCTCTATTGTCCCTGTTTGCACACTTGTCTACTCTACAATCATCTCTTACTACTTGAAATTCGAGAACAACCCAACCAAGGCTGCACACTCCAAGTCATATCTCATTAAGATGTTTATGTTCAACTTCTTGTCCAGCTATGTTCCATTGCTCATCACCTCGTTTATCTACTTGCCCAGCGGTTACAAAGTGAACTCATACTTGGGCAATATCGCCGCATTTGTTGCCGATATCAGTAACAGGAACGCCAAAATCCCACAGATTCCTGTTTTGGCCAAGGATTACTCTGTCAACAGTCTCCGTTTGAAGACCCAGTTCACCTACTTCATCCTCACGAACCAAATTGTGGGTGTTTTCCTGGAGTTTGGTTTGCCTTTGGTTCTCAGAAAGCTTGCTGCAATTCCTGCTCTTGGAAAATTCCTTGGTGCATCAGCTCCAGCACCAGTGGAGGACGCTCCTGAGGAGAAGGAGCTTCTAGCTGGTCTCAGACACAAGTTAGCTCTCCCAGTTTACAACATCAATGATGATTACAGACAGTTCATCTTGCAGTTTGGATTCATGATCATGTTTGGCCCTACTTGGTCTTCCAGTGTGCTCATTTCGCTTGCAATCGAACTCTTACAGATGAAAGCTGACTTCTTCAAGATTATGAAGCTTGTGAGACCTCCAATTGCAGACAGAGCCGAGTCTTCGCACCCATGGCCTCTTTTCTTGAAGTCTCTTCTCATCATTGGTTCTTTCACCTCTGTGGCCATTACCTTGATGTATAATGGCGGCGATCTTGGCTCCTATGTTGACAAGTCATCCATCAAGACAAGCCTTTCTGCTGTTCTCCCGGCTTCCCTTATCGCCTGTCTGTTGATGCAGGCTGGCCTTTACTTTGGCGAGTGTCTAATCGACGAGTACTACTCAGATCCTGGTACCGAGACTGACAAACGCGAGAAGCTTATTTGCAACATCTTGAAAGATACCAATCCATCTGAAAAAGCTCCCACTATGAACGATGTTGAGACTTTGATAGCAGAGTCTTTGACTTTGACCGCAGCTACTAGCAAAGTTGCACCAAAGGAAAAGAAGGGGAAGAAAGCTGAGTGATGTACAAAAATATCCAAAGTTGGTATAACCGGTATACAAAGCTTGCATACTGAACAGATACATATTACCGGCATGCATAACAACAAAAAAAATCACTTTTATTTGATTAGCCAGTCGCTACAATTCTATTTACTCTGATCTTTAACACTGTTTCCTGATTTTGTTTGATTAATTATCATTATAAGGCTCCTGTATCTCTCTGCCTGTACCTGTACGCATTACACACGCCTACACCCTGTATATATCCACTCTTGCTCTTTTCCATATGTTGTTGAGGAAGGTGTCACCGCCGACCTTTTCCAAATCGGCCTCAACAGGCGCTTTGATGCTTAGTAGTGCATATGAGCCATTCCGGTTAAGCTTGACAAAGTTTCCCGGGTTCACCACTAGCACATTCTTCACAACCTTGGCGAAATGCTTCAACTCGGACGGAAGAAGAAGAATATCGGGGAGTGAGTCCGGGAATTCGGCAAGGCCCATGTATGAAACGTGAAGGTCTGCACCGGAAATGTAGCGGTTACTGGAATCTGCAGAAAGAATACGGCTTCTTTTGCACTTGATGCCACCTGGGAATGAAGGATAGTATCTTCTTTGCTCAAGAATGTGATCTGCGACTCTGTTGAAACGTGACTGCTGCAAGAAGCTGCCTCTGTTGACATCCTTGAGGTCTCTAAAGACGTCGTTATTTGAACAACCAACCAAAACCTCGTTCAACGAGAAGGTGGCCGGGTTGGGGAAGCATTTGAAAGCCTTGCTAAGTCCCAAACGCTTCCTCTCGTACATTCGTTGTGGATATGCGGCATGGTCTGATATCGCGTCCCTTGTAGACGGTATTAGTATCACCTGGGTGCATTTTAGACGCCTCAAGATTGGAGCAACGACAAACTTGAACACCTCGTCAAGGGTCTTGGGTTGCGGCTCAACTCCGGGAAAGTCGAGTGTTCCCTCTTCTATCTGCTTGTGGTTCACATCCAAAAACGGCCCAAACATGATTATCGTGTTTGGTTTGACGTCTGCGTTCATTCTATCGACAAAGCTTGAGAGGAGGCCGAAATCCAGCTTTTTGCTCGCTGTGTACGGACCAGCGGTAACAACAACTTTCATCAATGCATCCTCACCACCCAGCTGCTCCTGGTAGCTTTTCTGATCATCTAAACTCATCACTGGGGCCCCAAGATACGGAATTGTGTACTGTTTAGTGACTTTGAACACGGCACCAGTTGGATTTATGCCTCGCAAGCACACGATCTGCCCAGGGAACAAGGAGTAATCCTCAAGAGCAGCAAGATCAAGTCGCACACGCTCTCCGATACCACCCAAACGTGACGCCTCAAGAAATAGAGAGTGCGAGTTTAAATCAGCATCGTACTCTGTTGTCGGAGAGTCTGGGACTATTCTTCCCACTGCGAGAATTTCGGCCTGGGACTGGATGTTTGGGTTGCCAAAGTCCGCTTGGTCAAACTTGTAGTGCTTAAGCACAATCTGTGCCGCGCGGTCAATCTGGTCATCAAGATAATCTGCCACCTCCAACAACTTCTGGTTCATTGTACGAAATTTGTACTTGGCTGGGTCAAAGTTGGCAATAAGCCGCAGCTTACGGCCTTGTGTTTCCTCACTAGCTGCCAGCTTCGACTCTGCAACCACATTCGAGTTCAAAGTTTCCAATACCGAGCCACTTTCTTGTGTGTTTCTGCTTCTTTCTGCCCCAGACGGGGTGCTTCCGTAATCGGAGCTGGGAATTGGGGATGGGGTACTTCTTGCCGAGAAAAACGACGAGTCCGAGCCATCGGACCGCATCTGCGGAGTCCCGAGTTTTCTACGCTTGTGTGAAAGCGAGAGAGGTGTCGATGGCATCACCATGCTGCTCATACTGATATCTGGTGTACCTCTGATGATTGGCTGCTTAATATGGTCGCTGGCTGGAGTTTTCTGATTATCTCGCACAATCCGCTTCTGTATGTACAATTGCAACTTCTCCAAGTTCTCCAAAGTGAGCGGGAAATCTTTTCCACCAATCGATGTTGTAACTATGAACGTTTCCCACTTCAAGAACAACTCTTCTGGGGTCAGACCAAACAGATCTATCATCTCTAAGCATTTCTTGATGATCTCAGGCTGGTTGGCTTTCTGCCCAAACTTGTCCACGATCTGCGTGTCAATTGTAGCCATGCTTATTGGATATTAATGTCTGTGGTTTGTGATTTGTAATGTGCGTTCTATCTACAAGCTGGATGCTTAATTCAAAAGATGGCACGTATTGCTTATCATATGGAGACAACGCGTAGTGCGAACAGTGAAAAAAAAAAATGTAATCAGAGTACAAAGACTACGCGTTACTTTTTTTTTACTTTTATCATTTTATCATTTCATATTTTCACATTTTGAGCAAACATTTTTTTTCACCTCTACACAAATACATCTTTTTTTCACCTACACTCAACACAGCACAAAAACCTACCTGATCCGGATGGGATTCACTATATTAAAATGACGATAGTATACTTTAAGAAGGAGCAAACAGGCACAGGGGCAATTTTTAATTATACAGTAAGCACTTGTGTCCTCAAACTTATCACTGTTTGTCCTCGTTCTCCTTTTTCTCGCTTTCCTTCTTTTCCTCCTTCTTTTCCTCCTTCTTTTCCTCCTTCTCTTCATCCTTTTCTTCATCTCTCTTCCTGTAATCGGCATCCTTTCTTTCTGGAGACTTCTCTCTCTTCCTATCCTCTCCAGCCTTTGAGGCTCTTCTACCTCTTCCTCCTCTTCTCTTGCCGAAACTTTGGGCTTTGGACTCATCATAGGCGGATTTGCTGACGATCTTGAGCTCTGTGTCCTGGTATTTTGGCTTTGGATCAGCCTCAAGAATCTTCTTGGCGTCCTCCTCCTTCTTGAACTCAACAATCACCGAGCCAGTGAACTGCTTGTGCTTTCTCTTCATTCTCACCTGGTTTATTGGTGCAATAGCGTTAAAGAACTCTAGCAGATCGTCAAGCTTCGAGTCTTTTGGAAATGGCTCTGCCACAACAGATCTCTTTGCAATACCAAGTTGAACCTGATTCTGGTCGGTTGGAAGTGGAATCTTCCTTCTGACCATCTCGCCATCCTTGGAAACCTCGAGCACATCCTCCGAGCCACGTAATGCCTCCACGATCAACTCTATTGGTCTGTATTTCTTCATTCTTTGGAACTGTGAGAGGATCGATATTGGCACCCATCCATCGTTTGCCTGTTGGGTTGTGAAGAGAAATCTGTCGTTCAACAAGTTCGAATCTGAAAAGTAGAACTCCACCTGATTCAAGATCTTCGATTTCACTTCTTCTTTATCTTCTGTGTTCTTTGTTTCTTCGGCACTCATTGTCGGTTCCTTATTCTGTACTTTTGCCTGCTTTCCTGTTTGCTGGTCTGTATTTTTAGATATGCAGTTCAGGTAGATCAATCAAGTATGCTTAACTCACTCGGGGAAAAGTTAAAAATTAAAAAAAAAAGAGATCCACCATCACTTAGTCCTAAAAATTTTTAGCAAAGCTTAAGGGGGAGATGAGGGGGGAAAAAAGAGGGAAAAGTTTTTTTTTTCCCTACCCAAATTCCAAGGACTGAAAAAAACAAGTGAAACTTCATCCTTTTTTTTTTTTTTTTTTTTTTTCTCCATTCTCCATATCCGCACCGCCTTGAACTTTACACCACTCGACTTTGTAATATTCCTTCAGGTCTAAACGAGGCAATCTGCTCATACTGGAACGCCTATCTCGCTATATACGACATTGACGATATAGTCATACATTCATAATCGTGGCTAAGCTGCTTGCAAATGCTGTGAAATCGCACCAATTCATGAAAATCACCTGAATTTCGCATCTGCCAGTAGAAAACAGATACATTGGAGATGATAACGTAATCAAGGCTTCTGTCCATATATTTGGAGTCTAAGGAGTTCGAGATGGCATTTAATTTGTTGTTTAGTTGGTCTAAACTTGTGATATCATTCCACAAAACGAGTCTTTTATCGAAAAAGAGCGCTGCCAACTCAGCAGGCGAAGTTTCTCGTTGATTTGAATTTATCCCTAAAGCCATTTTACTGTGCTGCCAACTCAGCAGACGAAGTTTCTCGTTGATCTGAATTTATCCCTAAAGCCATTTTACTGTAGGCATTGTTTAAAAAGCTGTTTGGAATTGATTTTGACCCAAGTTGAAAAGCACAATCGACTAATATAATCAAACCCCCTGCATAATCCCCGATTTGCGCCTCTTTAAAGAGGATTTGTTCCAAAAATGAAAGCCAATCCTTTGTATCAAATACATCCATCTGAATGTATCTTGGTCCATGAGCCTCATCTTCCTTTGTAACAGGCTCTAAGCCCTGATAAGATTCCAATTGGGGAAGGAAAAAGTCTCTTGAAGGATATTCAAGGAGCTGGATTCAGTTATGGCATGTTAGTAATTCGATATTAATAGGGAAATGATAACAGGTCTCACTTACGTCTGAAAGGTTGTCTATTCTAACATGCTGTTGCAAAATGTTCATATCATTTAGTGTGGATTTCAATTTTGTCCGAGTGGTTCTTTTGTTCCAAGCAGTTACTTAAAGAAGCCAGTAGCATGTAAACAAAGGGAACTACAAAAGGGAATAAATAGATCAAGTTGTCCCTTCAACAAGTTCGATTAATTACTACCCGTTTCACTTTTCGGTGCCCATTTTCGCTCCCTATATAATGTGGGTGATTTTTCCCTCTCAAGAAGAAAGATAGAAGAAGGCATGAAATAATTCAATGCTTTTTAAAAAAAAAAGTTTCATAAGATTAGAAAAAGTACCAAAAAGAATACTAAAAAAAAGGACTCAACTAGGGTCGACTGTTTGGAAATGTCTATTCACATAACTAATTACACACAAATGCTCAATACTTCATCCTCTCAGAGGTCTCCATACACAACCATCCCAACACAGGGACAAGAATGTTGTCATTTATCGACATGTTACCCTCAAACAAGGCGGTTACAATTGATGTCGCGAGAATAGCAGAAATGTTGAAATCCTTCTCCTCATACTTCTGATAGAAGCATAGGCCTGCAATTGTCGAAACGCAGAAGACAAAAGAGCCTTCCATGGTTTTTGATCCCCCAGGCCAGTAAAAAACACCAAAGGCTTTTCCCAACAAAGAGGCAAGAGAGTCACCTAAACCAAGGCAGACAAGTCCAACCAATGAGGAGCCTCTGTTTTGGCAGTTGTTGAACCAAAGAGGAAGGGCAACACCTAAAACAAGATAGAGGTACGAAAGCACATATTTGCCCTTCTTGTCTTTGCTGTCCTCGAATGGAAGAAGCAAAGACTGGATCCAATTTCCCAATGGGGGAATGCTATTGGCTCTAATCAACTCGACAAAGGAGAAAATGCCAAACAAGCCGACCAAAGCCATGGAGCAGAATTGTGGGTCCAAAACGACAGGGATTGCAAGGGCAAAGAACATAGCAAAGTGCCAAATCTTTCTCCGCATGCCGAACGCAAGCTTATCTCCGAAAGCAAGAACGACAGGAGTAATTGCGAAGGAAGATGTAAGCCAGACTTTAAAGATACGACTTCTAGTTTCGTTTTCGGCTATAAAAGAGGAAAGCCATGCCCATGGAGACTGCTGAAGCACCGGGTAGAGAAATTTGGATGATATTATGATACCATTTCCAAGGAAAACGGCATATATGACAGCCAACATAATCCCAGAGCGAAACGATCCGCGAACTTGAGCTGTGTAGACATCCTTGAGGCAGAAGGCCAAGAAAAGTGCCTCGCCAAACGACACGGCGAGTGCTCTGAAAATCACAAGCGTGATATTCGCATTCTCGTCGACCAAAACGAGCAAGGCAACGGCCAGATGTGAAAGAAGCATCTTTTCGGTGAGTGAAATGGACGTAGAGACGACTTTGTCCAACAAAAGGTACGTGGCAGCCAATACAACAGGGGCCAAGACTATTTGGGTGGCTGTACAATCTCCTCCACCTGTTCCAAGTTGGTAAACGGTGACATAACTGACTGCAACACGAACTGGGAGCTTCAGATATGGAACTTGCACGATACAGGAAGCGACAACTGGCAACTTTGAAGGTGCCACTAGCAACACAACGGCAAGAGGAATGAAAACTGCATATATGTACTCGAATTCCGGAAGTTGGGGCTTCTCAACAGTTTTCTTCTCGTCTGGCTTTCCCTCCTTGTCGAGTTTTTCGAGCTTTGTAGTGTAGTTTTTGTACGAGGTATAGCACACAACAACAATCTGCAAAAACGTTGCCCCGAAAGCCATCCCTCCAACCACGATGGGCCACCATGGATCATTTAGCTCTTTTTCCTCCTCCGAAACAAGCGCTGCTTGCTGTTTGAAAAGCACAAATATTAAGTTACCAAGGAAGAAGGTGTCCAAAAGCTGGATCACTTTTGGAACGGTCAGCGAATCACCAAGAATGTCTAGATAATATGATAACGGACTTCCTAAGTCTGTTTCATCAGTTTCGTTGTCTTTGCTCTGTTCTGCCGTCTTTTCTTGGCTTTCCGGAGTCTTTGGATCCTCATACACTAACCTCTTTCCACGTGACTTGTTTCCACGGTTGGCAGTAACCATTCCAGATGGTTTTCTTCTTTCCTTACGTCCCATGATGTGGAAATTTTAGGTGAACGTGTCCTTTAAATCCACTTGTTTTCCAGGCTTTGTGCTCTCCGGTTTAGATGAAGATAGTTAGCAAATTTGGACAAGTTGAGACACCAGGTGTCAATCTGTCTATTTGGAAGACTCGCGCTAACTTTACTTTTATTTTTATTTGATTTTTTTTGATTTTGATTTTATTTTGATTTTACTACGTTCCTCGATAACGAAATTTTCACAGTTTTCTTTGTCATGCTCATGGCATTAGCTCTTTTTATCGCACCCCCCACCGATCATACCTGACAAAGCCATATCGGGATTTTGGACCCGCCCAAAAAATTATCATAGTGAGCAGTCAACATACCGGAAAAGTTCAATTTCTAGATATTATCAACCCTAGAGAATTAAAATGACCGCTACTTTGATCGATATCTTATCACAATGAGTTTAATAGTCCCACGAACAGCATTATATCCATCACTAATGCCACTTCAAATGCAACTTCAGTACATTAAGAACGGTTTCACGTCGCTTACAACACTTGGACGCTGCTTTTCACCTCATTAAAGAATTTTATTACCTCATTACAAAGCATTTATTCGCTGGCTACACATGCCTCATCAATTAATGGCCGTTACGGGGTGGACGAGCACCGAAGATGGTGGATCCAACTCTAACTTCAGTAGCGCCCTGTTTTATTGCCTCCTCATAATCACTACTCATTCCCATGCTCAACTCAAGTTCTATGTTCAAGTCCTTTTGCAAACCGTCACGAACCTCGTTGAGCTTTTCGAAGTCGTGGTTGAGGCCGTTTGACTTGGACTCGCTCAACGAGCCGATGGTCATTAATCCCTGGAGATGTAACCTTGGGCATTCGTTGATGATGAACTTCGCCAAATTCTCGGTCTCTTGAGGCGAGATTCCGGACTTCTGCTCCTCTCCAGAGGTGTTGACCTGGATGAAAACGTTAATCTTCGGTTTGTCCACAGTAACTCTGGTGGAATTCAACTTTCTGGCCTTTTTCTCGGTGTCTATGGTCTCCACAGCATACAAGTTGTCTATGTGCTTGGCCAAATCCTTGGTTTTGTTGGTCTGTAATCCACCTATGAAGTGCCAGTTGATGTCTTTAGGCAAAGTCTGGGCCTTTTCGGTCAACTCTTGCACGTAGTTCTCACCGAAATGCCTATATCCCGCATCATATAATGCCTGGATATCGCTTGCTGGTTTCAACTTCGAAACACAAACCAAGCGCGCTTTTCCTGCACTCAACTTGTCCACTGTAGCCTTAACAGCATTGGCTTTTTGCAAAAGCTCCTGGGCTCTTTCCTTCGTGTATTCGAGACTCATGTTTGGAATGTACTGCTTAAATCTCCTTTGCTGGATCTGGATTCCTCTATTTGCTAGTTCTAGTACCTTCTGGTATCTCTGCAATGTCAAGCAATGTGAATACATATACCGTTATATGTTAAACCTTGATTAGTAGAGATAAAAACAGTATATGAAGTCCTGTTTATATATGATACAAGTGTGCTATTGGCTGCTAACTTTCAAATCCGATCTTGCTAGGGTCTTATCAAATCCAATTGTGTCACCAACTTTTTTTTATTTTTCAACTTTTTCTTCTCTCCTGTCTCGGGATACTTCTAACAATCACGTTGAAGGAAGAAGGCTCTCGAAAATATTCTGGGTAGCGAAAATATTAGGAGGAAGAAATAAAAGAAAAAAAATAAAAAAAAAGAGCGAGCAATTACTTAATACGGAATCTCCAACATGCTTCTCCTCAATCCTCACAACTCGTTCACAAACAAGTCGGCCAAACTGTCCAATAGCATAGATGCGATTCCTGGCTTGGTGCATCTGATGCTGATACGGATAAGCGTACTATTTTCAGGGTCCAAATCCATTCGCATTAGGCACCCCGAGTTTCCCGTCCGCATATTCAAAATACCTGCGCATACAATTGTGGAAGGGCTGGCAATCACTTCGGGCAAAACATTGACTCCAACAAGTCTGGCGAGCCGGATTATTACAGGGGCCTCCACATAATGCTGCAACTGTACCGTTTTGGACGCAGAGCCATCCTCTTTCAGCACTTGGTCTATCTGTGACCACCTCATTAGGAAGACGTCTCTCGAAAGAGGAGTACCTGGGCAGAGGGTCTTGAATAGCGGCACCGGGAGCTTCAACTTCAAGCTGACAAGCCCTCCACTCATGAAGTTAATTCCCAGAATAGGCAAGTCTGCGTCCCGATACGGCAGCCTCACCAATACGTCTACTAGCTGGGTCGACTTCCCTCCCTGGGGAAGCGTACCTTGTGGACTTTCCAAAGCCACCAAGCTATACAAGCCGGCCTCCTTCACTCTCTCGGGGATGGTGAATTTGCACACGAGCCCAGATATCGTGGACGGAGACTTGTTCGAGTACGTAATGCTCAAGTGTAGAGAGTGCTTGTCTCTTTTTAAGCGGTAAACGATCCGGATGAGCGAGTTCTCGAAGAAGATACCCTGGTCAAACCGGCACAACCGATAGTACCCGTCCCTCCAATTCGGTGAAAGCACAATTTCCCGGCGTCTTTTGCTGCTGCCAGTGCTTGTTTCACGGAGCTCCGGTTGCTCAGCTCTGGTCTTTGCGGATCGTCTCGATGTTGGAACGGCAGGTGGAGCTTTCAGGAGTCTTTTGGACTGAGAAGATGAGGAGGACGAGCCTGTGAGAGACGAGGAGATGAGCTTCGCCTCATTGGTTAGAAGCAACGAGCGACTGCTTCCGTTGTGCAACTGCAGCAACCGGCTTTGGCTTCTCTGCAGCTGGGGTATCTCTTCGGCACTGTTGCCCGCCTCAGCACGACTTCTTTCCTCCTTGGGTGGAACGGGGACTTTGAAGCTTTGCTGGAGAGTGCTGACGGTGCCAAGTCTACGAAGAAGAGGTGAGACCTTGGCGGCAAAAGGTGGCATATCGATGACAATCTTGTGAAGATAGCCACCGTTATCGAGCCTTATCAAGGCCAAGTACTCGAGCGCTCTTTGCTGGATCTCAGAGTTGAACACGTTGGTTTCCTGCTCGAAAATCTTGACCACCAGCGGGCGGATCTGCTCGCATTTGTAGTACATTTTGAAGAACGCTGACAGAAGAAGAGCTCGCGTGGCTGCAGATGACTGTGTGTACCTTGCCGAAAGAAGCTGGAACTGCTCCGTCAGCGGAGTCGTGTTTTCTATCAGCTGGCCAAACTCGCTGAGAAGAAATGCTGCGAGCTTGAGCATCGGCTGTGGATAATTCCCGCTCTTTAGGTAACGGACCGCTGCCCGGCATGCAGTCGGTTGGATCCCACCATTGTTCACCACTATCTGCGCCATCCGATGCCAGACTTCCTCCTCGACGTAATTTCCGGCAAGCGCAAGAAGCTTGAGGATCGTTACCACAAACCAGGAGGCATCGGTGGCGTACTTCTCCGCCAAGAGTGCCACTTTCACGGCCACCTCGGACTTCATCGAGAACTCAGCAATTGCCAAGTATTTGAGCAGTTCCGTGCACACGTGCTCGATATTTTCGCTGTTCGACGACATGTATATCAAGTCCAATGCTCTCCTTCTGATGGAGACGTCTCTGTCGCGCAGAAGCGTGAAAACAAGGTCGAAATGCTTCGAAATCGTCTCCATGCTCTCCGTGTCGCCTCTTGCCGCGATCTTCATCAACGATCCAACCGACAAGTACCTGGTGTTCACGTCCGCCGACTTGAGAAGCATGCACAACGAACCGGTATCCAAAATCGCACCAGACGGCGAGTTGTGAGGTGTTATATGTGCACCAAGAGACAAAGCCCCAAAGAGAATCGCCCCAGAAGCTTTCCGGCACTCGGGTGACGAATCCGGACTCCCAGAATTGCTCAACGAGGAGGATGTCGCACAGTGGAGTACATCCTCGAGCTTTTTGCGGTCGGCCTGCTCAATCTTCATCGCACAGGTGGCGTCCGGAATGAGGATCTCGAGAAAATGAAGCATCTGAACTACTGTCCAAGGGGCTGCAACCTCGTGGAACAGATAATCACGTGGGCACTTCTCCTGGACTACTATCTGGTACAACTTCTCGATTATCAAAGTCTTGCAGGACTCGGTCATCCTGTAGTCCAGCATTGTGAGCGTCTCGAGAAGCGGAACAGCCGCCAAGCACAAGCCCAGGTCCTCTGAGTTTACCAGCGGAATCGCATGTGTCACAACCTCAGGGTGCCGGGCCACAATGCCCGGCTCTGCCTTCACCAGCTTGTTCATCACAAGCACAGCCTTCTTCTTGACCATGTTGTCGAACTCTGGGGAGCACATCGCGCTGTACACTTGCGGCTCGTACTTCTCGGCGATGTCCGGCTTGTAGTTGCAGAGGTCGGAGACTGCGTGTAGGGCGAGGCAGATGGTTTCGATGCGGGGCGACGCAAAGTCTGCGTCGATCGACTGCAGAACTTGTGCCCACTGCGACTCTGAGGCCTGGTTTACGTAGAAGTTGAAGGCCAAATAGCCGATGGATTTCTCGCTGAACGCGTCGGAACGCGTCAACTCGATGGCTTGGTCGAACCCGAAGGTAATTGGGTAGCCCATCAGATAAATGTAGAGGAGTTTGCAAATGTACTTTTTCTTGTGGTATCCGGAGAGGTTTGACTGTTGGAATTGTTTCTGGATATGAACGATTTCCTGCTGAATAATCTTCTTCTCTGAGTCCTCCTCCTTGGAGTTTCTTATCTCCGTGATGAACTGGACGAGGCCCTTCATCTGTGGTGCCATTGTGTGAGTTGTGTATTTGAATAGAAATGGAGAAAAGAGTGACTGGTTGGTAGGTAGTGGGTGTGATCTAAGTTTATGTATAATATGACTAAGTTAACGTGCTGACAGGTGGGTGTTTTGAAGTCCCCGAACTTGTATTTAAACTTGGATAGACGTGAATTTATACGAGATGGTATTTATTATGATGGTAACCGAAAATGTTCCCCGTGCCGAAGATGAGAATGAGAAGAGTAATAATGGAGATAAAGCAGCGAAAAAAACATGGAAATGGAAATAAAGGAAGAGGTACGTGCAATAAGTGGGTCAAAAAAAAAAAAAATTAAAAATTAAAAATAGAGAAATAAAAATAAGGAAGACGAGCTTCTACAATTAGTACCAAAAGATGTCGTCATCTGTGGCACTAAACTGCAAATAAACCCAACATTAGTTGTCTTTATTCTTATTATTATAATAATTACTAGGAGATATATTATAATTTTGATTATGATAGCTGCATACGTTAAGCTACGTTAGGCTATGTCTTGCAAGTGAGTAATGGAATTTCTTATAATACAGTAGATAACGTCACATGTACAAGCCCGAGCATAAACGAGAACGGGCCAAAGAATGTACCAAAGAAGGAAGAAAGAAATGTAACATAAAGAATAGGATAAGGTGATGAAATAAACATAAACACAATGTGATAAAAAAAAGGATTAAAAGGTAATAAAGAAAACCAATGACAGCAACTAGAAGTGAAATAAAGAGGAAGAAGAAAGCAAAACAACAACAAAAAAAAAAGACATTTTATGACGGTAAGATGATAAAATAAGAAATGCAGAGACGAACAAATCGGCAGCATGAAAAAGTTCACGCTTGCCTTTGAAGAGCATCAGGATGCTCACATTCCAACGTTACTCACCTGTGGCCGATAGCCCTGGGCTGGGTCAGGTTGGAAGTTGTTTATCTGGGGAGAAAACTGGGATCGAGAACCGATACGGCTCATGTTGGGAGAAATCTTGCGGATCTGGTTCTCAAAGCTTCCAGGAGGCATGTACCGCTTCTTGCCTGTGATCTCGACGGGACTATGGATCATCATGGACTCGTCGATCTGGTGTGGCGAAAGGTTGGATGAAGTTTTGCTCCAAGGCATTTGCGACAGGTTGGACTTCATGTGTGGAGAGGCTATGACACCTTTCTGCGGAAGTTTCTGCCTGTCGTTGAAGTCGATGAAAGTCTCGAGGGTGGAGTTTCTGTTGGAGAACTGGTGTGGCGATGGGAGCTTCTCTAGTTTTTTCTGTGTAATTTTCGGAGCCTGCAGAGGGGGCTCCTGTTGCATTGGTGGTTGCTGGTATGCGTAATCGTACGGCATTTGCTGCATTGGCATTTGTTGCATTGGCATCTGTTGCATCTGTTGCATCTGCCTCATCTGCATCCTCTGCTCTTGCTGCTGCTGATTCACCATATACTGCATCTGCTGATGTGGATAATAACCCTCGTTTGGGTTTGGGGTTGTTGCTGGAACATAAACCGATGAGCTGTAGCTTGCAGTGCTCATTCTACTTTCTGGATTCGTATTAACGGTAAGGGCTGGTCTTGGAGGATTGCTCGCGTTGCCTTGGTAGGAGCTGCTAGTGTCCGCATTGCTTTGATAGGCACTGTTAACATCTACATTGCTTTGATAGGCACTGTTTGCATACGTGTTGTTTTGATAGCCACTATTAGCATATGCGTTGTTCTGATAGCCACCGTTAACATCTTCTTTGCTTTGATATCCACTATTAGCATATGTGTTGTTTTGATAGCCACTGTTAGCATATGTGTTGTTTTGATAGGTACTATTGGCATCTGGATTGTTTTGATATGTATTATTAGCATCCGAATTGTATTGATAGGTGCTATTAATATCTCCACTATCTTGATAGCTGCTGGTAACATCCGTGTTGCTTTGATAGCCACTGTTAACATCTCCACTGCCCTGATAGCCACTCGTAACATCTCCACTACCCTGATAGCCGCTGTTAACATCAGTATTACCCTGATAGCCGCTGTTAACGTCAGTATTACTTCCATACATGCTCTTCCCGTATATGCTAATTCCATACACGCTACTTCCATCAACGTTCTTGTATCCATCCTTGGTGTACGTGCTGTTCCCGTAATCACTTTTCACGTAGGTATTGCTCCCATCCCCTTGCCTCGCGTAATTGTTATCTGCCACCGCCTTACTGCTCCCATTCATTCTGGGACTCGCATCAGAATGCTCGCTGCCGCTCTGTGTCTCGCCCTGCTCATTTGAAATAGCGATATCCGGCAAAGGCGGCAAGTCTGCACCGGTGGCATCGAACTTGTACTCACTCCTGGAGCTCCTTGATGATATCGAACTGTCCCGCGAGAAGTACACCTTGTAGACAGACTTCATTCTGCTGAACTGGTCTTCTTCCTCCGCGTTCTCTCTTGCATCGCCTTCCGAGCCTCCATTCACCGTAAGTAGCTGCTTTCGTCCAACCTTGCTCCGCACTCTGACCAGGCTAGCTGTGTCTTTTGCACTGCTTCCGTTTATGCTTCTATCGTTCAAAGACTCCTCGCCAGAAGGTTCTGAAACTGTAACTGCTTGCTTTCCACCACCAACGTCGTCTCTAGCATCTCCTGCGTCCTCCATCACCTCTTCTATTCCCTCTCTCCCGTAGCCATTGCCACTTCCATAACCGCCGTAAACGTCCTGCTCAACGCTGATCAACGGAGCATGCTTCTCTCCACTCGACGCATTTGGCGACGACTGCACCGACTCGTTCGGTGTCTGGTACGTCATCTGCGACATCGACTGCATCGTATTTGAGCGATCCACGTCGCTGCTCCCCACATCCGAACTGTGGTACTTATCGGAAGAGTAATCTCCACTCGAAGAGGTGTGGGTCTCCGTTTTGGCAAAAGCTCTCCTTCCTGGGTCGCAGGAGTGGCCTGCCATGAAGTTGTAGCCCACGTGGTCGTTGTCCTCGGCCGTGGACTGCGGTTCTGGCGTCTTTCCCCGCATCAACAACGTTCTGGCCGTATTGTGGGCCCGTCTTGGGTCCCCGTAAATCTCTGCGGCCCCGCTGTCCTCAGCATGGTCCTGCCCTGCTGCTCCTGGCGCCTGTGGAACGTCTCCTAGACCGCGGGCCGTTGCTCTGGCTGGAATTGAGATGCTGTACGTTCCTCTCTCTGCATCTTCCATCCAGCCACTCCCGCTGTTTCCAGCTTCGTAACGCTCGGCTGCCTCCATTTGCAACCTCTTCCCGCTTGTATCGTCACCCGCCGAAGTGATGGTGGTGTTCTTTAAGTTCTTTGAGTCCTCTGGGCTTTCTGAGCCCTTTGGATTTTCCGAATATGTTGACTTCTTTGAATTCTCTGAGTATTTTGAGTTCTGTGAAGATTGTGAATGTCTTTGCTCTTCTAGATTGCTCGCATCTGAGTGCGTTATGGGATTTCTCGATGTCCTAGAATTCGCCGAGTGTAACGTCTCCCCTCGTTTTGCGTCCTGGGAGAGCGAGAGCATCGATTTTGAGGCCATCGACTGTATCATAGATGCACTCTCGCTCTCGAGCTTCCTTTCTGGGACCCTGTACCCGCCGTAATCGCCTCCAAGTTTCCGGGAAAGCTCCTCGAGCGACCGCCTAGAGCCGGTCTCGTCTGCATACGGGAGCACTATGGACTCCACCGCGTTGTGGTTGTGTAGTGTGGGCGGGAAGCTTGCCTGCGACCGCATCTCTGGGTGGTTGTACATGTACGACGGTTGCGTCTTTTGGTTCATGTCGCGTCCGTTGTTGTGCTTGGAATCCCCGAATGGGTTTGTCGCTGCTGGCTGTGGAAGCTGCACTGAAGATGCGCTTGCATAAGTGAATGGATTGGCACCAGGATTTCCACCAGCAGTGCGGTACCGGCCTTGATCACTGTCCTTGTCATCTAGCATGTCCGGAAGAACGATGTTATCTCCGTTGAAGTCGGGATCGTCATCCTCCAAGGCCTCCTTCTTGTTCTTCTTGTACGCCCGCCACGCAAAGTACCCCAAAAAGATACCGATGAAGAAAACTGGCAAGATCACCGCCAAACAGATGGCTAACGTTGAAGTCGATGTGCCTGTCGCACACAGCTGTGAGTTCTTGTTTGCTGCCTTGCTGCAGTCCTTGTCATCTCTCGGGAAAAGAATCAAAAGTGACATTTCGCTGTTTTTTTTTCTCTTCTTCTTCTTCTAGTTCCTGTCCTTGTGCTGTATATATGCCCACAAACTCTAAAATGCCTTGAGCTATCGATCCGTTGATGAAGTACGGAACTTCAGACTAGCGGTGCTGGAAAAAGGCTGAAACGTACACGTACACGTCCGCCGAATTTCGATCTGTATCTATTGCCCTTTGAACAATTCCAAAGTGTAGGAATCCTCTATGTAAATAAAAGTAGAATTTAACAAGCCACGGAATGTTTCAGTTGTTATGAAACCGCCAAAGTTTGATCAATGAGTATTCAACTCTTGCGAAAGCCCGTGCGTTTCTTCTAGTAGTTGTATTGTGGCACTGACTGAGTTTGAAGCAAAAACCAGTTGGTGGCCTTTAAAGCTGTTTTGATCGCAGAACTTGACGTGAATTGCATACATGAAATCAGATTAAAAACACCCCAACTAAAAAACGATCCGAGGTTCTGAGGTATTTTTACTATACACCCACTCTCCCTGTAGGAGAAAATTTTTGAAGCGCGAATTTACTGGAACTCGTGCCCAATCATTTTACAAGCTGGGAGGAGTGACGGATTAGGCTATCACCCGGCTAAAGAAAAACAAACACGCTTCTTCTTTGGGAACAGTGCGTGGATTGCCTGGATTGTTTTATAGCAAGTCCTCAATGTAATTATGCCAAGTCTCGAATTTCTGGCCTATTTTTAGTCTCGGCCCAGGTCTCGGCCAGACTTGTACAACTTTACTATTGGGGACAAGAAAAAATGCCTATCTTCATATCTGGGGCTCAAAGAACATCCACAACACATAACAGCTAACGATTTGTAGATCAGGAAGAACGTACTAGCGAAATGCCAACCGAAGGAATTGACATAAACCCATACATTCGAATATCCTGGAGACAATCAAATATTGGGGATACATTTATCCTGGAGACATTCAAATATCCCGAACACATCCAAATAAGCTGAAAACAGTTGAAGATACTAGCAGAAGCCACATAGCGATACTAAACTAAGGAAAATGCTAAGCCAGAAGAAATGTACAAAAATTGTAGAGAAAATGACCCCAAAAAACAGAGAAATAAACACAATAGATCCGAAAAAAATATCGAGAAATAAAAAGCTTAAAAAATAAGGTAAAAAAATGTAAAAAATAAAAACTAAAAAAAGTAAAAATTAAAAAAGTAAAAAGTTAAAAAATAAGGTAAAAAAAATGTAAAAAAATAAAAACTAAAAAATGTAAAAATTAAAAAAGTAAAAATTAAAGTGGAAAAATGTAAAAAATGAAAAAAATAAGGTGGAAAAAGATAAAAAATGAGAAAAATAAGGTAAAAAATGAAAAAAAATAAGGTAAAAAAAATCAAGGTAACAACTTAACTGCAAAAAAATGTAGAAAGTTAAAAACTAAAAACCAAAGTTATTGTTGAAAAAAAAATACAGACATCCCTTTACCCCATGAAAAAGCCTTCTATCGAATGGCATATTCCATGATCACAGGAAAATAAATCAGCCCCCAAATTTGAATCTAAATTTGAAAACATAAAAAAAGTTCCAAAAAATCGTCAACTGCCATTTAAAGTAAAGACAGATCCCGGATAGCTCTGGTAAAAGACAAGAGCTATGTACGCAAAGAATCTGATCCTCTGGCGTTGGAGAAAGAGCGAACTTCATGATATCTACGTTTGCATGGCTTGTTGTTCAATAGGGGAAAGTCGCTGCTATTTATACTGCTGGGAAAATGAGTGCGAGGGAAAAAAATTTACCCTCAGCTTTTCCGCGAACGTCTTTTTGGCCCTGTGAAAAAAAACGAAAAAAATAGGGAAGGTAAAAAAAAATTAAACGTGCCGAGAGCTCTACTAAGAGAGCAGCGACCAAAACAGCAGTATAAAGTAGTGCACGGGTGCTTGGTGCTCTCAGTCGATCGACCCGCCGTCTACCCCTCTATCGGTGAGAATGTTCTGATAGCGTAAAATTAGTTCCTCAAGGGTCCTCCCTGCTCGAAACTATATTGAAGAGTCAATGCTGGAAACGAACTCACCAGAAATACACGGATTTCATTTCGAAAGGCATTGATCCGGCTTGAACTCCATTCAAGCGTCCCTGAAATTTAAAGTCATCTGGAAGATGGCCGACAGTTCTGAAAGGGAGTTTCATTTGCGTGAGTTTAAGACGGTACGTAATTTGGGACATGGAAAATTTGGTAAAGTGCTCTTAGTGGCCACCAGAGAGGATCATGAAACGGAAAAATCGCAGCTTTGCGCACGGTCATCTGACGGCGGCTCGGGCTACTATGCGATCAAGATTGTAAATGTGCGAGAATTGGAGAAGCCGGTGCTGAACATTACTGGGGTTTCGAATTTGACAAAAATCAGAAGCGAAATCCATATTATTGACATAATCAGCCGGTACAGGCACCCGAATCTTGTTCAGTTGTTCACCATCATACGCAATGAATCCAGAAACTTCATATACTTCATTATGGAGTACTGCTCGCGCGGCGAACTCACGCCCCATAACCTAATTAGAGGCCCCATAAGCAATAGCCCAATTATCAACTTCCAGTACAAAGTTCAGAACATAGTGAACGGGCTCGAGTTCTTACATTCCCTCCGGATAGTTCACAGGGACATCAAGCCATCGAATTTGCTAGTCGACCGCAACGGTGTTGTGAAGATATCCGATTTCGGCACTTGTTACAAGCTTTCTGGAAATGCTGTAAACGATAGATTTGAGGTTTTCAAGAAACTTGCGGGGACGCCGTTGTTTCTTCCGCCAGAAATATGTTGCAACGAGTGCTCTGATGGCGGAAAAGGCCCCTACAGGTCGAAGAATACGAAAAGTCACCCGAAATTCGACCGTTTCCTACAGAGTTTCGTTCTAAAGCGATCTGTGCACAAAAAAGAGTCCGAGGAGCTTTTCTTCAAGGTTGACATTTGGGCCTTGGGTATCTCGCTCTACTATTTGGTGTTTAGGTGCTTTCCATTCTACGATGAGAACGAGTTTCGGCTTTTCAACGACATAGTTCGTGATCAAGCTTCCATTCCACCTTTCGCATTTCAGGATACGTTGCTGTATGCAAAGCTTGAGGCTGAGCACAGTCAGCTAAGTAGTCATAGTCAAAGAAGTCAGCACAGTCAGCTAGGTAATCACCTTCAATCAAATCACAATCGGTCAAATTATACTCAATCACGCACAAATCAGCACAGCCTGCACACAAAGCATGAGCTGGAGCAGTTCTTTGACATGTTTGTAGTCTTGTTGCGTGAGCTACTGACAAAAGATCCAAAGAAAAGACCAAGCATCGAAGAGGTGAAAAGTCACGATCTGTTGAAGTTGTTTGTGGAAAAGCCAGCATACCAGCGTTTTATACATTTTAACCACAGCTTTTTCAACACGTTCAACAGTGTGTCCAAAAGCTCAAGGACTCAAAAACGCGCCAATGGCACATCTAAAGAAAACGGACTTGTTTGCAGCTCGGATTCCTCTGTGTATTTGAACGATGCGCTTATGTATTCACCAGGAAGTCCAAATAGCACAACAGATAATCCCGATCTGCATAGAAATAGAACAACCAGACTTAAAGGGCCATTTACTAATCTCTTTGAGCATCATACATACTATAGCATTGCAAAAACCGACGATCATTTAGAGAATGAGGATCTTTCGGACGGCTCATCAGATTCAGGCTCATTAATCGACTCAGTTGAACCACAAAGACCTGTGGCACCGTGTGACAGATTGGGATTGACAAACTCTGCGCTCTCGTTGCCGATAAGCGCCCCGCAGCAGACTGCCGACTTGCGCTCACGCGCCCATGCGCATGCGCATATGCGCAACTTGCCGGCGGACCAGCGCCCAGTCCACCGGCGAGGGTCGCAGAAGTCGCAGATCTCACAGATAAGCGCGACCCATGGTCACAGGCACGACATGTCTCGGCACAGCAGTCGTCAAAGCAGGGCGGATTGCATAACTCAGGGCGGGAAAAAGCCGTTGAGCAGGTCAAGTACTTCTCACAGCAAACCCAAGAGGCCTCTCCGTGTGCAGACAGAGCCAGATAGCAGATATTCACCGTCTCCCTCTCCAATTAGCCCTTGTTTCCCAATAGTGCACAATAATCCAAGTGGACTATCTGCGATAAGCCATGACGTTCAAAAATCAAAGGCTCGCAACAGAGACTCGGTGCTCACAATCAAGACATTGCCTCCGATGCTTGGAGAAAGCTCGCTCACGCCGGAGCTCATGCCTCCTCCAGGCTTTGGAGAGGAAAAGAGATCACGTTCGTTCTCGAAGCTCAAGCACAGTGAGAATATCGATTTCCGAGCGTTTTTCCGGCAGGAAAAGGAGCAGCGGCGCAAGAAAGAGGCCGAGGAGGACAAAAAGCTTGGAGAGGAGTATCGGATGTACACTATGGACGAGTATTTGGGCAGTCTGGGGTGAGAATAGAGAGTAAGATCTGTTGGTATATGAATATGCTCTGCCTTGATACGATGAACGGTTGATATGATTGTCTGTCTGAGTCAAATGGTGGTGCTTATTGATCTTTTTGAGATATGAGTTGTAGTGAGCTGGTTGGTGGTATGAGTTTGTGTGAATATGATCCCTGAATGAATGAATGATCCTTAAATGATCTCTGAATGATCTCTGAGTTGTGGATTATATACGCTCACATGAGTGTGCATGCCACACTCTCCTTGGAAGACCGGCAGCTGGGTTAGTGAGAAATCATGGCTGGGACATGGCTTTAATTTTCTCGCTGTATAGATACGGAATAAAAGATAACACATAGCATTAAATGGGAATGGCATGTAGATTTTTGTGCAGATGTGGAAGTAGCTGAGAATAGTTACAGATATGGAATTAAACATAGATGCAGGCTTAGTTTTGGGCATTAAACTGTTCCATTTCAAGTGACTACGCTAGTTTATTTACTAATAATAATAGTATGAAGAAGGCATTGTCTGATAGGTAAAGCTGATCAGTATATTGAAGCTATTTCAAGTGTAGAAGGTGGGCTCATGATCTATAATGTTGCTTAATAAAAGAAGATAAGAGAGCCACGGACGGCATAATGAGATAAGGTAATGAAATAAGAAAATGTAAGATGAAAAAAGATGAAGCAAGATGAAAAAAGATATAATGATAATGAGTAATCCACCATCCAAGTGAAGAGTCTATAGCAGGATCACTTGCACCCAGCTCACATCACCAGCTTGCTTGCCCTGTACTTGAAGCGAGAAGATGGGGCAGACGAGTCTTCCAAAGCCCCGAGCTCTGGCAAAGGCTCAC
Source organism: Brettanomyces anomalus (assembly GCA_001754015.1). Lineage (NCBI taxonomy): Eukaryota > Fungi > Ascomycota > Pichiomycetes > Pichiales > Pichiaceae > Brettanomyces > Brettanomyces anomalus. The sequence goes on from MDSB01000013.1 coordinate 246,541, forward strand.
GCTCAGGGAAGCCCTTGAAAGACCGGGCATAGGTGGCAACAGAGTGAGCGATCAAGCGGGTGTTTACGATAAAGGCATCGTAGGCCAAGTTGGACAAGTCGTCGCAACGCTGGTGGTAGCACCGGTCCAACACACCGCCGTTAAACACGTTGTTCTTCTCGGCACCGGCAGCAATGCCACCGGCGGGAATGCCGTGGTCAATAAAGCCCACGTAGTCGCTACGGCCGTCGAACGGAATCAACGTGTAGTTCAAGTCATGCTGTTTGTAGTAGTCAATGTACAAGTCGCGTAACTCCTGCGATCCGTTAGGATTGTCGACGTTGTTTGCATCGTACACCTCGTACTCGTAGTTTGGGCTGGCCATCATGTCGTAGTCCATAAACACCCTGATCTGCGAGTTCTGGTCCGGCCGGAGCGTCTCCGCGTAGAAGTTCGAGCCTAGAAGGCCTTCCTCCTCGGCCGCCCACCATGCAAACCGCACCTTGTTGTTCACCTTGAACTTTGACAACTGCTTAGCCACCTCGAGGAGCGAAACCGTGCCTGAGCCGTCGTCATTGATGCCGGGGCCTGCTGCCACGCTGTCGGAGTGTGCCCCGAGCATCACGACGTTGCCTGGATCGCCTTCCCTGGTCTCTGCAATCACATTCACCGTGTGCACTATGCCGACAAACGAGTCCACTGACACCGATGCTCTGAGCACCTCTCCCTTGCCCAACAGTGCCACGTACCGCTCACCCTCCGCTTGTGAGAGAGCCACTGTCGGAATGAACCGCGTGTGCTTCGATGGAACGCCCAACGTGCCCCGAACTGCCCCCGCCTCGTTGTTGTAGATGATAGCTGCCTGTGCACCCACCTTGCCGGATAGTGCCGACTTGTCTCCAAAGCTGCACTGCCCCCGCTTGATCAACAACACGCTGCCCTCGGCGTTCTCTGGGTACTCTGACACATTGCACCCATACCCTGCCACCGCCAACAACCTGCCAACTGCCGGCTTCTTATCCTCAGTGGCTGGACTCATGTCCATCGGACCGACTGTCTCCAAGTACGTGCCGTTTATCGTCGCATTGTACGAGAAAACCTCCCCGTAAAACGCCTTAAAGGGCTGCACGCGAACCTTGTAGTACCCACCGAGCCTCTTGAGCTCTCGCTTGATGTACCCGACCGTTTTCCAGTGGCCCTTTGAGCCAATTACTCTCGTTGGGTGTCCAAACGTGGAATTCGAAGCTCCTGCGATTTCCAAGAGTTTCTCCTCCCTGAGCCTGAGGCTGTCCTCCGTGATCAAACTCTGGAGTGTCTCTGAGTCCACCAGCGGCCGCTCGTCATTGCCAGCATCCTCTGTGGTCTCAATCCCTTGCTTTATATCGCCCAAAACACCCTGAAGGCCTTGCTTCAACTTGAAAACCGGCGAGCTTTCACAAACACCGGCGGCCAACGTTGCCGCAAGACACAATCTTGTGATGCTGAACCTCATTCTAGTTCTATTTGTCTATGTCTACCTTGCTAAAGTTCTATATGTAAACTCTTACTGGCTGAATTGTCAAGTCTTCAACGAAAGTACAGGGAAGAAAAAAGAGACGAGGTCGCCAGAGGATGATGGTGCGATAAGCGCCTGCGCGCAGCGCAGCAACAACAATTTTTTTTTTTATCCCGCCTGTCTTCGCCGATAAGCGCCAGCGACCGGCTTGCCGGTTCTGGAAATAGCCTTACGTACAGTAACATATAAAACAAAACAGAACAAGTTTCAACAGATCATGCGTAAGTTCAATTTGTAATAAGTACATATAAAATAAAACAGAACAAGTTTCAACACATCATGCGTAAGTTCAATTTGTAATAAGATTAACGAAATGCAACACAGCTAAGAATACACACTACACCAACAAAACAGCGTTAACAACGCCGTCCCTGTCAGGTTCATTGGTTATCTGGGCGTACTTTCCCCAAACGACCTTTCCACCTGCTGTAACAAGTCCAAGCTCCGACACGTTCACCTCTATGATGGTACCCTTGGTAAGCACACCGAGCTGCGTGTACAGGGGAGACTGTGGGTTCTTCTTGACGGCTAAAATAGGAAGGAGAACAGTGACTCCCAACTCAGGATGTGTAACGTTTGCCTTCTTCTGTCTCAAAGCAGCGGGCCTGATGATCCGCTCCATCTTCACAGGCCGTCTCGTGAAGCCCTCACCCACAAAGGTGTGCTTTGTGATCATTCTCTTCCACGATTTCCGCTTCGTCTTTCCACTTTTCACCACTTTAAACGCCTCCTCTTCACTTATTCCTCTCACACGGGGCAACGGGACCGAATACTTGTCCGCTTTCTCCATCCTCCTCTGCTTGATCGACGATGAAATCGCCTTTGCTGTATTCTGCTGCTCTCTGTCCAACAAATATGTAGGAAGTGCCTCTCCATCCTCTGCTGCCGGTTTAGGAGTACCTTTCAATTTACTCTCCTCGTGAGCCTTGATTCTCTTCTTCATGGCAACCTTCTCGTTGTATCTCTTCTTAGCAACTTACTCTCCTCGTGGGCCTTGATTCTCTTCTTCATGGCCACCTTCTCGTTGTATCTCTTCTTAGCAAACTTCTTGCCTCGCCATCCCGTCAATCTGTGTGCATCCTTGGCGATTCGATGTGATTCTCTTGCCTCTTTCTTTCTCTTTTTCTCATCAAAGTCCAATCTTCTTCCGTGCTCTTTTATGAACTGCTCAATGTAGTCGTTTTGAGCCATTCTGTATGTCTTAACTGAGGGTTATAATGCCTTTGCTATGTGGGATGTATTGCTTGTCTCCACACTGCTGTAACTTCCCCAAACTTGAACTCTCCAAAACGTTTATTTCATTACTTGTGATCTGAGATGATGTCTATCTGTGCCCGGATAATTTTTTTTTTTTTCCTCCCCTACTTTCCAATAATGAAAATTTTCATGCACATAATTTTTTTTTTATTTATTTTTTTTTCCAAAAGAGACAATAGCGCGAGAATCTTTCCAGGCCATCTAAATTTTATCATTTTCGATTTTTTCACAAGTACCAAACAACTATAGATCTCCCTCTATTTGATGATTAAAACGGCGATTTTTGCACAAAAATACTACTAAGCCATACTATAGCACGCCAGCAATGAAACAGCAGTCCGTTGATGAACTGCTTGATGGTGTCTCGAGCTCGATTGAGTCCACATCGAACTCTCTCGACTCCCTTATAGAGAGCATCGACAGTTATGGTACAGAGTATCCACAGATGGTGGAGAATTTGATTAGCTCTCTTTCCAAGGAGGGCAAGACGAGTAGTGAGAAGACCGTCGGTGCGGGTGTTTCGCTTCTCTCGTTAAAAAACTCGTCCTTACTTGGGTATTTGGACACTCTTTCGCTCATAGTGGAGTCTAAACTAGAGGCCATGCAAATAGGGGGCGATAAGGTAGAGAAAAGGCACGGGAAAACAGTTGAGAACTCGGTGGTCCACCGTGTGACGCTCGACAAGGGTGTCAAACCGCTCGAGAAGCGGTTGAACTACCAGCTAGATAAGCTCATGGACGCATATAGAAGAAGAGAACGAGAAGACGAAGAAGCCAAAGAAAGGGCAAAGGAGGGTGACGAAGAGGTAGGAAAGGGCACAAATAGCGAGGAGAGCGAGACGAGCGCGGCCGAAGACGCAGATATGCTGGAAGAAGAGGGAGCAGGGCTGAAATTCCGGCCGAATGCCGCTGCATTCATCAAAAAGAGAGGTAAAGGCAGAGACGGGGAAGATAAGCGGCAAGGAGGAGCAGAGACAAAGTACAGGCCACCAAGGATAAGCGCAGCATTGCCGCCAAGCCTGCAGGAGCAGCAGAACGAGTCGAAGCAGGAGGGTCGGCAGCGGAATTTGCAGAGTATGGACGAATATTTACGGCAGGTGGGTGATGCTCCATCTGTTGAAGCATCTGTTGGTGCAACGATCATTAATGGTGGCCGTGACGTGAAATCTCAGAAGCAGATTGAAAAGGAGCAGGAGGTGACGAGGTACGAGGAGGAGAACTTTGTCCGTCTCCCTGCATCGAAGGCCAAAGAGTCGAAACGGGACAGAGACAGACGTATGAGAAACGAGTTCTTTGGTGAGGACTGGAGTATGTTTGGGAATTCGAGGGATATCAACGACGCAACGAATGGAATCAAGCGGAAGCACAAGCAGAATGCCTGGCAGCGTGCGAGAAAGCGGATGGAGAAGTGATGTTGTGGTGTTTATGTGGAGAGCGGGAGAATATTGAAGGAGAGAGAAAATGTTGTAAGAGAGAGCGGGAGAATGTTGAAAGAGAGGTGTTCAGGCTGGGGTAGAAGTATAATTAATATAGATGGAGAAAGAGAAGTAGAGAGCAAGAAAGAAAGATGTCAAAGCAGGGGAGTGTACGATTTTAGGTATCTGGTTGTAAATTTCAATGTCCTATGAAAGACTAATTATGTAAATTACTCACAACGGAAAAGTAATGACAGTTAGATAAAGTTGACATGGTGTTTTAATTTGAACTTGGGCCTGGAATGCTAACTTAGTCGAAATTCGGACTTAGTCAAAATCCTGCATATCATTCACCTACTTATGCATCAAATGCTCAATGATATATAGTAATAATAACATTAATAGCAAGGAGGGTATATAAGTGACGATAAAAAGTATCACCAAGTCGAAAACCGAAGAAAAACCAAGGCATAAGAAACAGCCAGCCATATAAAACTAGAGAAGACAAGATAAAGTAGTACAAAGAACAAGTGAACAAAGTCACGTGGTGAGCAATGGCTCAGGTACATAAGAAGCGGTGGAGAAATCGGATGTCACGTGAAGGAGGCATAGCTGGGCATAAATGAAGATTGTTCCGGAATGGGGAGCAAGGGACGCATGCGTGCAGACTGCAGCAAGCTGTAAAGAAATGTTTTTGAAGCTAAAGCATGAGGTGTTTATTGTGGAGCCGAGGCTTAAGACTTAGAGCTGACTGAAACCTGAAAGAGATGGAACTTGTGTTATAACGCTGAAGTGAGAACTCACTAATAGACTTTTACTAGTTAGAACTCAGTTGAAGCTGGAACCAAATACTTTGAAGGTGAGATCTCACTTAAAGTTATAATTCGCTTAGCTCTCAGTTTAAATCTCTTCAGCTCTCAATTCAAACCTCTAACGTTCTCACCCTGGTTGGCCTGCTGTAAAATTGCAGCCACCTTGTTCTGAATCCGTTTCCCAAACGATGCAAAGCGGATTTGTGGGAGCAACGGTGCCAAAGCCTGGGCAAAGCGCAGTTTATACCCGGAAGAAGACACTTCCATGGCCGTCTGAACAACATAATTGCCGTACTGGTCCTTGATGAGGACCGGAAGAACGTCCGGATGCAAGATCTCCTCGAGAAGCTGGGTCACAAACTGTGAGGAAATGCGATAGGACCGAATGCGAAGACATTTCTCAACGACGTTGGACGAAAACTTCTGGCAGGAGAGCTGACACACGCATGGCGCGACGGTTGCCAAGAGCTGCGCGTTCAAGTTGTCGATCTCCATACTCGACAGATACTGCACCACGTAGTTAGCGTACTGGTCTTCCATGAGCGCAAGGCTGTGGCGCACGATCTGGGCACCCAGCTGCTCGATCTGCCGCATGCTACATTTGTTCAATAGCTTCTGCAGAACGCAGCACCCGTGCTTGTGGGTGGCAACCGAGACTATGTTTGCGGAGATCTGGTCCACTATGAACTGGAGATCGCAGTCGCGGAACCGCTGGATGCACTTCTGGATCACGTGGTTGCCGTTGAGGTCCCCGATAAGCGCCACGATGTACGGCGAAAGGTAGCGCTCCAACATGAAGTGCTGCTTGCGCGTGCTGATTTTCTCGATCAGTTTCTGCAGTGCGCGCGTGCCGTGCTGGTCCAGTGCTATCGCGCACAGCGCAGGCCCTGCGCTTATCAGCATCGCCTCCAACTTCTCCGGTGGGCAGCACCCGATCAGCTTCTGCATTAGGTAGTTGCCGAATGGGTCCACCATGAGCTCCGCCGAGTGCGCGCACACCTGGCCGAATATCTGCTCAAAGCTGTCGGCGGCGCCATCCCCCTCAAGCTTGCGCTGGAGATACCGGCACCCGCACTGGTCCCTGGCGAGTTCTAGGACGTTCATTTCGGCGATCTTTGGCTGTTTTTCGGCATTCTTCTGTGTGCCAATGGACATCTGGTCGAACCTCGGGGTGAGCGCAGCCAAGAAATCGTCCTCGGGCGCGCTGGCGCAGCCCTCCTCGCTCTGCGACTGCGGGAATGAGAACATCCGCTTGCGCAATGGGCGCAACTCGGCGCTCGGCGCCGGCTGGAATTGGTGGATCGAGCTCATCGATGGATGCCGGTTTCTCGACTGCAGCGCGGCCATCCCGTCCGGTAAAGAGAGCGCAGACGAGTGGCGCTTGTATGCGGCGGAACCGGGGGAGTAGCGCTGGTATGGCGTAGCAGGCAGCGAGCCGCTACCTCCGGCGAAAGTGAACGGTCCTGTTTTCGGAGATACAGAGGAAAGTGAGTGGCTGTAGGTGCGCTGCTGATATCCGGGGTTCGTGCCGAGACCACTGTCCAAGGCGCAGTCCATCCCGTTGAGAATGTAGTCGTCGGAAAAGGACGTAGGCGTTGCGACGCAGAGCGCCGCCTCTTTGGAAAAGCTTGCGCGCGGGGTGCGCCCGGTGAGCGTCGTGGCGGAGCTGGACGCGGAAGTCGCGGGGAAAAGGGAAGAGGCCAGCGACGATGTGGTGGAGCTTTGCTGCCTGTGGTGGGCGAATGCGCCGTACGCGCCGGCGCCGGCTCCCCCTGCTGGTTCTGCGGCTGCGCCTGCGCCAGTGTGCGCACTCGGTAGAGCAACCTCCTCGTTTGTGTACGAGAACACAGGGTTCGTGTCTATGTCGTCAAATTCAAACTGAGCGTAATTTTTTTTTTTGTTAGTAATCCTGTTCGGGATGTTGTGGGATGTGGGGCAAAAAATAGACACATTCAATTCACAGAAAATGGCGGGGGAGGAAAAAAGATTTTATGCTGTTATTTCCGCGTAGTTTGCTTAATGCCCAAATGATGGCTATTCTCAAAGCATTCCTTGCATCGATTGGTCAAACAAAATGTCGTCTGGTCTGGTCATGTACCTCGGGTTCATCTCCTTTCATTCCGGCACTGCAGTTTATTGTTTCATCATTTGTCGTTTTGTTGTTTTATATTTCATCATGTCGTTTTGTCGTTTTGTCGTTTTGTCAGTCTATCCTTTGGTTGTTCTACCATTTATCATTTCATCCTTTCATTTCATCCTTTCCTCATTTGCAATTGTCAACCCCAGTAATCTCCAATTTTCTTCTGTCTTGTACCTTGATATAGCCTGATCTTTTTGCCAGCCTCGCTAGTCTCGTCACTCTCCATCAGATGATTCACCTATTTGCTTTGAATTGCCCCAACTTTGGTTTCAACATTCATCACAATTGTTCGTTTCATTTAATGTTCCATCTGATATTCTATCTGTATTCTATCTGTATTCTAATTTTTTATCCTCTTTATTCTCTATTCTATCCTCTATCCTATCTCGTATCCCCTCCATTCCTTCTCCATTCTACATATCTCTGCATTTCTTGCCGATTAAAGCCAGCATGCCTGCCCGAAAGCTGCCGGCCTCTGCGGATTTCATACTAACCATTTTTTGTGTGTGCACTCTGCCCTATCTGAACTCAAGCGTGTGAAAAACTGATCTGCCCCAATAAAAGCCCCTTGGAAAATCAGAACTGAACCAAAAGGAAAGCGTGCGTTCTTTTATACTCCTGGAATAAAAGTGAAAAAAAGAAAAAGTGCAACTTTCGGATCGGAGTACAAGTCCTCAACAAAGTGAATAAGTGAATAAGTTAATAAGGAATAAAAAGAACAAGAAGTTACAATTGTCTCGTTTGTTGGCTGTGTTGCTCGTGGATTGTACGGAAATAGTAGTGGCTATTTAAAGCACGGAATGCATGGCAGTGCAGATAAGTCAAGATACGACGCGGGAACTAAAGCAAAGGGGGCAATGCACATTTAGGCAAGGAGAAAGTTCTGGCGGGTGAGCTGCACCTATTGGCGTACATACGGAATATATATATAGGTATAATGCGTGTACATCCGTGTGAGTGCGAGACAATCGGTAAAAACCCAATATCTGCAACTGCAATTTGGCAAGTTGCATCCATCTCTGTCCAGAATTACATTCAACAATGAAACTAAAACGGCAACCCGTGATATTGATTACTAAATTACGTTTGACAAAGCTGCTCTCTCTGTTTCACTGCTATGCTGCTGGAAGCCAATTGGCTCACAGGCCCGAGTGCTGGAATTGGCATGAGATTTTTTTTTTTGGATTCCAATTTATTCGATGCTCCGAGAATTCCACATTCGACAAGCCGGCTTCTTTCCTCTTTTACCGCATTAATAATTTCTAGATCATCGCCTGCCGCTTTGCGATCTCAACTCCGCGCTGGCCTGCGCTAAGCCAAGCTGCGCTGCCCGGTGTGCGCACCCAATTCTCATCCGTGTAAATCTCAAAATCTGGTCTGTTGTAAATTTTTTTTTGTTGTTGTTTGATCCATTGTTTGATTTTGTGATCCGCCAACCCCACCCGAATGATTGATCCCCTGATGTTGGTTGTGCATGTGCAATCAGCTCATTCTGTGAACACACTTCAACATCAGTTCCATCTTTCATGGTATCGCAAAGGTACCCAGCAAGTTGTAGAAGAGCGCATGCCAACGAGCGCAGTCGGGCGCTCTTAGCGCACACCGGCGGGCATGGCGCTCTCTGGCGCTCCCTGGCGCTCCCCGCACCATGAACTTTTAGTCCATCCCGCTTTTTTGGGCCCAAAATGCCGGCTTGGAAACTTACAGATAATAATGAAGTCTACGTTCGTTTCGATTGGCTTTTTCTACGTTCTCTCTGAGCCAACTTCAACACAGGGTTCTTTTTCTACTTGTTGCACTCTCTCATACATTCAGCGTTGCTAACTGTTGCTCGCCCATTATCCTGTGATTAGTAGCAGCCAGACACAAAAACCCTTATTGTTGGCAGTTTTTTTTGTTTGTTTGTTTTGTTATGAGACTTTTTTATCTTTTCCTAGTTCCATTGTATCTCCCACTAATGGGCATTGTGGTCTTATCAATTTCCCGGTTGCCAGTTTATTAACACAATCATTCCGGTAAGCTTTTATTCCATTTTCAAAGCGTGTGACAAAGTACAAATCATTTTGGTTTGAGGTTTCTAGTATTTTGCGGGTTTCTGGAATTGGGACGATGTTTGATAAAAAAATGCCTCAATGTTTCTCAGAGCCGTTCACGTGTTTTAGTATGGTATTTGAGAGGATAATTAAGCAACTGGTTTAATCTGGTTAGGCTATTAATGAACCCGCCAGGAAAAAAAATTAAGACACAAACTAAACTAACTATGCAAATATGTTGATATGGTTAAGCTACTAAGCTCCTGAGCTAACATGGTTAAGCTACTGATTCCGTAAGTGATGGTTAAGCTTGCTTTTAAGTTAGTTACCCAAACCACTACGTTAAGCTACTGATTCCATAAGTGATGGTTAAGCTTCTAATTTAGCTTTTAAGTTAGTTACCCAAACCACTAAGTTAATACCTATATCACTGAGTTGATTAATACCTATATTAATTACTTCCGCCCCAAAAATGCATATAAAGCCATCAATACTTGTCCTCAGTTTTGTAATAGAGGCCCTTCTGAGTTTACTTTCGATTACAACCCTTGAAGCTTCCTTGAATGCTCTATTTCACACTTACTTTCATACTTACTTTCATACTTACTTTCATACTTACTTTCGTACTCGCTTTGTGTACTTCCTTTCATACTTACTTTCACACTCCTTTCCATACTTCCTTTCATACTTACTTTCCGTACTTCCTTCCATACCTACTTTCCGTACTTCCTTCCATACCTACTTCCACACCTACTTCCACACCTACTTCCACACCTACTTCCACACCTACTTCCATACCTACTTCTCCATTTTTACTTTCTTGCCTTCTACCACCAGACTTACCATTGAATCCTGTACATCCTATAAACAGCAACCCGTGTATCTGGTCAATAGCGTCTGGTGAACGCTACGGCATCAAACCTTCCATCTCTCATAGCACATCAAACATGTCGGGCCATATCTAATCATAAAGTTGAAGGCAACTAGAATTGATCATTCAGCAAGGGGTGAGTCACTAGTGAGTCACTTTACTCGCCGATATCCTCGTTCCAAACCTCAGGCTTCTCCTTGATAAATCTATCCATGAGCTCCTTGCACTCCTTGTTGTGAACGTTCACAACTTCCACTCCGTTACTCTCAAGCCACTTCTCCGCACCAACATACGTCTCGTTTTCTCCAAGAACGATCCTCGGGATCTTGAATAGCATTGCGGCCCCACTGCACATCGAGCATGGCGACAAAGTGGTGTAAAGCTGTGTGAATTATAATGCAAATGTTAGTACTTAACTGCTTGAAAATGCCCTCTTAGTTTGATCCTGAAGCAGACCGCTTCAGCTACAGTACTACACCCCCATCTTCTTCATATACTTACGGTGCATTTCTTGTAAACAGAGGCTGGCAATCTTCCGGCATTCTCAAAGCATGAAGTTTCACCGTGAAGAGTTGCAGAAGACTTCTGAACACGCATATTATGGCCTCTTCCAATCACCTTTCCCTCCTCTGTGAGCAGACATGCTCCAATAGGAACTCCTCCTTCCTCGAATCCTAATGAAAGCGCAAATTTGTGACGCTTTGTGTTAGTAACAGTACTCTGTTTGCAATCTAAAGTGAAATTGTTTTGGTGTTGTATTTATGCCACCGATATTTCGCAGCTTACCCTTCTTGGCCTCCTCAAGAGCCACCTGCATTCCTAGTTTATCATCAAATGTCATCGTTTTCAGTATTTTCGTCCGTAATTTGTGTACCTATTCAAGCTTCACAATTGTTCCTTAAATCCAGGTGTTATCTGATAGCAAGAAATTTTTGTCCCCACTAAATTCTCACGCTCGTCCCTTATCTCTGAAATTTTTCGTCGCATCTTCTTCGCTTGCCGAGTTGGGAAGCAAGGTCACGTGATTGCACTAAATTGCGACACACCGACCACTCGGGGAAGCGCTAATCTAATGTTCAAAGCATGTATAGTGTAAAGCTGGGGTAAAGCTGGGGTAAATGTGCTTAAGTTAGCAAGCACAAGTCTTTGGTGAAGCACCATTTGTCTTTCAATATGCACAATCTAAAGATTGGGGGTTGTTTTCTTTGAATTTGTAAAATCCATCTCATGACAGGTTTTCACGAGGTACGTTGAGGATATTATAAATAGATATAAGGTACCAGAAGGTGCCAAATTCTCATCTATAATCTAGGTTTATTTTGAGAGTATTTCAAGTTATTAACGCGAAGTGATTTTATGTATAGAAGGTGCCAAATTTTCATCTATAATCTAGGTTTACTTTGAGAGTATTTCCAGTTATTAACGCGAAGTGATTTTATGTATTCCAGTTTAGCAATTTCGGATGAGTTTGTAAAACTAGCTGGCTTTTTTAGTGGAATTGTCGGAGTATGCATGATTTCCAAATTTAGATGAAGATAACTTAACACTATATTTTCTAACTAGTTACCATGTATCAAAAAGTAAAGACAGACGTAGACGAAACGCCAATTATTTCTCATTCATCTTTCCTGCTTCTCTTCAATGTCTTCCTTCTCACCTCCCAACTCCCAGGACCAATCAATACGAAATTCTAGAAGCAAGTCCTTTGCATATTATCTACATCCCTACACCAACATAAAATAGTTTCTCCATCCATCCACCCCTTTGGATTAGGTGCGGCACGAAATGGCCACTCGAGGAAAAATAAGAAATAAAATTTGAGTTAGAATTTAAGGGTGAGATCGCTAATTGAAGCGAATTTACCATGAAGCAGTCAAGTCACAGTTTAAGAAATTGGTGCAAAGGGATAGATAAATACTTAAAAGGCGAGCGGATATTTCCAAGGGGAGGGCCACAGCTAGATACTATAGAACTGACAGACTCTGGAGTCCAGCGTACTATTTTTTTCGCCGATCATAACCCACAATATCTACATTCTTGCCAATTAGGAATAAGCAGTGCAAGAATTAAGCAGGCTAACAGGCTTTAATTAGAGCGGAAATTCACGTTAAAATCCCGAATTGGATCACAAGGAGCAACATAGAGCCAAGCAGAAGGACACCGAGAATAAAAACGGGGAATTTACAAAGATGTCATCTGGATTTCAGGGCGTTTATACTGCCTTGTATGACTACGATGCACAAACAGACGAAGAGTTGAGCATAAAGCAGGACGATATCCTATACTTGCTGGAGAAATCGAGCACAGACGACTGGTGGAAAGTCAAGAAGCGTATTTTGGATGCGGATGTTGCGGAACCCGTGGGTTTGGTACCGTCTACTTACATCGAGCCGACAAAGGTCAAATCGAGAGCAACCGCTTTGTATGACTACGATAAGCAGACAGATGAGGAGCTCTCGTTCAAGGAGGGGGCTGTTTTCGATGTTTACGACACCTCAGACTCCAACTGGACGTTGGTTGGAGTTAACGGGGGCTCACAGTTTGGCTTTGTTCCAGCGAATTACATTGAAATTGGTGCCTCTGGAGCTCCAGTGACGGGGGAGACACAGAATATAAATGCGTACGGGTCGTCTTCAGCGTTGAACAAGTTCCCGCCACCGCCACAGCGGGCCGCAGTTGAGACAGAAGTGGCTGAAGGGAGTGGAAAAGCGGCCAAAAGAGATGAGAATGCGGATGAAGGTACAGATGAAGATGAAGATGAAGCGGGAAGAGACCGGAGGAGCCTTAAACACAGAGGAAGCTACTCCGAGGACGAGGACGATGCCCCTGCCATGCCTCAGAGGCCCGGAAACAGTCGTAAACGGTCAGATTCGACGGACGAGGAGGGTAATGCGCCTGCAATGCCAAGCAGGCCAAGCAGACCAGACAGGCCAGACAGGCCAAAGGTCTCGGGCGAGGAGGACGATGAGGAAGGAGCCGGGGATGGCAGGACCATGCGAGATATCGAGGTTCCGCCAGAGGACTTCTACAACGACGACTTTTTCACCTGGAAAGTGTACGAGATCGAGGGCAAGAAGAAACGCAAAGCCACACTTGAGATAGGCGACTCGCAGGTGTTCATCACGCCGGAGGGATCGTCGAGGCCCCGCAACTGGACGGTCCGGGACCTATTGAACTACAACAACGAGAAGAAGCACGTTTTTTTGGACTTCAAGAATCCGGCAGCGTCATACGAGTTACACGCGGGCAGCAAGGACGCGGCGAACGCAATCGTGTCGATCTTGGCGGACATGAAGGGCATGACGTCAATGGCAGCCCTGAAGGACATAGAGGAGGCGTCGAAGCCTTCGCACCGGCCGCAGGGAAAGATCTTGTACGACTTCCAGGCGGCCTCGTCGGACGAGCTGACGTGCTACGAGGGCGACTTGGTGTACATCGTGAACGATAAGAAGTCGAAGGACTGGTGGATGGTGGAGAACATCGGGACCGGCAAGAAAGGCGTGGTTCCGTCGAACTACATCAAGGTTGTGGGCGAGGAGGCGAGCAGCGGGTCGTGGAAGAAGCTCTTCAGGCGGAAGAGCAGCTCTCAGGTGTCATTGAGCCCGAAGAAGGGCCGTGCGAAGAGGTCGCAGCGTGAGCTTGAGCTGGAGAGAGAGCGAGAGGAGCTTGCCGCTCGGAGAGAGGAGGAGGAGCGGAAAAGAAGGAGCGAGAAGGCCCGACTGGACCGCGAGAAAGAGGAGCTGGCCAGGGAGAGGAGAAGGCAGGAGAGACGGGCCCGGGAGTTGAAGACGTACGAGGAGAGACAACGGGTGCGGGCGGCAGACGAGAGGGAGCGGGCCAAGCGGATGAAGCACGGCAAACGAGACCTATCGAAGCCCAATCCGCACCGGGTGAGGACGTGGATCGACCGGACCGGCGCGTTCAAAGTGGAGGCGGAGTTTCTCGGCGTGCAGGACGGCAAGATCCACTTGCACAAGGTGAACGGCGTCAAGATCGCCGTTGCCGCCCAGAAGTTGTCCGTAGAGGACTTGGAGTACGTGGAGCGCCTCATGGGCGTGTCTCTCGACAAGTACAAGGAGATGGGTTCCAGCAGGAAGCACCGCGGGTCGAGCGATAGGGCCGGCGTGGCCAGGAGCAGCGAGCGCATCCGGGACGGCCAGGCGACTGTCAAATCGGCGGCCAAACCCTCAAAGGACTCGGCTGCTTTGCCGGTGAACGAGAAGGTGTACGAGTACTGGTTCAACATGTTCTTGGAGTGCGGGGTGGATGCAAACATGTGCGAGCAGTACGCCCGGACGTTTGCACAGGAGCAAATGGACGAGTCGGTGCTCGAGGACATCACGAAGCCGCTTCTCCGGACGCTCGGGCTGAAGGAGGGCGATGTATTGAAGGTGATGCGGCATTTGGACACCAAGTTCGCCAGAAGAGGCAACTCCAGCGACACCAAGACCGGCTCCCAGGCTAAGGAGCAAGGCGGGCTGTTCAGCGGCAAGGATGGGGCCTTGAAAGACAACTCGAGCAAGAAGTTCGAGGATGAGGCCTGGGCCATCAAGCCGGCATCGCGTGCGAACGGTAAGGCTGAGGGGGAAGAGGCCCAGGCAGGGGAGCAGGCCCAGATCCAGCCGCAGTTGACCGGCTCCATCCAGGACTTGCTCGAAATCAAGCCCATGGAGCCCACGAAAAAAGCACCATCGCCCGAAAAGAATCCGGCCGTGACTCCGGTGCCCGTGAAGCCCGTCACCACGACAAACACGAACACATCTTCGGTGCAGCCAATCGCAGCCCAGCCAACGACGTCCACCGTTCGAGTTCCGCTGTCAGCAATGCCTACAGGCTTTGTCCCGATATCAATGATTCCGGCCTTGACAGGCCAGCACACCGGGATGTTACCCGTCACCACTTTCGGCCAGCAGCCAACTGGCGTCATGGCTCTTCCGCAGACCACATTCGGCCAGGTTCCGGCCACTTTGGTGAAGCTTCAGCCCACTGGTCTCGCTATACAGAAGACAGGATTCCAGCAACCAATGCAGGCTGTTCAGACAGGATTCCAGCAGCCAATACAGGCCGTTCACACTGGATTCCAGCCAATACAAACAGTTCAGACAGGATTCCAACCAGTTCAAACGGGATTCCAACCAATCCAAACCGGCTTCCAGCAACCAATGCAAACTGCTCAAACCGGATTTCAACCAATTCAAACTGGTGTCCAGCCAATTCAAACTGGCTTCCAGCCAATCCACACTGGTGTCCAACCAATCCAAACTGGATACCAGCCTTTCCAGCCCAGCCTCCAGGCGACCGGCCAGATGCCACAGACTTCCTTCCAGCAGGCGCCCGCTACTTCCTTCCAGCAAGCTCCACAAACGTCGTTCGGTGTTAACCAGCTCACTGGAATGATGGCAAACGCCTCCTTGACAGGCCAGCCGGCCCAGCTGCAGACCACCCAGCCACTCATGGCCCAGCCTACCGGGCTAGGCTTTGGAAACGGGCCTCAATTGCCCGTGCAGAAAACTGGCCGCCAAGCTAATCTTGCGAATGCCACGCCAGACAATCCGTTTGGCTTCTGAGCCTGAGCCATGGCCAGGAAGTTGTATAAATCAGTTAGGTGTACTTCAGAGGTTAATATACATTGAATTTAAGATACTTGGATGTTGATTCATGAACGGAAGAGAATTAAGAATGGATTTTGATCAGTGTAGTGACCTAATAGCTAAAGTAAGCCCTATGAGTGTAGTAAAAGACATAATAGTTGAATTGCTCAATTTGATCTAAAGCCAATGTATTACTAGTTGTATTACTAGATGAATTACTAGATGAATTACTAGATGAATTACTTGAATTACTATAGTTGAATTACTATAGCCAAAGTATAGCCAATGAATTCGTATAGTTGAATTAAAGCAAATACTAAATACTAAAGTTGAATGAAATCTGATTCAAATGAATTACTAAGGTAATCGTGTTCATCTCCATTGACCACTCTCAACCCTTACAACTTTACACTCAATAATCACAAAACTGTAGCGGTACATTAAACAAAGAACTAGCTGAAATCCAAACAAACAAACACAAAAAACAGCCTCAGCCAATCATATCCTATCCTACATTGTAAATTTAAACTCCCTGAAACTACTCCTTCTCCTTCTCCAGACCCATCTTCGCCAACGCAGGATCGGTCGTCGCGTCGGTCGTCGCGTCTGTCACCATGCTGCCGTCCTCAGAACCTGCCGCTTCCTCCTTTTCCGCGTCTCCCTGCTTGTGCTCCACTTGAGCGGCCACTGCTGCCGCTGCTGTTGCCTCGGCCACCTCATCCATCGTCCGGGCGTCGTCCTTCTTGACCTTCTTGCGTGGTGGCTCTTCGTCGGGAGCCCCGCGGATGCCGTCGGCGAGATTTCCCTCGTCATCGTAGATGCGGTCGGGAAGAGAGCCGTAAAGCCAGAAAAGGCCCTTGCCTCTGCTTTTCCGGTACAAGTCAAGGTCTCTCACCACATCGCCGGGCTTCTTGTCCGGGAACCGCTTCAGCTCCCCCTCTATGAACTCCACCACCTTCTTCCTCCTCTGTGCACTCTTCGCGATCCGGCCTCGTCTCCATTTAGTGCCGAAGTTCATCTCAAGGAATTTTAGCGGCTTCTGGCCCCTGTATCCCTCCGTCCACTCGTCCCAAAGGTCGTACACATTCTTGGCCCGCGGATTTAGATCAATCTCCGGCACGAACACACTGGCCGACAACCTCCTTGGGTGCAAATCCTGGTACTGCGTGAGCGAATTACCCGCGGCCAGGGATTCTGTCGCCTTCACCAATCCGTTTTGTGCCTGCTGGGCCACCTCCAAAAGCATCAACCTTCCGTCTATGTCCTTGTCCGAGATGCCCTTCGCACCCAGGTCGCCCGTGCCGTTCACAAGCGACGCAGAGAGACTGGCAATTGTCCCTGCCTTCACCCGTAGGTCCTCCATCGTTGCCGCTATCCCGTCAAACGAGCTCGAGATCGAGTCTGTGATCTCCTTGAGCTGTGTAAGGAAAAACTCCTCCTGCGTAGACGTCTCCTTGTTGCCACTGCCGCCATTTTCCGACTCGTTGTCAGTGTGTTCTGTCGCCTCACGCGTTGCCGCTGCAACTGCTGATGCAACGTCCTCTGTGCTCACCTCATTCACTGGTTTGTCCTCTCTGTCTCCGTTTACCTTTGTTTCCGGCTTGCCTTCTGCTTCAAACTGGTTTGTGCTCATTCTGTTGGTGTCTCTGTGTCTAAGTTATGCTTTGCTTGTATGTGTTCGTCGGGTCGATCTTCTCTCTGTCGGGAAAAAAAATTGATCCCTTCCTGGTAAACCAACCTGGTTCAGTCCTCTGTATTTTTCTCTATGCTCTTGGCACTAATAAGCAGTCTCACAATAACGAGAGATTATGAGTATGTAAGTAAGAAAAGACAGATGTGTCTATGGAAAGAAAGAGCTTGTATAAGAAGAGAAAAAAAAAAACCAAACAGAAACTTCTGATTTATTTCATTTGGGCCCGCTTTTTTTCCCCCTCTCTCTTTAACCATTTACCGGGGACTTCTTTATTTATACGGTACGGTGGGTCGAAAAAACACAAACACAATTGAAAAAAAAAATTATAAACAACTCATAATTTTGCGACCCTTTCAATCGACGGTATTGGTCGGCAAAGCCGCGAGTGAACGAAAAAAAATTTTGCGACGAACGACGAGGCTATCGACCAATGAGCGTCCAGCATTTCCCTATCGACGTCATGTCTTTTGGTTCAGCGTTTTCTATTGCCTATGTTATATTTCATCCCGGGTATTTTTATTTGGATTTTAGAGACTAATTACAGCACAGCAAAGTTTCTCAAAAGGCTTTCTTTGGTATAATTATCAGCTCTGTCTTTGTGAAAAACATCAATGTTGGTGTAGATAATGGTTGTGTGTGTGCACGAGATCGCGTGAGATCGCGTGAAATCGCACTAAATCGCACTAAATCGCACGAAATCGCACTAAATCGCACTAAATCGCACGAAATCGCACTAACCATTGATGATCGTAATATTCGCGGAAGCAGCATAAAGCTCTGCATTAAAAACTTACGCAAACAAGCAAACAAAAAAGTTTGACGCGGTGGAATTTCAAGCCGCATTAACAAGGTAAGTGACAAAGATAAAAATGTATACAGGTTTAGATATTTGAAATACATCGACCAAGTGTAATTATAGCGTCAAACTGCGCAATAACAGTAACTAATACATGGGTGCACAGGCATTTGCTGATATCGATCCCACTTTATGGGAAAAAAGGAAAGAATTGAGCCGGCAGAAGAAGCAGTTAGATAAGATCGCTTCTGGGAAGAAAATGGGGCAAGAATACATACATAGGCCAGATTTTCGTGTAGAAGGGGACATTTGGAAACATGGTGGTATAACAAGTGAGGCGTTGCTCAAGGAAATACGTGCTTTGAAGAAGAAAAACAGAGAATATGAGCTTAAAAACGCGAAACTTCGCTCTGAAAGTGATATAAAGAAGGAAGAGATGAGCCACTTAAGGCGAAAAATCGGCGAGGTCAGCCGTCAGAATAGAAGCCAGGCACTTCAGCAGTCGAAACTGGTACAGGAGAACAGGCAGTTAAGGGTAGAAGTTGCAGCATTAAGGCGGAAACTCGGAAAGCACATGGCTGAACGGGTTTCTATGCAAGCACAGTACAGCGCACTGGTTTCTGAGCTTGGGAACAATGATGTTGACGAGGATGATGATATAGAGGACTACTATAACGACAACGAGGATGATACGACCACAAACATAGGGCGGGGAGCAGAAAAAGAGTATGATACAGGAATTACAGCCAAGATAAAGCATAACAGAATGGCCTCAGACGAAATTTCAGCCAGCGAGTTGGATACCACGCAACTCCTGAACCTGGATCCATTCGATACTCCGAAAAAAAAAGACGTATGTGGACAAAAAAGGACTGATAATGAGGTTGATGACATGGACACGGAAAAGTTGTTAAGCATATGAATAGCGTCCACTCAGTGCCCACTAAGTGTGTAATATAAGTAAGCTATTAATTCTAGCGGCCTTTTTAATCAAAAAAATGATGTCTAGATTACCGATAATTGAATGTAATGAAGAAGCGTGCTTAGTCTATTATGCTCAAGACTTAGAGTCAGAAACCATCGGGATAAAGAAATTTAGATAAAAAAGAATAGAAAATTTTGAGCTGAGCTAAAAAATGTGGGGTGCCAAAAATAAGGGGAAAGAGGAGCCACCTCGGCTATATAAGGCAAGAAATCGAGAAAAAGTTTGTCCCTGTATATAGTAAGCCAGATAGATCAACCATTCATTCCCTTTATATCAGCCGTATTTATTCAGATATTTTATCATTTTCTTTTTTCAGTAACGTGCCAATTGATTACGCAGCAGTTATATTACTAAAATTGTACCGCAATGTCGGTTGTTCGCTATAATAACGAAAGCAGTGTGGTTCAATCAGGAGATTCCGGCCTGAGTATAGTTCAGTAAGTATGGAAATATGGCATGAGAGATTGTGGTTTGGGAAAATATAAGAGATGATGTGCTTTATTAGAGATACAAAAGGTGATGTGGTTTAGCAGAAATACATAAGGTGATGTGATTTAGCATATATGACAGATTGTGATTTAGGGGATATATATTTATGATGTGAGCTAGTTTATGATGTGGAGATCTATCGTTTGATATGCGCACAGATTTGAAGGTTATTTGGTTACAGGAACAGGGTCAACTGGTTTATACAGCCCTGATATGCTCACAGATTTGAAGGTTATTTGGTTACAAGAACAGGGTCAACTGGTTTATACAGCCCAATACCCGTTGCTTTATCAAGCGAGGAAACAATCATTGATATACTTTAATCGAAGAGCCAATCAGGTTTGTTGTCTCGAGTCCCTTCAATCGCACCCATTAGTGCCCACCTCTCTTTGCATCTATTTTCGATCATCTTCAGCATACTAACACACTGCTGCAGCAAAAATCTTCAGTCCAACTCGATAGTTGTTTACGACTCGGAAACCAACCGGTTCGAACTCTTGAGTCTGGATGGATACAATGGGAAGCAAGGCCTGGGATCCAGAGACAGACGGCACAGCCACCAGCACGAATCTCGTGGGCCAGGATTTTCAGCAGGTGGTGACTTGCAGTTTGTGTGTGCAAACTGCGGGTATGTGAACCGGATCTCGAGCCGTTTTCCCCAAAGAGGCAAAGGTGAAAGACGCAATTCACACAGTCCGTTTTCACAGCCAGAAAGCGACAATCTCCACGATCTTGTGATCTCGTCTGGCGAGAATTCATCCGATGCAACACTCAGATTGGAGGATGAGAGTGGGAAAAGGAGTTACGCGGAGGTCGAACCGAGAGCCATAGGAACGAGGAAAAGGAGGAAAAGCACTGACGTGGGCACTGATCGGCATGCTGGGAAGGCCAGTTATATCACCACAAGCTCAGGAGATCTGCTAAGGGGCGATTACTTTCGGTTGTTGGCCCAGATAGACTGGCCAAACAAGCCATCGTCACGTGGCTTTGTGAAAAAGGCAATAGCCGGTGCCCAGGAGCAGCCGGATGGGGATAGTGACGAAAATGAAAACGAAGGCAGTGATTATCATAATACTAAAAATAGCATCCCATACCAGCTCATCAACCAGGGATACTTCAAGAAGTTCTTCAAAGTTCTACAGACTTTAGGCCACGGATCAAACGGGGTGGTTTACAAAGTGGAGCACGAGCTCATGGGGTTAAATTTGGGAGTGTTTGCATTGAAAAAGATTGCCATTGGGGATAATGTACCCAATTTGCTGAAGATACTTAACGAGGTCCAATTCTTGTACAACCTCAGCGATAAGGCTTACGGTGCAATATCTGAGTCCGGATCCGGTAATATCGTCCGGTATAACCATGTCTGGCTTGAGATAGATCAGGTTACAAAGTTTGGGCCTAAAGTCCCCGTCATATTTATCCTATACGAGTATTGTGGCGGTGGAGATCTTGAGCAGTTTGTCAGTTCAGTCGCCAACCCACACTTCGACATCAAGAGGGAGAAGATGCGCAGAAAATTAAGAAGACTAAGCGAGTCAAAGGCTCGAAGCAAAAGTCAAAACCCAAAAATATTTGACGAAGCTAAATACCGCCAGCAAAACGCACGGTATTTGAACAATTTCGAGATCTTCAAGATATTTAACGACGCAATAAACGGTGTGGCATACCTTCATCGGCTTAAAATCATCCACCGTGACTTGAAGCCGTCCAATTGCTTGTTTAAAAGCAGCTTCCCGCCAGATTACCAGCCAATTACGTCCATTTCTGAGCTCAACAGGATTCCCACGTTGCTGGTGAGTGATTTTGGAGAGTCGATAATGGAAAACACGCACAGAACGTCAACGGGAACAACTGGAACGCTTGAATTCTGTGCTCCGGAGTTGTTCCAGCTGGATAAGCAACAGGGAAGTCACAAACTAAAAGAATTCACTCATTCATCGGATATCTACTCACTCGGAATGATCCTATACTATTTGTGCTTCAATGATTTGCCGTTCCAGTCCTCCTCCCCCAATGACATTCGAAAAGAAATCCTGGAATGCCGTTCGTTTGATGGAATGGACAAAATTCGGCCTCTGTGTGCAAGAAGAGGTGAAACTAAAAGCGACAATTGGCTGCTATTCGACTGGGTGAGCCTTATTAGGCAAATGACCGATCCTGACAGAGAAAAGAGGCCTAGTGCACCTCAAATAGCCAGCGTGATGAAGCACATCTATCGGAAACTAGCTGAAGATGAGAATGAATCGTTGATGGAGATGTGTGATGATAGTGATGATCCTAGTGAGGATGACAACGACACTAATGGAAATGGATCCAGCAGAAATGGCATCAATGAAAGTGACGAGAATGAGAAAGCAGGCCCGCTCAACGTTAAAACTGTCCACAACAAAAACATGGAAGTTGTTGCCCTGATTAATGATACCGAGAAACCAGCAGTGGCGGTGGAGAAATGGCATCTCCAGTTTCTGCTTCTAGTTGCAATCACTGTGGCCAATATCTGGTTGTGGCGCAACCGGCCATACCTAGTGAATGTTGAGTATTTGGCACTCGGAGTGTCCTTGAACCCAGGAGTTCAGCACTATCTGCTAATCATGCAGATACTGATCTTTGCCAGTGGACTTGGCCTGACTTTTTCTGGTAGAAACTGAGACTCATGCCTATGGGAAGTCATCAACACTGACAGCTGGCTTTCTTAGCATTCAGGTGAAGATCGATTGCTGCCGAAGATCTCCCATTCTGCTCATCGTACGAGTGATAAAGCGACGCATCGATGGTGTCAAGGATGTAGTCAAACAGCTCCGGTATGCCAATATTGAGCTTTGAGCTTGTCCTAAACCACTTATCGCACACAACGCCACTGTGTGCAGCTATGAAAGACTCGATTTGTGAGTTGAAGGAGCACGACTGAAAGGATCTGGCCTTAAGTTTGCGCTCGGAAGGCGGGAGTTCTTGACTCACGGGTTTCAAAGGCAACAAGTCGAGCTTACTGCCAACTAGTATGATCTTAAGTTGGGGCCTTTCACCCTCAATACCCTCCTCGATGTAATCTTTCAACTCGTTGATCCAATACTCGGCCTTCTGGAACGAAAACGAGTCTGTCAAATCGAATACAACCAACGCCACGTTCGAGTTCCTGTAGTATAGAGGCGTCAAGTTGTGGAAACGCTCTTGTCCAGCCGTGTCCCATACCTGCAAGTTGATGAGGCTGATGGTTTTACTGTTTGTCTCTTTCCTCAAGATTTTCTTTGAAAGGAATGCAGCCCCTATGGTGGACGCTTTGCCCTCACTAAATGTGTTGTTTTGAAACCGTTGGATGATTGACGACTTTCCCACGGATGACTCACCGAGAAATACCAGCTTTAAGTCTGCGATTCTTGACGGTTGACATGTGAGAAAAACTGATGTAGCATTTCTATCGGGCAAGTTGGAAATGACCGACATGGGAGACGATATAAAGAAACTGGAACTTTGGAAAAAAAGGATGTGTATGCGAAAGGGCAATTAAAAAATGTATAGGTAATAGTCGGTTTAATCAGAAAGCTGGAAACTATGAGAGAAAGTGAAAGGTAAAAAATGAAGATGTGCATATGATGTTGATAAAGAGATATTATTGGGGTAAGTGGAGAAAAAAAAAAGTAAATAAATAATCAAGCAGGTAAACGAAAAGAGAGTATTTAAGTTAAGTAATTAATTAATTAAGTAATTAAGTTATTAAGTTATTAAGTTATTAAGTTATTAAATAATTAAGTTATTAAGTTATTAAGTTATTAAGTTATTAAGTTATTAAATAATTAAGTTATTAAGTTATTAAGTTATTAAGTTATTAAGTTATTAAATAATTAAGTTATTAAGTTATTAAGTTATTAAGTTATTAAGTTATTAAATAATTAAGTTATTAAGTTATTAAGTTATTAAGTTATTAAGTTATTAAATAATTAAGTTATTAAGTTATTAAGTTATTAAGTTATTAAGTTATTAAATAATTAAGTTATTAAGTTATTAAGTTATTAAGTTATTAAGTTATTAAATAATTAAGTTATTAAGTTATTAAGTTATTAAGTTATTAAGTTATTAAATAATTAAGTTATTAAGTTATTAAGTTATTAAGTTATTAAGTTATTAAATAATTAAGTTATTAAGTTATTAAGTTATTAAGTTATTAAGTTATTAAATAATTAAGTTATTAAGTTATTAAGTTATTAAGTTATTAAGTTATTAAATAATTAAGTTATTAAGTTATTAAGTTATTAAGTAACTAACTAGTTATACAGATTTTACAACCTTTCCTAAGAAAATTTATGGAATAACGTAGAATTCAACAGACCAATAAAAGAATTAAATACCCCGGCTGAGGGAGATAATGGCAATGGTAATGATAAGAAAAGATAGAGATAAAGTAATCGTAATAGTAATCTTAATGATTTCACGAAAAGGGAGATAATGGCAATGGCAATGATAAGAAAAGATAGAGAGAAAGTAATAGTAATCTTAATGATTTCACGAATGAGAATAGAGAACCCCTAATGAATACGGGAGAAAAGAGTAAGCAGTAGTAGATAGAGAGAATAAGATATGGAAAGACTAAGAAAGAAAGAAAAAGCAAGAGAAAAAAAAATAGAAAAGAGGACTAGAATAGAGAGATATGATATGATAACCCAAAAGCAACAAAATCAAAATCAAAACAAAAAAATTAAGCTCGCCCGTTGAGCTAAAGGAAAGAGAAAAAGAAAGCCAGAGTTGTTTCTCGCTCCCTTTATTCAGTAAGCATAGCCAATGTAATTCTCAATGGCAGAGTTTCTCCGCATGTACCTGATCTCAGGAATGTGGAGATCGTCGGAACGAATGTTGGGCATCTGTTGGTAGATTCTAGAATAGTTGTAGTTCAATTTGATGTCCTTGTAGATGTAGTTCTTAAAGTTCTCCAAAGAGATAAAATAAGGCGAGCAAAGTTTCCACAGCTTGAAGTACAAGTCGATGCGTTCGCCCGGGTTCTCAAACGAGAAAAGCTGCGACGAATTCACAGTGGCATCTCTGAGGGCAACCCAGTCGGCGTGAGCAATATATTTCATGCCGGAAGCTGCGTTGGTTGCCAAAAGCTGGCGGAAAAGCGACAGAATGCTGTTGGAATCGATCTTCACAGCACCGGTGGCTTTCAAACAGCATCTGTAGAACACGTTAGTCTTTGAGAACCTGTGTGCGTTGGCCGTTGCCAAAATGTACTGAAAAGTGTCGGAGTTGTGCCAGGAGGTAGACTTGGAGAGCAGGACGTTGATGAAAGGTTCGTCGACAGATCTAATCTTGCTGTAGTCAGCCACAAGAGTCTGCAACTCGCCAAAGGCAGCTGGAGAGAAGTGGCGGAACTTGCTGAAGAAGATCGAGAGGAAAGAGTCATTCAACGAGGACGAAACAGAGGAGTTCGACGTGTGACGCGACTCATAGTGCTTCCAGGTGACAAGCCAGATGTGCTTGACACGCTGGTAATTGTGGGTGATCTGCCAGGTGTTGGCCAAGTACTTTTTGATGAAGTTAAGCTGCAAGGGAGTCAGATATGGCATGGACTCGGAAACTGCGTCCTTGAAGAAGTAGTCTGCAGTGTCGATGTCCTTGCAGAAGCCGATGAACGACAAGTGAGCCATCGTCATGTAGCTCTTAACGTTGATAGGAGGCTCGACACCTTTGGAGTTGAACGTAGAGTACACATCCTCCGTGAGCTGCTTGAAGATCTGTAAAGCGTAGTTAGTACGCTCTTTGAACAAACACACGCGGATCATTCCCACCTGCAACTCGTTGTGCAACTTCTCGTTGGGTGCCTTGGAGGCCTTGATCTGGCTGTACATATCCCAGACCTCCTCAAAGTCGAAATCGCCCGACTCCACCAAGAACGGGAATATCGAGCCCAACACGGGCTCTGACGTGAATAACTTGTGCAACGTCTGGTTGTTCTTTCCCGTCTCCCAGATATGCACGGCCTCGTACGTGAATCCCAAGTCCTTGTAGGCCTTGAACAGATGCGTCAAGCCGTGAGAGTTCATCACAACAAGGCCGTCGAGCAAGTTGTACGACACCTCTCTGATGGCACACGTGAGCAAGTGATGGATGTCCTTGATTGGGTTGTTTGCGTCCTTGTCCAAGTTCTTCTTCATCTTCGAAAGCTCCAAACGGTGGATCCTTAGTCCGTTCCTCAACAGAGACACAAATTCAGCCATTCTCTTCTCCTTGAGCACTCCAGAGTAGGCCAACTCCCTGTAGATGGGGATGATCCGCCTGACAGCGTCCCAGAATTTATCGACACCGCCGGAGATGCGACCTGTGGCCAAGTCGTAAGTCGAGTTTTCCTTGAGGCACTGGTCAAAAATCTTTAGGAGTCGTCCGGTGGCCGCGTTGGTGGTGGGAGAACTACCGGCGACGGCCTGCTTACCGGGGGAGCCCTGGCCAGCAACCGCACTTTGACCCGCGGTGGATCCTGGGGCGCCCGTGGTGGAAGCTGCACCAAGGATGGCCGAGGGCGACTGGATCGTTGAAAATAGCCGGGCCGACTGGGCGTCCTGTGCATACATGGCAGCCTGTTGTTGCTGGGATAGTGTCATGCCGGGCTGCTGTTGCTCCACGAAGTTCGTGAAGAACTTCTGCGACTGGTGCGTGCCCGGTGCAGGCTGGTGCTGGAACGCCTTGGCCGAGTACCGCTGTCCCTGTTTGATAGAATTTGAGGTTATTGATCTGAGCATTTTTTTTTTTTGTTTTGTGCTTGTCTTTTCAGGCCTTGACGTGCGAATAAGTTGCTTTTAAGGGAGAGGGAATATGAAAAGAACGGGTTGCAATAAAGAATAGGATGAAAGGTAGAATAAAGGGAAGTAATGTGAAGTAAGCAAAAGAAAAAAAAAGTTAAAATGTCTTGAAAGTAAAGCTAGAATAAACGTGGAATAACTATTATGTCGGAATATGATAATAATGCAGGAAAAAGTGTCAATCTAAACCCGTTTCAGCCTTTATCAAGACTCAAGTGCTCTCGAGAACAAATCTATCACTGTGTGTAGAAAAAGGTTAATTCTGGAAATGTTAGTTCTTTTGTAACAAAACGGCAAATGGTAAAAATAAATGCGGCATATACGGTAATCAGTGTGAATGCACCCCAGGCCGGATCTTAGTGAAATATATATATCTGCCCATAATTGAGCCATTGCCTGAATGGAGGAAAAAAAAATAAAAAATAAAAAAAAAAGTAGTAAAGCTCATTCTTAGCTTAACTCAGGCATCCTCGGGAATTAGATTACCTTTTTCACCCCCGTTATAGGGGGAATCTGATCAGCACACACACACACACCAGGAATCACACCGCTCATTCCCTATTGTGCCTTCGGAACCAACAAATATAATGGAGCCACTGGAACCACTGGAAACAGAAAAGCCAGGGAAAATCAAGGGGAAGACCACTAGAAACCTCCCACCCCTCCTTCTATCTCCGTTTTATCTCGTTATACGATACCCTTGCCGGTTTATGCACTTCCTGTGTCTCCGAAATCACGTCACATTTCTGTCTCCAGTTCCAGGCTGTGCCGCCATCAAAAAATTTTCTTTTTCTTCACCCCCCCCCACGCATTGTTGGGGAACAACTTCCTTCCAGATTTCTTAGAAGATCAGTACCCGTTTTTTCCAACTTTTCCATTCATGAGGCTCACTATGATTGTTTACACATGACTACGGGAAACTATTAAATAAGCTTTTTTATAATGTTTTGCACAATCACATCTAATCCATTCTTTTCTTTTTCCCGGTCTTTTGCATTTACTTGGTTCTCATTCAGCAGATCTCAATAACAGTGCCATTCTTTTTATTTCTTTCCATTCATGACGAACCACTCTGTTTCTAAATGCGCCACCCACTTTGAAAGCCTGGCTTTGTTTTGCCTTTTTTCCCTTCTTCTTGCCTCTCTTTGATTACTTCCTATGACTTCCTCTTCCTCTCGTTGCCCCGTGTGAAAAAGTCCCATGCCAATTTTTTTGGGGGTCTTGGTGTACGGATGTGTCTTTAGGGACGGTATGTTCATCTCTCTGTGTTTTTTTCACGCTTCGATTGGTCTGTTCGGGGCAAGGAGTTACACAATTAAAACGCAAAACCACCCACCAAATTCTGGGCAAAATAAATCAACCAAGGGTATTGGATGGCTGCAACATGTCTGACTGGTTTATCGCCTGTTAATGGCTCCAATTTATTGCACATGATATTTATTTGCTTTTTTTTTTTTCATATCTCTATACATCTTGTTTTCTGCGCGTCGATCGACGCGTCTCTGCTTCTCACCATGAAGTTTCCCAAAAGAGAAAGTGCAAGAAGATAAAAGGACTTGGCGCTTAAATATAGAGGACGAAGAAACGCAACAAGACCTTTAAAGATTACATAGATTTAGCTTCAGGAAGTCAGACTGTTCCACAGATATCGAAGTATAGCGAAAGAAGTGATACTTTACAACATCTGAGCGTTAACAGTTGAAATACCAGTTCCAGAATCCAAAAGAAAGCGAACACCGCAAGAAAAGACAAGCAACAAGCGAATAAGACTATGAAAGAAACAAATTTGGGAGTTCCAATGGATCCAATGGATTCAATGGACCTCGTGGGCCAAAATGACCCGTCAAACGCCCGGTGGAAGAACACGATGGGCTTGAAAGACACATTCATCATTATCAGCAACAAGGCAGCAAAGGGTGAGGAAATTAGTGCAGACGGATCCCTAGGACCTTTGGATGAATGGATGGCTGTTCAGAGAAATCACCTAATCAACAGAGGCTGCCAGTTAGTCGATGTAATCGACCAGATTCTAGCCTCGTTGGGTATGAAAGCTTCAACTAAGGCTCCTCATAACCTCCTGAAATTTCCATTTGTTGTGACCAATGGAGTTGTCCATGCCAGAGATATGGATGAGAAAGAAGTCAGCAGACGCTTCTGTGAAATCATCGAGGCTGTTTTAAAAGCAAAACACTTGCCTGAGGCCAGAGATATCATCTGTGCATCCATTGATGCCGTCTCGTGCTATAGCTACCTTCTCATCATTGCCTACACCTTCTGCTACGTGCACAAACGCAGTACCTGGAAGCTTTGCACCCAGACTGCTGATGTCACCAAACCATTCAGTCCATCGAGAATCCTGATCAAATGGATTTATGGCGACGTCGATAACCCCTATGTTTTGGCAATTAGGGAGGACATTGCTAAGGCCTTAACGGACCGTCACTTAGCCTTGCAGATGCTTCCAACAGAGGTTGAAATCACCCAGTTTGTCAATAAGCATCTCTCTAACACTTCTTTCACGTCCAACCTTGAACCAGTTGACGAAGAGTGTGAGGGAGAGCATGAAATGAGAACCAACAGAAAAGAACCTTGCACGAAAATTAATGGTACCAGAACCAGTACCGAAAATCAGAACCGAAACCGAAACCAGAACCAGAACCAAAACCGAAACCAGAACCAAAACCGAAAACAAAACCGAAACCAGAACCAACGAACCAGAATCTTCCACTGTGCTTCAACACGAAGCAGCAATCTCACAGAACTTTGAACCGGAAACTTCCAGACTTGAACAAACCGGACAACATGAAAACAACGCAGGTACCGGCGTTTGGATTTTGCCACCCCAGACAGACATATATTTCCCCGAGACGGAGGAGAGCAATGCAGACAGTGATGACTCGATAGTCTGCTCCTCGATCTCCACCGACTTCAGTGCACTTGGAGACTCGGCAAAGAGACGCAGAGAAAGAGACCCGGCATTTCAGGAGTGGAAAAAAGTGCACACGTGGGAAAAGTGGATTGTGAAGTGCTTGCAGGAGGCGTTTGAGCCATCTGAGGTGCCTGGAAGAGTTCTCGATGGCCTGAGAAACTTGCAATGCTGTATTCAGGCAACAGAGGAAGGTCTGGCCCAGGCTAAAAAGACGTTTGACAGCTCGAACGCACTTGTCTGCAAAGTTTGCGACCAGGTCTCGAAGATCATGATCGACGTGTTGAGGCTTTGCGGAGACCTCGGCCAGGCCTTGGTCATCCAGGATTCTCTCCTGCACTTGAAGAAGTGCTACTTCCACGAGGCTACAGGACACGACTTTGAGCCTCCTTGCTACCAGAGATTTGACTTTAGTGCCGTGAAGGCCGGGAAGCAGATCTGCGACTCTCCTGAGCTTCTCTTGGAGCTGTTCAACACCGTTGTGGCCAACAGCAGTGCTCGCATTGGCTGCTGGCTCGATAGAGAGGCCGAGTCTGCATGTCACGACACCAGAAACATGCTGCTTCTCAGCGAAGACTTCGCACAGTTCAGCGACTCATGTGTCAGACTTGAGCGAGTTGCTCGTCTCGATCACTGCGTGGACTTGCAGCCACTTTTGGAGGCCGTCTGTGCCAGCTACGACGAGCTCTTGAAGTGCACAAAACTGCACACTTTCCGTCACAAGGGTATGTACCTTTCTGAGGCCTGGCTGCTGAAGCTATACGCCGATTCGTGCCAGCTTCTATGCAGAAAATGGACTGAATCAGGCCCTGGCTCACACACTGTGGCCCGCCAGACATTTTTTGACGACTTCAAGGAGTGTGCAGAGTATGCGATCCCCTTCCTGATGGTGTTGAGGTTGCAAGAAACGGATGATCAGGCCAGGAAGATGCTCCCAGAGCCCGAGACCTTGCCCAAGAAGCACCAGCACTGGTACTGGTCAGTGTACGAGATCTTCAGAGTGCTCCATTACTCGAACCGGGCAATTTCTGAGGCCGTCCTCGATTTTGAAGGCTCCCATTACGAAAGTTTCGTGAAGCTCTCCAGCTGCTACAGGCACAGCTGTAACAGGCTGCTGAAGTTCATTGAGAAGATGCAGATTGAGCCTGTGCAGAAGTGCCGGGCCTTGCGACTTGTCGAGAGCGAAAGAAAGCAGTTCCAGGACTTGCTGGAGTACTTGGAAGGCCGTCACACTGCGAAATACTGGCAGTCCATTAAGTACCCGATGGTTTTAAGTCCAGAAGAGGCCGTTCCACTTGACTATGGGCTCTTGCTTGAGGGTAAGAGCAAAGAGATGGCTTCCTTCTTTGGCAACCAGCAGGAAGATATCGTCAACGAGGCTAATCAAGAGGAGGCCAATGAATCAATCGAGAGTATTATTGGCCAATTGGATCAGCACGACATTCAGCTATTTGATCAAGAGGACGAAAGCACTCGGATCTACCACCAAAGAGGGCAGGAGTCCAAAAGGAACGAGATCCACAGAATCGAGGCTGAAAGTACCAGGCAAGAAATGGCTCGACTACAAAAGGAGAAAGAAAACATCGAGCAAGGGAAGTTGAGATTTGCCCTGGAGAAAGATGAGTACAAGAAAGCAAAAGAGGAGCAGAGAAGAAGAGATGAACTCCTCCGATCACAAGAAGATATGAAACAAAAGGGGCTCAAAAAACTCGAAGAGGAGAGAAGAAAGCAAGAAGAGCTCAAAGCAAGAATGATTCAGGAGGAGCTCAAAGCCAAAGAGCTTGAGAAAGAAAGACTAAGATCACAGAAACTTGAGGAACAGCTTGTTGCCAAGAAGCTTGCAGATGAGCTGAAAGTTGAGCAGCTCGAAGAACAACTTAGAAGTCGGGAAGTTGAGGAGAAGATAAGAATTCAACAACTTGAGAACAAGAGACAAAGAGAACAAGAGGAACTCAGAGCTCGTATCACTGAGGAAGAGAAACAGAGACAGCAAAGAGAAGCCAGATTGAAACAACTTGAAGAGCAGTTGAGAGTTAATCAACTTCAGTGTGAGATGCGAAAGCAAGAGCAGTTACGAATTGAACAGCTTGAAAAAATGAGACAAGAAGAGGAGCTGAGAGTTCAACAACTAGAAAAGCAACTCAGGTCAAGAAAACTTGAAGAGGAGCTGAGAATCAATCAAATGAAAGAGGAGAGACAGATCCTTAGAGCTGAGCAGCTTGAGAATGAGAAAAGGCAAGAGCAACAGTTAAGAAAGGAGCTTGAAGAAGAGAGACAAAGACAAGAACAACAACTTAAAAAGCAGCTTGAAGTTGAGAGGCAGAAACAAAAGCAGCTCAGAGTTCAACTACTTGAAGAAGAAAAGCAAAGACAAGAGCAGTTTAGATCAAAGATGCTCGAAGAAGAGAAGCAAAGACAGGAACAACTTAGAGTTCAAAGGCTTGAAGAAGAAAAGCTGAAACAACAACAAATAAAAAAGCAACTTGAAGAAGAAAGACAAAAGCAAGAACAGCTTAGACTTCAGTTACTTGCAAAAGAAAAGCAAAGACAAGAACTACAACTAAAGAAACAACTTGAAGATGAAAGGCAGAAACAAGAGCAACTTAGAGTTCAACTACTTGGAGAAGAAAAACAAAGACAAGAGCAACTTAGAGTTCAATTGCTTGAAGAGGAGAAATCGAAACAAGAACAACTTAGAGTTCAACTACTTGAAGAAGAAAAGCAAAGACAAGAACAACTCAGATCAAAAATGATCGAGGAAGAAAGACAACGGATGAAGAAGATAGAAGAAGATCTCATAGCAAAGAGAGAAAGAGAGCAAGAGAGAGCACAAAAGCTTGAGGAGGAGCTTATTGCCAAGAAACTAGAAGATGAGCTGAGATCAAAGAAACTCGAAGAAGAACTCAAAGTTAAAGGGCAAGAGGATGATCTTAGAATTAAAGAGCTCGAAGAGGAAAAGCTGAGAACTAAGAAACTCGAGGAGGAGCTCAAAATTAGAGAGGTGAAATTGGCTGAAGCAGAGAAAAAGAAGCAGGAGTTGATTCTCTCTGAACAGAAAGCCCTACAAAAGTTGAAAGAGGAGGAAGATGCGCTCTATGCAGAGACTCATAAGAAAGCTGCCGAGTTTGTGAAAGAGCATGAGAAGCTTGATAGAGAGCGCGAAGATAGAGGTATCAAGAGATATACAGCAAAAATAGAGGCTGATGAAGAAGAAAAGGAAGAGGAAGAAGAAGACAGCGAAGATGAGTTTAGTGTTTCGACAAGTGGTGATGAGGACAACTGGAGAAGCTACTTGCCGGAGCCTTTGGAGGCGGAGAATCCATATGCAGAGGAGATCAAGCTTGCAAAGATTCTCAAAAAGAGAGAGGAAGCACGGAAGAAGATGGAAAGGATGAAAGAGATCAATGAGCAGAACTACAAAGAGAAGCAAGCTAAGATGGAACAGCTTGTTCCTGAGTTGGCAGAGAAGGTGAAGGAGGCCCTTAAGGGAAAAGTTGCTGATGTCCTCAAGCGGGATGAGCTACTGACGTCTGAAGGTGATGAACGTGGTGATTTGTCACTGGATGATAGTCAGGAGCCTAAGGCAGCTATTTCTCCACTTGAAGCTCCGACAGGAGTTTTGAGAGTCAGGGCAAGCGATGACGACAATGTGGTGAAGAAGCCGAAGAAGGTTTCATTCATACTTCCGGAGGAACAAGAGGGGGAACAAGAGAATGGCAAAGAACAACTTGAAGATGACAAAGAACAACCTGAAGATATCAAAGAACAAGTTGAAGATGACAAAGCCACGCTTCCTCCAGAGACTTGTGATAAGCACACACCTCAACCAAATCTGCCTGTTGTTCTCACAAATGAACAGAGGAAGAAAATGAAGAAAAGTGTGTCGTTCATCATCTCCGACGAGCGTCCGTACGAAGAAGTACACGGAAATGATCAGGATGAGGATGAGGATAAGGAGAACAAGAAGCCAGCAGCCTTGTTCAATCCGATTGCCGCGTTCAAGAAGCTAGTGACAAGGACTCCACAAGTGGCCAAGAAGAGTCCAGAGGTGGAAAAGCAAGATGCAGAGACACCAAAGCCCGCCCTCAGAGGACCGGTGGAGTTTCTCAGCATCCCGCCAGAGACTTATGTGCACAAGCTTCCATTCAAAGAGTGGCAGAACGACTGTGAGCGGCACTATAAGCACGAAAAGCAACGTCTCCAAGAGGAGTACGAATACCGGTTGGAGCTCGTGAAGAAAGAGTGTGAGAAGACCGGGGAGGAGTGCACAGAGGAAGAGCTGGCGATTCGTGCTGAAGAGTGCATGCCATCCTCTCTACCAGAGTTGGAGATTGGTTACCGGACTCGTAAAGTGGACGAGCTGGGTGAGCGGATCTTCGAGGTGATGGAAGATAGCAGCAGGAGCTTGGATGTGCGCAAACAGCTCTCCATGGACATTGCAATGGAGTACGTGGATCTCTCGATCTGCGAGGAGAGCCAGGCCAGGACGATGATAGACAACATGGCACAGCTTGAAGGTGATACACAACATGGGGAGGGATCCTGTGGTGGGGTTTCTCTTCACTCAAGCGATGCCAAGGAGTCTGTTGTTGGAGCGGCCGATGCAGGAAGCCAAGCGTTCAGTGAGGTTGAAAAGGCAATTATGGCCATTCCAACCAATGAAGATGATGCTGACACAAGCTGCGACTCTAAAATGGCAGGCTTTGGAGTGTATGAGGACACAGTGGTGGAGCCAGACACCGAGATCAGAGAGCAGTTAAGGAAGAGGATAGCCGAGGCTAACGATGAGGCAGATGAAGCCAGCACAGATCCAACTGGAATACTCTTGACTGAAAAGCAGCAGGAGAAAGCCGGAAAACAATCGGTCCGTTTCACAGATCAGGTTGTTTGTCTAGACCAAGACACAAATGGGATTACAAATCCGACCCCTAGAACACAGCGAATGATGAAGAAAGTGGCCCAGATTGGCAAAGTCAGCCAGTTAGAAGCCGCATACAAGGACACATTCCGCGAGAGAAAAAAGGTGAGCAAGACAGAGGAGGAAGAAAAGCAAGAGAAAGAAGATCAAGAAGGACAGCAAAGCCATCAATTGAAAGAAGGTGTAGATGAGTACGTGGACCCGGACACAGGCACGACATACCGGTTCCCAACTTCCGACACGTTCGATGACAATACTTTGAACTGTCTGTCGGTGGAAGAGCCTCCTCTCACCAAAGAGGAGGAAGAGAAACGAATGGAAGCAGAGGAAAAAGCCCGACTGGAGGAGCACCTCAAAGAGATGAAGCAATTGGAGGTGATCAAGGCCAATCCAACCTTGAGGAGAAAGTTGAGGTCGGAGCACTGGGAAGAGACTCTCAGAGGAAAGCTTCACGAAGACGATATGAAGCCAATAAAAGAGTTGCAAGAGCGGGCCCAGAAAGAGATGCAGGATGATGAAAGAGAGCGTCTCTGGCATAGAATGGATGCTATAAAGGAGTTGCAAGCCGTGAAGGTTGAACAAAAGGCAGAAGAGCTCAAGGATAGAAAGCTTCAGAAGAAGGAAACTAATGAGGAGCCAAAGAACTTCTTTGGCTTTGCCTCGAAGGCCTGTAAGGCGATCCAATCTGGATTCAACGGAATTGGTGCCTTCCAAGACACTAAGGACGAAAAATCTATGGTTGGAACTGATGAGACGGGGAAAGAAGATGAAGAAGATGAGAAGAAGTCAGAGAGAGGACTTTTTTCGATGTTAAAGCAGATGAATTTGAAAAATAAAGAAAATGAAGAAGAAGAAAAGAATAAAGAAAAAAAGAATAAAGATAAAGAAAGTAAAGATGAAGATGAGGATGAAGATGAAGATGAAGATGAAGATGAAGAAGGTAAGAAGGAACGTGAAGATTTTAGAAAGTATCTCGAAAGTCTAGATGAGGACGGTTCGATGAGCACTGTTAGAATGAGAGATCCTCTAGATTATAATAATGATGAAGATGAGGATGAGGATGAGGAAAGGAATGATGGTGACAACAATGATGATGATGATAATGAAGAGGAAGATGAAAATGAAAAAGAACGTAGGGAATTCAGAGAGTACTTGGAGTCATGCGAAAGTGGAAAATCATATGGTAATATCTTTCGCCATCAAAGAAAAAATCGCAGGGCTTTTTCATGGGATGAAACTGTGAGGCGTCTTAGTTGAACATCAAGTAATGTTCACACAGCTTAAGAAAAAAAAAAAAAAAAAGAAAAAAAGAAAAAAAGAAAAAAAAAAAGAAAAAAAATTGGTCAGATTAAGAAAGAAAAGGACTTACCTAGTCCGTATATCTGATGTTCTCGTGATGATAGCAAATCTCCGATTGAGCATTTTCAAAAGTCAAAACAAGTGGAGCTCAAAGCCCACTTTTAAAACAGAAGCGCAAAAAGAAGCACTTCCCACAAAGATCACGCACACAATTAATAATGCTGGATCTCTCTCTTATCAAAGAAGTCGATCGATCTCCTGAAATATGTCTGGCAAAATCCAAAGTTAACTTCCGGTTCAAAAGTTCAAGTTAATAGTGAAAGAAAATGATTGGAATAAAATGAAATGGTTCAAAGAATAAATTTAAATGGTTGGAAGAATAAATCGAAATGGTTCAAAGAATAAATTATGAAATGGTTAATTAAATGAAATAATGGTTTAAAAATGGTTTGAAATATGGTTCAATGGGCTTGGCTAATCAAAAGGCCTCGAATGCTGATCATTTGGTTCTCGATCAGTACTTGGTTCTTAGCCATGACCCTATATTTGCTTATATGAAATAAAGGTTCAATGAAAAAATATAATAAATCAAATGTAGTTGTAGTCAATGTAGATGATAGTGTAACTTTTGAGAAACGAACACTCCTAGGAAACCAAGGATGGTTTGAGACCAGATGAATATTTGGTAATAGCTAGATTCTTTCACTTTAAGTTCGATAATAAGATATTTCAAGGGGGTATCCAGTAATTGTGGACCATTCCTTGGTATGTTTGTTTAACTTGTTAATTTCATGTTTCCTCTGAATTGTGTATTGGTGATAAATAACAGTAATGTATGTAATGGGTGAAAAATCCCGAAGCCAGAAAGAAAAATCATGTTGACAGGAGATTGACAGGAGATGAGTTTTTTTTTTTTTTGGAAAATATAGTAGGAACGAGAGATTTGTTTCTGATCCCTCGCCAATCTGTCCTTCTGTTCTATCATTAATCTTGGTCAATTTTACGGAATCAAGTCAAACATCTTTTACAATTTGATACTCAATTACAATTACTAGAGATTGAATTTTATTTGATGCGTGTTTTCGTCAATAGGCAGACGCATTGCCTGCTAATTCTCTCATATGGCTTTGCATTGGTATTGAGGGAGAACGGTGCTAGAGATGAGCAGGAACAGAAGAAAAAAGACCAGAGCAGACCCCCAAAGCTTTTTATAGAGTTTGTTCCAGAGGACATGTTGCCTTCAATTGACAGTTGCGAGTTTCAAGAGGTATGTTTGGGTCAAGGAGATCACGATACAGAGGAAAGTTCCAGAATCAATTCAGGACTAGGTGATGTACCATACTTCTCAGACCACAAAGAGCGGAAGTTCTACGGATTGCTAGGCTTCTACGCGCTGAAGGGACGCATTTATGTCGGATTCATCGTTGAGAGGGCTGAGGTTGGAAGTGCAATCATCAATCAAAGAATATACCGAATAGATAACACCGTGTTTTTATCACTGGATGGTGACTGCTACGATTACTACTCGAGATCTGACAGCAAGCAGTCCAAGCATGGATCCTCTTCTTCCTCCTCCTCTTCTGTGCCCTCTTTATCCTCTGTGCCTTCCACTGTGGGATCAATCCAAAAACTATTGGCTTCTGGAACCTTCTTCTACTCGCCCAACTATGATATGTCTTCTTGTTTGCAAGAACGCAGTGGTTGCTGTTTAGAGGGTCAGGCTGGGGGGTTCCCTGACGACAAAAAAGAGTATCAGTTTGATCCACAGCTTTACAAGCGTTCAAACAGTCGTTTTGTGTGGAATAGCAGCATGATTTCCGGGTTGGTGACTTTCAGAAGCCGGTTATCTGAGGAGGAAGGGCGTGCTTTTGACAAAGGGAGGTTCTTGGTGACGATAGTGCGAGGATTCGCGCAATCTTTGACTATCCGAAAGAAGAACGTTAATGACTTCCTTCTGATGACTATCATCACGAAGCAGGACTGCAAGAAAAGTGGCTCGCTGTTGGGGCCTTACGGCATGGACGATAACGGTAATGTGACGAACTTTGCCGAGACAGAGTTCATAGTGTCAGATCGGGGTCACTGTTACTCGTTTGTGCTTCTTCGAGGCAACGTTCCGCTCTTCTGGAAGCTAGAAAGACAGTTGGTGAGCACGAAATTGCAGTTCCCACGTTCCAACGAGGCCTCCAAACATGCATTCATCCGGCATTTTGACGAGCTTGTGTGCAAGTATGGTTCCATTCACGTTGTGGATGCTTTATCTAGCAAGGGTACTCAACCAGAGCTCAGCAGGCGCTACGACGAGGCGCTACGTGCTAATATCACTGAGGGTGTGCCCGTGCTGTACACGAAGATCGAGGAGGAGGATTTCTCAGTGGATCCGAAGCATAATCGGCTGCTTTGGAAGCCACTCCGGGAACTTGACGGCCCTCTCAGTGAGTTTCAGGTGTTTTGCAGCAGTTTGGAGGGAGACCGCGAGACGAAAGCGAAGGCCAAACATGAGACGGAAATGAGGCAGCGAGGAACGTTCCTGGTGAATACTTTGGACTCGAACAAACGGGCGAACTTCGTGCAGATGAATCTCAGCGAGCGGATC
Organism: Brettanomyces anomalus; assembly: GCA_001754015.1. Classification (NCBI taxonomy): domain Eukaryota; kingdom Fungi; phylum Ascomycota; class Pichiomycetes; order Pichiales; family Pichiaceae; genus Brettanomyces; species Brettanomyces anomalus. The sequence continues at coordinate 284,680 of MDSB01000013.1, forward strand.
ATGGAGTCGCTGTTGGGGAAGCTTGTGTCTGAAAGTGCAGAGCTGCGGAAATGGTTCTGGAACAACCACCAGTTCTTGTGGGATGGAAATGGAAGGAGCCTGGGCAAGTTGGCAGACCATTACAATGGGTCGATTCGCACGAAGAACAAGAGGGGCGGATTAGTGGGGAAGATGGCGAGCCAGTCAAAAAAATACGTTTCCTCGTCATCATCCTCCAACTCAGGCAAGCAGAACCAGTTCGATAGGTTGCTAGGCCGTCTCTCGGAGCAGTACGAGGTCCAATTAATCGATCCGATCCACGACTACGTGGTTCAGGAGCTGGAGAAGAGAAGCAGCCAGTTCGTGTCGAAAAAGCACTTGAGTGTTTTCACTGTGACGTTCAACGTCAACGCAGAGCAGAGCGCGGACGACATTTCGAGACTCATATACCCAGAGTAGGGGGAAGATGGAAACACCACCCTCTACGATGTGGTCATGGTGGGATTGGAGGAGGTGGTGGAACTTAGCCCAGGGAAAATCATGAGCATCGACCCGACCATCCGACTCTTCTGGGAGCAGAAAATACAGGCCGTGCTGGTGGCCCACGGTGGGCAGAAGTACACATTGCTCCGTGGGGAGCAGTTGGGTGGTATCCTTGCACTAGTGTTCGTCCGTGGTAGTGCGGAAAACTCGAAGTACATCAAGGAGATAGAGACAGCAAGCAAGAAAACGGGACTCAAGGGAATGGCAGCCAATAAAGGCGGGGTTGCCATCAGCTTCAGCTATTCGAACCACCTCAGGCTTTGCTTTGTGGTTTCTCATTTGGCCGCGGGCTTCAATAATGCCGAAGAGAGGCACCAGGACTTCAAGACGATTGCAAATGGAATGCAATTCAGTAAGAGCCGCGGGCTCAGAGACTTTGACGTGGTGTTCTGGATGGGCGACTTCAACTTTCGGATCGACTCGTCGAACGAGGATGTGCGGTCGTTAATTGCGCACGCGAAAAAACATCCTGACAGGAAGCAGCAGGTTATCAACAAGCTTTTCGAGAGCGACCAGTTAAACAGGCAAATGTCGAGTGGCGAGACTTTCCCATTCTTTGACGAGCATGAGATTTCCTTTCTGCCCACTTACAAGTTCGACAAAGGTACAGATGTTTACGACAGCTCCGAGAAGGAGCGTGTTCCGGCCTGGACAGACCGGATTGTCACTTTTGCCAAGAAGCGCAGCATATTGGAGCAGCTTTCGTACAACTCTGTGCCTGAGTTGAAGTTCAGTGACCACAGGCCTGTGTATGCGATCTTCCGCCTTGCCGTGGACATCATAGACGACGAGACACGGTCCGTTATAGAGAAGAAGTTGTACGAGAGCCGCAAAATGAAAGTGAGGGCTGCTAGTCTCATTCTCTCGAAAGACATCTCTGGTGGCTACGATGATGTGTTGCACTATGGACTTCCTGCACCATCCAGCAAGGGCAAGAAGTGGTGGTTGCAGCCCTCAGGAGATGATGAAACGTCTGGAAATATAGATTCCGAGATCAAAAGATGTCGCGTAAGGTTTCGGCGGCTTGATTCTGGCAAATACGAGTTGAACCCGGAAATGTCATACAATCCGTTCGTTGGTACGGACAGCTTTGTGAGGAAGAAATAAATTTACTACATATATAATTGCATCAATAGCATTCATAGCATTATAGTAAGGTACTGTATTACATTACTATTAATATCACTACTACTACTACTACTACTACTACTACTACTACTACTACTACTACTACTACTACTACTACTACTACTACTACTACTACTACTACTACTACTACTACTACTACTACTACTACTACTACTACTACTACTACTACTACTACTACTACTACTACTTTTTCACATATTCACAATTCATTGCTTATTACACTTATCCCACAGTTCCGCTGCCATCACATTGCACCCTTGTGAATAATTTGACCAGCAGTCCACGACTCACCTGGCTTCAATGTAACAAAGTTGTGCACGTGACCTGGCTCTACACAAACCATCTTCAAAAAGCCGTTCTTAGGAGTGAAGTCTGACATCGATTTTGCCTTCTCGGTCCATGGATTCCAGATCACCACGTCAGGAAGGTTGTTTCTCTGCACGGTGTGGAATGCACGACCCATATCAACGATCTGGAGGTTCTTCTCAGTAGGAACATTGATGTAGATACGATCCAACTCACCTGAAAAGTTCACTGCTGGCTCTCTTTCCGTGTAGTGCTCCTTGATCAACTGGTCATAGCAGTACTCTCCAGGGAGATTATTAATAAGCGAGTCCTCAATGTCATCCACCGTGAGGTACGAGTGGAAAAGCCAGTTGAATTTGAAATCTTTCTTGCCTGGATTCGACACCTCGATGTTCATCTTGAGGGAATCCTTCAAAAGCACAATTGTGAGCACAAGAGTGAAGCCCCATTGTTTGTACACTTCCGCATCTGCGTTCTCTGGTCCCAACCCAAATTGGACTGTTGGAGGGTTCTCTTTGGTCTGTCCTAAAAACTCCCATGTGGATCTTCTGGCAAATCCATGCTGGGGCATTTTTGACACCGAAGGATCCTGTGATTTGCCGAAAACTGGGAACACCAATGGGATTCCTCCTCTCACCGGCCGAGATCCGTCTAATTTGGCCCCGTCCGAAAGCCACAACTGCTCCTCCCCTTCAACTTTCCATGAATAAACAGTTGCTCCATATTTCAACACCTTCACCTGGGTGTTTGGATTTGTTGGGGATGTAATTGTCACCTCTGTATCGTTGTTCTCAATAGGCATGTTTGTTTTATGTGTTTTATGTCAGTTCTATGGTTTATGTGATGCGATATGTAGGTCAATTGGAGAAAAGTAAATAAAGAATAAAGTGCCTGAGATCGTATCTCGATCCGCCCTTGCTCATAATAATAATAATTTCCAAATAAAAAAGCCGGCGATTTTTCTTATTTTTCTTTTCACCACCATTCCTCGAGGATTTTTTTCTGTGCGAACTTTAAAGTGCCTATTTACCTACTATTTAATCTCTCTACAATAAGCACTTCGTGTTTATCCTTCCACCATGTTTTACCCAGATAAAGCTGTATATTACCTATTAAATCAAACCTGCTGAATGCATAGTAAAGAAAGAAAAACAAAACATGAAAAAACACCGGCCCTATATCTCCTTGTCTAATTAATTAGACTTATTCTTATCCTGCTTATCTTTGCTGGAATTGGAATCCTCCTTGGTACTCTCCTTCGAAACTTCCTCTATATCCTGGACCATCTCATTGATATGCCCTTCGATTTGATCGAGAATCTTCTCAAGCTTCTGCTGAGCCGTTAGTATATCAAGCCATTTGTGCATTTTTTGTTTTGCTATCCTCTACTTACCGAAGCTGCTGCCTCTCCTTCATTAAGCTTCTTATAAGTGTCAGCTAGTGACTCAAGGCTATCTGCCTCTGGTTGTGGGGAGTATGTCATGCTTTGAGGAAATTCGAGTCGCCTTCTCTGCTCCTTCTTCCTATTTCTCAATTTTATGCGTCTGTATATTGTACAATTGTTTGTTCACTGTTGAACTGATGTATAATAAATGTAAATATGGAGGTGTCAACTGGAGATGTCTTTTTCCTCGCCTTGGTAAATCTGAGATATCTGTAATTTTTTTACTAAGACTCTGATTTTCAAGATTTTCTGGCTTTTTGATTTTATGATTTTTTTTTTTCTTGATTTTCTCCTCCGTAGCCTTTTTTGTCGCTCGTGTCCTTTTTTTTCACAGCCTCCATCCAATTGAATAGCTGGCTCTTCATCCCAAACCAAGCAGACATCTTCCAATCAGAACGCTTCATACAGCACCATAATTCACAATGCAACTTCTTAAAACGATATTTGTGCTTGTGTCGTCGGTTCTTCTGGCCGAAGCCTCGACTTCGAAGCAAAAGGTGTTCTCTCCATACGCTTTGACAAACAGGACCTTGGTGCTATATGATGAACGCGTTCAGCAAGACTTCACATCTGAATACTCAAAATTGTTGCAGCTAATCAAGAGCATTGGATCTGAGGTCGACGTGAAGCCGATTCAGCCGGATTCCTCGATTGCAATCTTCAATGAATACCAGGAAAGAATATATGATAACTTATTGGTGATGCCTTCAAAAGCCAGAGCTTTAGCCAACGACTTGGACTTCAAGACACTCGAGGAATTCTCGAAGAAAGGTGGAAATATGTTGCTGCTCACGAGCAGCCTTGGCTCGCAAACTGACGTGTCTGTTTTCCTCAACCAGCTGGGAATATACCCAAGTCCAAAGAACTACAAATTGGTCGACTACCATCACTCGGATGAGGAGCAGTCTGCCGTGGTTTCTATCGAGAATCCAGCATTTCTCAACTCCCAGATAGTCCCTGCTGACGCCCAAGTGAGTCAATTGTCGTACGAGGATGGTTCAGCAGCTGTTTTGGCCACCAACGAGTTTCTTGTCCCCGTTTTGAGAGCCTCGGAGACCTCCATAACGTACGATTTGAACAGGGGCTTTGTGGGTAGTCAGTCGACGTGGCACTCGGGCTCGGATGGCTTCTTGATGGTGGCCCACCAGGCCAGAAGCAACGCCAGGGTGTTCTGGGCCGGTTCGAGCTCTTTCCTCTCAGATTCGCACTTCCAGAATGCTTTTGCAGATGGAATTTTGAAGTGGGTTGAGCAGATCAATGGCGTGCTCAAGTCAGATTTGTTTGAGCACACAAAAGTGGACAAGGACGGTACGCCTTTGGCCGTTCAAGATGAGTACAAGGTTAAGGACTTCTGCAAGTTTGACACCGCCCTTTCCAAGTGGAACGGAACAGCTTGGGCTCCTTACAAGGTGGACGATGTCCAGCTCGAGTTCATTATGCTAGACCCATATTACAGATTGAACTTGACGCTTGACCATACTTCGGACAGCTCGGCTTTCTACTCGATGACTTTCCAGATCCCAGACCATCACGGAATGTTTACATTTAAGGTCGATTACAGCAGATCAGGCCTCACATTCCTCAAGCAGTACTCAGTGGTCCCGGTTAGACACTTGGCCAATGACGAATACCCAAGATCTTGGGAGATTACTAACTCCTGGGTGTATGTGGCAAGTTTCCTCAGTGTTGTGATAGCATGGCTGGTTTTCGTCTTTCTCTTCATCGTCTCTGGCAAGAAGCTGTTGGCCAGCACGGAGAAGAAGAATGAATAGATGATCTGGGATATTACGTAAAGTCTGGAGAGTCCGGTATGTATATGCCTACATATATACAGTAGGTAGAAGAAACGCAATACAGCAAAATGTGAATTAGCTTCTGTATGCTAGTTAATACATAGACCATCTCTTAAATCTAATTTTCTGATCTATATATAATTTCTCACTTACTCACTTACTCATTTATATCAACCGTATAAAACATTTTCAGTACAAATCCCCGTCACTCCGCCCGCACAATCCTCACATTGTTCTTCTGCTTCCAATCGGCAAACTCCTTCTGTTTCTTTGTAGCCTCCTCCGACATCTGTTTGGTGCTTTTCTTCATTCCTTCAATTGATGTGGAAAGCGCGCTCCTTGCATCCTTACATGTCATCTCAAGGAGACATGTATCTACCATTCTCCAGCATCTCCGCTCGTCAGGAAGCTTTGTGAGTGTTCCCAGAACAATCTCGTGTTCGTGTAGGTCGGCATCTATCTGGACTAGCTTATCACTGAGGTCCTGTATCTGTTGCTGGTATGTATTGTACTGTGTTTGTAGATCTTCACGATTTTGTTAGTATGCTTTGCTATCTGGCACTAGAGTTGGCTGATCTGCACTTACCTTGCTGTTTTCCGGACATTATTGGTGCTAGTTTTTCTGTGTGTGTGCTGTGTTAGGTTTCAATTGCTTCGTTAATTGGCTCTACTTGAGAAATAGTATGTCTATCTATGGAGAGACCCCCTTGGGTTGAAAGTACGCAGCGTCTTTTTTTTTTTCTCTTTCTTGATTTTTTCACACGAAATTTCACATGTTCAAAAAAAACTGGTCTTCTATTCTATGTAGTGATAGATATATATACAGTGAAATATAAATACGTACAGTCTAGTCTATATACAAATCATGCCCCGTTAACAACATCGTCGCACCTATCGCAGAGCTCCTTGCCCTCATCGCGTGTGAACTTCCAGCAACGGGGGCATTTTAGCCTGTCGCTGGGCAAAATGTCAATCCTGCATTGGCCCAACCCGCTGATTTCGGCATGGTCGTCCTGGTACTTGTAGAACTCTTTATTTGTAACAGAGCCATGTTCAGGAACCTTTCCGTTGAGGACAAACTTCGACACTAGCAGGTAGTCGTCTAAGTGGACCTGGTATTTGCGCAAGAATGCAAAAAGCGAGCTTTTATCGTCTACAGTGACGAACACAGCAGTCTCTAGGGAATTGCGAACAGTTTTATCTTTCCTCGTGGCCGTATCTGTGAGCACTTTGATCCTATTTCTAAGCTCCGAAAGCTTCGAGAAGTCGGCTTCCAACTCTGGTTGGTGATACATTTCCGCTACTCTGTGCCAACCGGCCATAAACGGAGACGCCACGCTCATCTTCATGAACTTGGAAGAGCTGTTCCAAACCTCCTGAGTGATGATTGGCAGGATCGGCGCAAGAACACTCACCAAGGTCCTGAGCACCTCAACAAACACGGTTTGTGTGGCCAGCCTTCTTGTAGACCGTGCTGGGTCTGTGTACAAGCAGTCCTTCTTGATGTCGAAGTACAGGGACGACAAAACCGTGTTGATGAAGAAGTTGGCCTCCTTCATGACCCGCGAGAAGTTGTATCGGCTGTAGTTGTACGAGGCGGCCCGCTCGAGATCAAAAAGCTTTGACAGTGTGAATCTGTCGAGAGCATCCAGCTGGGAGTATGGGACGCTGTCCTTCGAGCAGTCAAAGCCGTAAGATCAAAAAGCTTTGACAGCGTGAATCTTTCGAGAGCGTCCAGCTGAGAGTATGGAACGCTGTCCTTCGAGCAGTCAAAGCCGTCAAGGTTACCAAGAATGAACTTGAACGTGAACCGGATCTTCTTAAGGTTCTCACCAACATGCTTGAGCACAGTAGGACCCACGGTAACATCGGACGAGTAATCCGACTGAGACACCCACAGCCGCAACCCATCTATTCCCAAAGAAGGAATGCTGCGCTGCTTATTTCCGTCCAATATCTCCGCCGGGGCGATCGTGTTGCCAAGCGACTTCGACATCTTCTCGCCGTTCTCGTCCAACGTGAACCCGTGCGTGATAATCTCGTGGTACGGTAGAACGGGGTGGCCCGCCGACCAATCAGAGCTGCCCACCTTCGTGAGCACAGAAGACTGGAACCATCCCCGGTGCTGGTCAGAGCCCTCGAGGTAGACGTCGGCCAGGAACCCGCGTTTGTCCGCCTGGTCAAGCACACCTTCCTGCTGCAAGTACTCCCGGATCACACACCAGCTTGAGCCGGAGTCGAACCACACGTCCATCGTATCTCTTCCCTTGACATAGTCAGCAGGTTCCCCGCGGAAACCGGCAGGAAACCACTTTTTCATCGCATCGCCCGCATCTTCCGCAAACCAAGCGTCGATATCCTCCTCACCGATCACATCTGTAACACGCGAAATCACCTCGTTGTTCATCAGTGGCTCTCCCGTCCGTTTGTGGTACAAGGCAGGAATCGGAACGCCCCACGACCGCTGCCGTGAGATGCACCACTCGTCCCTGTTTTTGACGAAGGAGGTCAACCTCCGCAAACCCCGCGTCGGGTAGAACTTCACCCGCTTCTCAAGCGCGTCGATCGTCCGCTGCTTGATCTGCGACACGTCGATAAACCACTGCGGCGTCGCTCTGATCACGATCGGCTTCTTCGACCGCCAGTCGTACGGGTAGGAGTGCACGTAATGGTCATCCATGTGAAAGCACATACCCAGCTTCTTGATCCGCTCGATCATCCTCTCGTTTCCCTCCGCGAGCACTTTCAACCCCACGAACTCGCTGAGAGCGCTCGGGAGCTCTCCAGTGAACCTTCCCCTGCTATCCACCGGCGAGTACGGCGCAATCCCGTTCCTCTGGCACACCAAATAGTCATCCTGCCCGTGTCCAGGCGCCGTGTGCACAAGCCCGGTACCTGTACCACTGGTCACGTGCTTCCCGTGCAAGAAAGGGAACTCCTTCTGTTGCTCCTGGCCTTCTGTCTGTAAAAGCGGATTCGTATAGCTGCTTCCAACGATGTCCTTACCTGAAAACACCACCCCGAGCTCTCGGAGTCCAGGCTTCAGCTTCTGGACGCTCTCCCTCATACTGGAGGCCACGATCAGCGTCCCGTCCTCTCTAGAGTCTAGTAGAGTGTAATCAAACCTCTCATTCACGCAAATTGCCCGGCTCGCTGCCAATGTCCACGGCGTCGACGTCCATATCAAAGCGGAAAGCCTCCGCGTATCGATTCCAGCCAGCTTCGCACTGAGCGCATCACTCAGGCGTCTAACGGGGAACTTCACGTACGCAGCACGCGAAACGTGGTCATCATGATACTCCAACTCACCCTCTGCCAATGCAGTGGCATTCTCGCAGCCCCAGTACACCGGCTTCTCCTGTCGGTGGATCAACCCACGGTCAAAAAGCTGCTTGAACACCTTCAACTGGTCCATCACAAAGCTTTTCTTGAGCGTTAGGTACGGGTGTTCAAAATCACCCATGATCCCCAACCGCTTGAAGGACTCCGCCTGCTTCTTCTGTGTCGCCAACGCATGCTTGCGAGACTCTCGAATGATGTCGAGCGAACTGAAATGCTTCTCACGAAGTTCACGAAGTTGTCCCTTCAGTTTTTTTACTTCCTCCTCCTTCAAGTTCTGCTCTTGCCTCGTAATCTGCTTCTTCAACTGCTTCACCGCCCTCCGCTTTTCCTTCTCATGCTTCTCGAGCATCTTCAACTCGATCGGTAACCCGTGGCAGTCCCAGCCTGGCCTGTAGTGTACTTTCTTGCCCTGGAGCATCTGGAACCGCACTATTATGTCCTTGAGCACCTTGTTCAACGCGTGTCCAATATGGATATCGCCGTTCGCATACGGTGGTCCGTCGTGCAAAATAAAGAGGTTCTTCAAATCGCCATCCTTGACCTTTCTCTCGCAATTCCACTTGTACAACTCTGAAGTTGTCTGTGGTAATAGCTTCTCTCTTATGAGCTTCTTGTTGGATCTGTTTGGAAAGTCCGATTTGGGGAGGATCACAGTCTGCGAATATTTATGTGTCATCTCCGTGAATTTGTCCTTTGTGGGTCCATTTTCCGTCTCAGGATCGCATCTCTTCGTGCTGAACTTCGGGACACTCCCAAGCCCAACTCTCCTATACAAGGCGGCCTTTTCTATAACTGCCCTTGTTTCATGAAGAGGAAGCATTGCTATAAACAAATGCGCCTTCCAGATCGCAAGATTCAGTTATTATATTCCGTATTCACGATCTCGGAAATTCAATAAATCAATCGCTTGAATACACCAAACCGTGGGATAGATAAATAAATCAGTATTTACTCGTCAATATTCATTCTTTCCTTCCCTTTTTTTTTCGGTCCTCACTCTCTCCCTTCTGCATCTCCTTCCCCGGAAAATATTTTTTTTCGATAATATACATTCAGATAAAATCTCAATCGTTTCGTCCTTGGATTGTTCTGCTTTCGCTTTCGCTTTCACTTCGGCCTTTTTTTCATGTTTCTTTCATAATTTTCTTTTGCATCCTTTTTTGACGTTGAAAAAATATCTGTTTCATCTACTCCGATATCCACCATTAACAACTCTACGTTTTCAACATAAGTCAGATTTTTCAGCTATAGAACCTCGGAATATTTTCAAACTAACTTTTTCAGCTCACAAATATTGCATCTAACCCCTCAATTTTTCATCGGGGACATATCTATACCTTGACATTGTATTCGTTTGCGTTCTCGTTCTCGTTTTCAATTTCTTCATCCCAGTACTACTCAATAATCTAGAATGTCCAATATTTCCGATACAGTATCGACAGGCAGCTCCCCCATTTCTGGCCACCAGTCTGATCACCCTATTCCAATTACTGCAAGCAGGAAAAGAAGAAGAAGCTCCTTTCTGAACTATGGAGGGCCGAATTCAATCAATAACTTTGCATCTTCCGTCAAACGATCCGTCAACTATCTCTCTTCCTCATTAGGCAGCATTGGAAACGATGCAGTAGATGAAAGTGAACGAACTCTATCAATTGATACTGCCCAGGAACGTTCTTCAAGCTCATTGATTTCTCCTCCTGTTCAGATAAGTTCGGAAACTCCGCTCATCTTTTCTGATCCCCAAAAGCAGACGAAGCCATATCTTTCAAGCTCAGATAATGCCAATTCTCTGCAAGAATCCCAGCAGGTACATCTGACCCAAACGCGATCCTCGCTCTCCGAAAGAGCTCTTGAGCCAACAGAAAGCATTGCAGCCAAATCCACCCCGCTGCAGACCATATTCAATAGTATCAATGTCCTTATTGGATTGGGGATTCTCTCTGTCCCGCTCGGTTTCCACATGGCCGGCTGGATACCTGGAATGATCTGCCTCCTGTTCGCAGCTTTGAGCACCAAGTACACAGCTGTTCTTCTTGGACGTATCTTGCATAGAGTGGAAAAGATCAGAACATATCAGGATATCGCTGTGTACGTCTATGGACGCTCGATTGGCTACTTTATCTTGCTAACGTTTTCCTTGGATTTATACGGTGCTGGTGTGTCGATGATCATTCTATTTGCGGACTCTTTCAATGCGTTGATCCCATCTCTTTCCCCAAGCATGCTTAAATTAATCCTCTGCATTGCTCTACTATTCCTCAACCTCATGCCCTTAAGATTCCTCTCGTTCCTCTCCCTTTCCGGAATATTGTGCACCACTATGACTTTCTTTCTCATCGTGTGCAGTGGCTTCTGGAAATCTGCTCAGCCTGGCTCTTTGTTGAGCCCAATGCCAACAAACCTCTTTCCTACTAGCTTCTTAGATTTTTGCTTCTCGCTTGGTTTGTTCTTGGCTCCATGGGGTGGTCATGCCACCTTTCCTGAGATCTTCTCAGACCAGCAAAAAGAGTCAAAGTTTCCTCGCTGTATGAGCATCACGTTTTCCTTCTGTTACGTGGTCGATGCTCTGACCGGTATCGTTGGGTTCCTCATGTTTGGTTATTTGATCGACTCAGAAGTCACAAGGAATATTCTCCTTACTGATGGCTATCCTTCTTCAATCAAAAATGCCATTGTGATCATGATGGGTGTTCTCCCATTGTCCAAATTGCCCTTGGTTTGTAGGCCAATTGTCACAGCTGCTGATAAGTTTGTGGCCTCTCCATCTGGCTCCAAGTGCTCACTTCCACGCAAAATACTCAACAGAATTCTTGTCAGTGCTGTTTATTTGGCTTCTGCTCTCGTCATCACCAGCTTTGGTAAGGTGATGTCACTTCTAGGTTCTGCTATTTGTTTCACAGTTTGCATCACTTTACCAGTGCTTTTCTATTTGAACATTTTCAAAAATGAGCTCACTAAAGCAGACAAGGTTCTTTTATACACAATGTTGGTCATCTCTATTATTTGTACCATTTTTGGTTCTGTGAGTGCTCTTATCAAGTAAGGAATATTTGGTGGGATTCGTACACACCTATTTATATACGTTTTGGGATTTGCGAAAAAATTTTAATTAAAAAAAAAAGGAATTCCCTTTTTTACTAGAAAAGGAAAGGGATCATGGAATCACGTTCGATATCTTTCAAATGTGTGCGTACTATAAATACCACTGTGAATAATTCATTTATAAATTAACTATAGACCGTTTTTTGTTTTCTGTTTTCTATTTTTTCCTTTTAATGATATTCAGCTGATTGTTTTTTTTCAGTACTTAACTCTAAGAATGTTCGATCTTGGGCTACAACTTCCTCGACAAAGTGAGGGCGAGTTGGCAAAAGTTTGGTAGGTTCTAGCATTAAATTAAAATTGACTTCGCTTTTTCCCCATACTAACATCTATCCTCATAAAGGTTACTAGCTACTCTCGGTTCAAGATATTCAAGAAAAGTTGGCAGAAAAGCAATCAACGAAATTTCCCTTCCGAGAGTATGTGGCGCACTAATTAGCATACATGATGATACTCTTATCCCATTGAGGACAGCTTCCAACCTCATGCTTGGTACTGTCCTGATTTACAAAAGCCAGATGGAGTATACCTATAAAGAGGCATCCCAAATTGACGGCCAGTTGAGAAGAAGTATGACACTTATGAGTATCAAATCTGCAAATTCCTCTGGGGGAATTTATTGTATCGGCAAAAAATCCCTTAATTTGCTCAGGGATGACCCTTCATTTGATCTTGAAACGGACTTTTACTGCAAGAACAATTATATTCTTAATGTTCCGACTCCACAATTACAGCATACACTGCCATCATCTTCTATCATTAGAGAGCTAACCATGGAAACATCAAGTTCAGATGATTACTCAATGAATCTGGAATTCTCATTTTCAGGAGATGGGAATATGGTTGATTCAAGTCCACCTAGAGGAGGGTCCAATGAGAATGGCCAAGAGCAGAATATAGACATAAGCTTGGGTGATCCGTTGGATGAGGAACTCCCCCTAGAGCCACCAACAGTAAGAAATGAAACGGCCGAAAAAGGAAATGATGTCAGAAGTTCTGAAATTCATGTCATCCATGAATCTTTTCTCACCATTCACGAGCCAAAAAAGGGCAAAAAGAGACTGATCAAAATGAATTACGATGAGAAAACTGTGATTGGTACAGGTGAGTTACATGATTACCGCAAACAATATCTGAGTAGTTCTTCCCAAGATTATCTTAAGCGCAGAAGGATTTCGGTTGATGCATTTCCCAGCACTTTCGGTACCTTTACTACTCGATTTATGGCTTTGAAAGAAAGCCGTAATGCAAATGGGCTTAGAAGGTCATCTGGAGTATCCTTAATTGAGCAAGCAAGGAAACGAAGGAGCTCGAGTGTCTCATCCATCGAAAATGTGAGGAGATTTAGATTAGAAGGAAGATCCGATCCAGTTGGTGATGAGTTTGCACTTGAGATGCCCGCTGTAAATGATGAAGAGAACTCTTTGCAGCTAGATTTTGAAGGAGATAATGCATTTATCGATATAGATTTCGATGATAAAGCCTCAAAGGAGGATATCCTAGCAGATAAAATGCAACTATTGAATGTCATCGAGAACAAGATGCAGGAAGAAGATGATAACGAAAATTCATTGAAATTCAATGAGGTACTTCCTACTGATTCTACTGATAAATCGAAGGCTGCGATTTGCTTCCATCAAATGTTGCAACTTGCACAGGATGGGTCTCTTTCTTTTGGTTTTAATGGCGTTTCTGCTCTTGCAAGTAAATGGAAGCCGTTGGAACCAGAAGGTATTTCTATTATCATGAGTTAGAAAAATGAATAAAATAAAGTAAAATAAATAAAAAAAAAAACGATCGCGTTTCGCGCTGTAGCTCATCTGCATTTGAAAAATTAGACATGGAACTAAATTCGTAAGTTGATCGTTTGAACTAACGTCAACAAAGTCTTCCGCTTTTTGCGAGCTGAACTTTAGCGTTTTTCCAGAAAGAGAGAAATACATTTTGAACTGTATCTAGGGATAAATTGCGATCTGTTAGACATTTCCATCTTACAAAAATGGCCGAATTGAATCCTACAAGCTGGACGTGTTCTTCTAATAACGCGCTCTATGTTTCAATAGCAGAACCTAAAGGTGCATTTACATTCAAACCAAAGTTCACGTATCCAATATTTGGAGAAGCCGAGCAGATATTTGGATACAAGGATCTTCGTATGGATCTTGCCTTTGACTGCAAGTCACTAAAGCCGTTTTTCAACTACAGATATTCGTCAAAGATGTCAGAGAACGTTAAGGATATCAAAGAGCAGGTGCTTCCATTTTTGGCTGAGAATGGCAAGGATGTTATCTTCAAGGATGAGGGGAAATGGCTGGATTCTGTTGACGATGAAGAGTTCCACATTCCAGGTAAGTGTGTGAAAGAGTACACGATAAGGACTGACCTCTTGAACACGTACAAGGTGTTCAAATTTAACGTTGCGAAAGATAAGGAAGGGCTCAAACTTCACAGGAGGATGCAGGTGTTTGTCCTGCTGTACATTGAAGCAGGATCGTACATCGATGATAGTGATCCAGCGTGGGATATATATTGTATCTACAAGTGTCCTAAAGACGGTTCTAAGGAGACATTTATCGGATTCACCACGACATATTCATACTGGAAGTATCCTGGGCACTTACTATACGATGCCACGGAAAAGTTGGCTACGAAATACAGAGAAAAAATATCACAGTTCATAGTTTTGCCTCCTTTCCAGTCGAAACGGCACGGTCAACATTTGTACGAGGCGGTGGTGAACGATTGGCTCAATGACAACAGTGTGGAGGAATTAACAGTCGAAGATCCGAGCGAGGCCTTTGACGACTTAAGAGATAGATGTGATATGGAAAGGCTTCTTTTCCAGCACGGATTCTTAAAGTCTTTGGGCAAGTTGCCAGTTACTGACGAATGGATCGAAAATGCCAGAAAGCAGGAGAAAATGGAGAAGCGACAGTTTGCAAGATGCGTTGAGATGGGACTTTTGTATGCGTTGAACGAGCAGCAGAAGACTATGCAGTCATCCGGTATCGAGGGACTCTCGCAGAAGGAGATCAGAGCTCTTATAAAGGCCAGGCTTTACAGAAAGAATAGGGATGCTTTAGCAGATCTTGAGAGGGCCGATATGCAAGATAAGCTCCAGACCGCCTACCAGCGGATCAGAGACGATTACATGCGTATTCTATCCAGTGTAAGGAACACGCACCAAAACGGCTTGAGCTTGTCAAAGAGAGCTGCAAGTGGTGATATAAATGCTGGTGAAAGCAAGAAGGCCAGGCCAGAATGATGTGTGATTGAGTACTAAGTATATTGTGAGCAGGTACTGGATATTAGATACACGTATTCTGCTATTGGTGTAATGGATGGTGAGCGATCTATATCTAATGTATATTAATAAAAGTCAAACGACGATTTCCGTCTTACTACTCTTCGCGGCCTGCAGAGATAACGTATTGCTGGATAATGGGCTCCTGATTTTGGCATGTTCACCATAGCATAAAATATTTTTCTGCCGCTAACTAGCAAGCACGATCGATTAGGAAAACGCGAGTTTCCGTATTGAGACGCGAAAAAGCAAGTATTCTTCCGGTCGGTGATACTCTAACAATAAAGGCAAAGGAAATAAGAACGGCGAGAGATAGTAGAATAGATAGTATCTGTTCGAGTTTTTAGTCCAGTATTTTATTTTTCGCTCAGGTGTTATGAGAGCAATGGGTCTGTTCTGAAGATAGAATAAGATCGTGTGAATATATGTATGTAGAGTTTTGTCTAAGGTCTATAAAAGCGAATACCGATCGCAAAATTGCTGAGCTTACAGCAGCGAGCCCACACGCACGTAACGCCGGTATGTTCCCGAAGCGGCAAAATTGAATTCTCGAAAGGAGCAAATTATCAATAAAACGATGAAATTTTAGTTGCTCGATACTTTTTTCACCCAACGATCAATCGATCCGACCCTGTGGTGATAAAAATCTAAGTAAATTCATAATATCTTTCCTGTTTTCTTTGAATTTTACGTACCCTATTATATAAATTTGACTTAACTGAATCCTTAAATTGCTTTTCCTCCCCTAATTTTTTATCTCTTCGTCGCTCTCCTGAATCGTTAGAATCTTCATTATACCGTTCGCTCTTCTTGAAGTGGTAAAATTGCTTGCATGTATGACCGCTTATCATGTTTTTTTTGTTACATCACCTTCTGACACTTACGTCACCTCATCCTTGCACTTGGACTCAGAATAAATCGCACACCCTGCACAACCTTACAAGAGGCAGATGGAAATTGAGGACATATATTGTAGCCACATGCGAGATCAGCTAGCTGGCCTTATGAACATATTTTCTGGACTTCTGGTATTGGTATTGAGCTAAAGCGTGAAAAGAAAAGAGCAAAAAAAAAAGCTTTGCAAGTCTTTGTGATGATTTTTCTGCATTATCTAATCTATTATGTATAGCTTTTTCCCCCTCAACCTTCTTCTCTTACGACAGTTCCATTATATTCTTGTCGCACTTCTATTGTGCTCCAATTGTGCTTTCACTATTCATTCACCGTGAGCAAGGAGTATCTTATTATTCTCAACCATGTAAGGTTGGATATTTCTATTATCCGTATTGCTTCGATTTTTTTCCTGTTCTTTTGTGTGGCTATTCTCACTCTCGCTGATTCAAGCTTGGAACGCTAATAACTTTTAACTCTATAATTCTATTTTTTTTTTTTTCTCTCTTGCCTCACCTGCCTCCCTCCTCCCCCATTGCGCGGTGTTCCTAAATCCCAATAGTTTTTTACAAAATAATCAATGCAAGCATATATCTCTGATCATTCTTTCTTTTCCCCCTAGTTGTAATTTTCTCTTCCTCTCTTTCTCTTTCTGTCCATTCAGACTATCTGTTACTTCTTTCGTCTGTCTATTTATCGACTCAATTAAGTACCCGCCTGGAACGCTCATCTGGAAAAAGCACAGGTAATATAAATAGCAAATAAGAGAGTGAGACTCTAAGGTAATTATCACACATACATAGAGAGGAGTATCATATACAGAAATCGAAGTATCGCCGACTCATTTGCACAACACATATACAGCACACACAACACAATTGTCATAGACAAACACTATAAAAAGGCCATTCGCACATAAACATGATGCAAAGAACATACTCAATGAGAAAATCAAGGGCTCCAACAGCCTCAGAGCTGGCCAACCCTCCTCCCCCACCTTCGAAGTCCAAGAAGAGCTTTTTCGGCTCTGGATCGATTGGCTCGATCATCCGCAAGCAGGCAGCCGGTTCCTTTGGTCCAGAAATGTCCAGAAAGCTTGCACAGTTGATCAAGATCGAGAAGAGTTTGGAGAAAAGCATGGAGGTGGTTGCTAACGAGAGAAGACTGGTGGCCAAGCAACTCTCACTTTGGGGAGAGGACAACGACGACGATGTTTCGGATGTCACAGACAAGTTGGGTGTTCTCCTGTATGAATTGGGTGAGTTGGAGGACCAATTTATCGATAAGTACGACCTTTACAGAATCACTTTGAAGTCCATCAGAGACATCGAGTCGTCGGTGCAGCCTTCGAGGAACAGAAAGCAAAAGATCACCGACGAGATTGCCCATCTCAAGTACAAGGACCCTCAATCGCCTAAGATCCCTGTCTTGGAGCAGGAATTGGTCCGTGCTGAGGCCGAGTCTCTTGTTGCCGAGGCTCAGTTGTCCAATATCACGAGGGAGAAGTTGAAGGCCGCCTATTTGTACCAGTGCGACTCTTTGCGTGAGTTTGCTGAAAAGGAGGCCTTGATCGCCGGCTATGGAAAGGCCCTTTTGGAGCTTCTTGATGATGCTCCTGTCACCCCCGGTGAAACTAGAACCGCCTATGATGGTTACGAGGCCTCCAAGCAGATCATCATGGACTGCGAGAATGCCCTTGCCACGTGGACTTTGGACAACTCCTACGTTAAGCAGCCTACCTTGTCGTTGAGCCATGATGAGGTCTATGCTGCTGCTGACCAGCAAGAGGAAGCTGTTCCTGCTGATGCTGAAACTGCTGATGCTGTCCCTGAAACTGAGGACGCTGCTGTTGATGCATCAAACCCTGAAGACGCCTCCAAAAATGAAGCCTAAGTAAGTCATTTGGATGCGCCTGTGTGAACCTCACAGTTGCGCCATCTTTATGCATTCTGCTTCTATTTATCTGACCATATCACTTGCGTGTCCCGTGTTTTCTTGTGGTTTCTTTTTTTTCGTCTTTTTCCGTTGTTGTCAGAATAGTATAGCATATCTATCTTATTTTACTTTGCTATGCTCTACTCTATTTTATTCTTTTCCTTAGGCCCCGTGCCTCTTTTACCGTCTCCGTTGTTTTACTAGTTGCATTTGTCTTGTGTTACGACTCTTTCTTTTTTTCGTTGTGTTGTTATTTTGACTGTATTTTGCTTTGCTATGCTTTCCTTGCCAGTCTCTCAGTTTTCACTAATGAACGTTTTGTTTAGCAGCAAGGAGGGAAAAAGCACACAGTAAATAGGAAACTAAATAAAGTAAGAGTTGCCGTTGTTGTTATATCTAGTAGTTACCTTAGCATCAAACTTCTCTAGCTATACACATATATACACTATATATATAATATATATATATACATACATGTACGTATGTTACCACACTAAACCTTCCTTTTCCGGAGCACTTTCCTTCCTTCCGAGCTACTGGATTCTCCCTTGGCTGAGTCCTTTCTGTTTTCAGAGGCTACTCTTTCTCCAATTGATCCTCCATTTTCGGCCTCCTTCTTTTCATTAGGAGTCTCGTTTAGTTTCTTGTTCTCCTCTGGTGTGTGGCTGTTTAACGATGACGTCCTGTCAAAATATATAAAGGCAAATAGTGTGAGAATCGCTGCAATTAGGAGTTTCACAATCAGTCCCTGGGCAGGGGTAGCCATTTCGCTTTCTGCAGCACTAATTGTGCTCTCTACCGTATCTGCTGCACTTTCACTCATCTCTGTTTTCTTTTTTGTCCTTATCACTGGGCGTTTTGGTAAGCTAAACTGAGCTGTTACAAACAGCTTAAAAGTGTGGTATATATACTCTACTTACTATCTAATTCCACTTTGAACTGCTTCCACTTTTTTTCCCCCTTTTTTTTTTTGACCCTCATCTAGCTATTTATTTTTTGCTTTCTCTTCAGATCATCATCAATTAGATGCCAGAGGTATAGTACTACTTTTTCAATTACTCTATATACCCCGTTAGATCTACACCAATAACAGCGGCTTTTAACGATCCGTTCTAAGCTGGTAGGCAACAATATGGCATTTCAGGGTTCCATTTATAGACCCGTATCCACTCTTTTGGCTCCCCTATTACATACCATCAGTCCCTTCAAACAGGCATTTCAAAAGCTTAGCTATACCACAAAAGTATCATCCGCAATGTTCACACGGAAGGACCCCTCAAAAAAGCGTCTTATTTTAGTTGCCTCGATTGGAAATCCATCCCCAATGTACGATGGCACCAGACACTCTGTGGGTCATTACATTCTTGAAAGATATTGCTGTGCCGAAGGATATAATTCATCTGTATCATTGGGCATGTTTGAATTCAGAAGAAATGCCAAGCCAGACTGTTTCCTGTTCTATCATAATAAGGGATTCATGAATGAAAGTGGAAAGAACTTGCTTGGACCTTGGAATGAGTTCAAAAGATATGCCATACAAGAGGGGAAAACCCCCGCTCTTGTTGTACTTTCAGATGATTTGGACAGTGATTTGGGTAGTTGGCATATTCGGAAACAGAATTCATCTGCTCGAGGCCACAACGGGCTAAAATCTATTCAAATGGTAATTGGAAGGGGGTTCACTAGTGTCAAAATTGGAATAGGCAGAAATTATCCTGGTGGTGGAAAAGATAGTGAGTCCGTTTCAAAGTATGTTCTCGGAAAATTCACCCCTGAAGAAATTGAAATATTGAATAGAGATCTGATTAACAAATTGGTCAATGTGTTTACGTTACTTTCATCGGGTCCATATATATACAATGTCCAAAAATAGCTTACTAGGCTCAAAGTTATAAGATGGAAGCTTTGCGAACGCGTCAGTACACATGTGCTTATTCATTTTACCCTTAATTTTATAGAAATGGTCATCCGGCGGCATCCATTCATATGTATATATATAGATATATAGCCATTAGCTGTATATTATAAGAGACTTCTTTCTTACTCGACTTCATTCCATATGTATATGCATCCGTACACATGTTATATTACTACCTCTCCTGTGCATAACTGGCGAAATATTTACTCTACTTTTATTTTTTTTACAAGGATAATTCATGGGGTAGTAGAGGTGAGATGGGTAGAAACTATATCTATAAACTAAATTTGAGCATTGTCCTAATACATTCATTATCTTCTCCCCTAGTATCATTATATCATTACCCATTTAGGACCCCACAGAAGCCCATATTGACGTTTTACCCTCTTCTGACTCGAATGTTTCCTTGTTTGCGATTCTAAGATGTATTCATGCAGGGCAACACATTATGTCATAAGGAAATATGGGATAACTTCTCTAAAGACCGCTTCAAAATGTTGCATGCCGATATCTACAATGCCGACGTGGAAATGCACTCAACGTGCTCAAATAGGCTACAGAAGGCTTCATTCTTCATTGCCATCCAGTCTAATACAGCATCGTCCGAAGTTCCAGCAAATACGGTTCAACTCAACTTCACCGTTTAATTCACAGCATCCAGATTATCCAGGTCCAGGCCCCTCGGTATCGTCGTCGGAAAACGGCAAGCTTCGTCTTGAGTACTTAATGCTTCAGCTGGAGGAGAGACCGCAGCTCAAAGAGAATGTTTATGACTTCATGGAGCTCCTTTTAGACTTGCTTGAGGTGAACTTTAGGCTTATGGACCAATCGCCATTGGCTTCAAAGCTTCCAAAAGGTGCCCAGCGGGTGATTATCCTGCTTAGATTGATGTGGAATGCCGAAATAAATGCCAGGTGGAGGGATTTGGTGCGGACAATGGACCAGGATCGTTTGCCTGTATATTTATCGGATCTATGTCTAGTCGGTGACTATGTTCTCGGCTTACTGGATTAGTCATGTGCTTAAACATTTTACACCCTACACAGTTCTGATACTCTCTTCTTGGCTTCTGCCTGTACATACATATGTTGAGTAACTGCTATTTACCAGATCTTCTCTTGCATTTCTATTTTTTTCTCTTTACTCATTAGATCTTCCTTCCCTTACACTTATTCATCATCTATTTATATTTATTCATGATTGCACGCAAACGCCAGTTTCCATGTAGGATCGAAAAGAAGGGAAAAGAAAAGGCGTAAAAGAGGACCGAAAAATCCACCTCAACAAAACTTCCATCTGTATCCGCACTTCTCACACGTACAGAAAGTCGTGAGCGGTTCATCGGCAGAACGTGTCTGCATCTGATAGTAGCTGACCTCTCTTTGCTTACATCTTCCACAAACAAATCTATCCGTAACGGCTCTCTTTTGAACTGCACCTTGGGCCTCAAACAAGTTCTTCTGGTGCATATCTGCCATCTCCTTCTTCAAGGACTCTGGAGCAAGCTCCTGGTTCGTCATGTGAACAAATCTGGATGCCCTGAGCTCCCCGCTGAGCACTTTCTCCCGAAGTTCCGGATTCTTCTTGTTTCTTAGGTTCATAATCAAAGACCTCGTCTTGTTACGATACTTGTCGTCGATCTTGCTCTTGCACATCTCAAATGCACACTTCTCCACTTCCTTGGCAACCCCCACTATATCATCAGGCTGTGCCGTGGATTCCATTGCCAATGCTGTGTATAGGCCGGAGATACATCCGTTTCTCGTTGAGTTGTCGTAAAAGTTAATCTTTACTCCATCATTTGCTGGATTTCTTCTTTTTGACGACACAAACTTCTCCTTGCTTTTCAACTCGCTGACCTCCTCTCGCTTCACTCCTTCCGCCTTCACTTTCTTTCCTTCCGTGGCGTGGCTTTGTGCTGCCTGTTTATGATGCTTCTTTCTTTTCTCTTTGAACACTTCATCTTTCCACGATTTGATGATCGATTTCACCAGTGCTGATACTGCCGGGTCTGAGTTCGATCTAAGTCTGTTCACTGCAATTCCCACCTTAGTCTTTCTCAAAAACTTTTCGGTCGGCACGACTTTTTCTTTGAGAACTTCTAAAAGCTGTATTAGCGTCTTAGTGTCTTTAGTTTTTTGCAGGTTCGCCACAATCGTCGTTGCTTCACTGATCTCCATGATTCCCTTTTTTTTTCCTTTTAACTCCTGTTCCTATTCTATGCTGTTGTGTATTCCTTAATTTATTTTTTAGGTTTTATTCTCTTCTGTCAAGTTTTCGTGTGTTTCTAATCGTCTACGTTAGCGAAACTCGGCGATTCATTGTCAATCATCTTTACCTGGGGAAAAAAAGGTGTTTTTTTTTCTTCTTCTTCTCTTCGTTCTCTTTTTTTTTCATCAATTATTTGCACTTTTTTCAGCTCGTTTGACTCTTTAGTTCTGTTTCATTTGAGGTGTACTGGTGTATTTATGTACTTCCAGGAGTGTGTTCAAGTTTAGGCTTGATAAAGATGTCTACTTGTTCACTTCATTATCTCCCTGTTCATACTCTAAAATAATACTTGGCACAGTTTAGTTACCGAAACATTAGAGAAAATGACTTTTTTGGTCGGGATCATGTTTTGGAGGGGTCCCCCTAAGAAAGACCAGCTATATTTCTGAGTGTACGGATGTTTACACGATAACATATCGAATAGTTAAAATTCAACCACTTCCCCCGCTTGGTTTTTCACGCTCACCATTTGCAACGTTAAATTATACTAGAAAGCACTTTTACTGTCAGTTACATACTCCGCAAAAATCATTTCAGTACAGGCTACTATACTTCTGGATATACAAACAAACCCAGATGAGTAAAGTGATATATATTACTAGTATACCCTATGACAAAACAGAAGAACAAGTTCTTGATATAGCCAAGTCTGTGGGGCCAGTTGTGTCATCAAAGTTATTATTTGACCGGGACACTGGAAAATCGAGAGGTGTGTGTTTGGTGGAATATTCCGACTATGAAACGGCATCTAGTGCAGTGAGGAACTTGAATAATTTCCCCGTGAGTGGAGGAGATGGGTCTAAAGGAGGAATGATGCGAAGATACTTGAAGTGCAATTTTGCGAGTGAATCTACAATTATTCGACTGTTAAAAGGAGAGGAATGGGACGGTGGACGAGGGTATGGAGGGCAAGGTAGCGGGGATTCGAGATATGAGCTTGAAAGAGACATTCCACCACTTCCAGCGGGTATCAATGTAATGGATAGCAGTATCGATGGTTTAAATGCGACGATATATCAGGCTCTAGCGAACATCAACGAGCCCAGAATGAAGAATTTGGTGAGAGATGCGAAGGTGATGTCTGAGGACAACCCGCAATTAATGGAGGTGCTTCTAGAAACGCACCCTCAGCTTATTTATGCATTGGTTCAGAGCACCATGCTGCTAAATATGGCCACGCCCGCAAAGATAAAAGAGTTATTGGCTGAGCCAGTTGAGCAGAAAGAAGAAGAAGTTGCTGATGATGTGAAAGTTGAAAAGCTTGGAAGTGAAAATGAGTCTAAAAAAGCCAATTCTGACACTACACAAGTCCAGGCACTTACAGACGAGCAGAAGAATGCCATTAAAGCAATCTGTACAATGTCAGAGGAGGAAATTAAGAAAACTGTTACTGATCCACAGCAACAACAACTATACTTTGAGATTAAAAGCAGATATTCAAGTATGGATTTATGAATAATAGATATTGCTAGCAATAGTATGCTAGGGTCCGCGCCGAGGCTGTGTCGGGACCCTATTAATGGTTGTCTCTTGGTCAAAAGGAATACACTTACAGTTTTATAATCTATATCAGTTACTGACATATAATATCGCTCAATGCTCGCTTGATTTGATAAGCAGTCGATCTTTTCGCTATATCAAAAAAAAATCACCGAATAGAAGTACACAGAACTTTTTTTGTTAATCTGCAGTGTACACTTATCAAATTGTGGGCTAGAAAGAGAAAAGCTTTGGTTCCTAAAATACACATTGTAGTGTACCCAATGTAGTGTGGTAGTTGTCCGAGGTAATAAAATGAAAAATAAATTACAAGATGATTATAGTCTCGACGATAGTCTCGAGCTTCAATCAGTCCTGGATTCTAGCGAGAAGTACATACCTAGATAGAAAAGCATCTCTAGAAAAGAAGAGGAATTTTTACACTGCATGCTGGCTGATTACTTGTTTTTTTCGTGGGATGTGTATGTCAAATCATCTATTGTTTTCCTGTGCACTAAAATATGCTGCTCGTTTGTGCATTTTCACGTTGTCATCAACCATGGTTCCATACTCTGCTTTTTTCATCTTTTTTCATCTTTTTTCATCTTTTTTTCAATTTTTTTCTTGTTCGATTGTATATTTGATTCGTTTTTTTTTGGCTCCTTATTTCCTCGCCCCGGTCTTTCTCTCGGCTGAAGTTTCCCAGGATTTGCTATGATTTTTTATTGGTCTTTGGGTCTTTTTTTCCTTCCTGCAGAGAGGGAGGGACCCATTAACCAGTGTATAAATATAGTTGTTATATTGCCTTGCTACCTCCAATACGAATAAAGTGCGTGCTAAAAAGCCACGTTAAAACAAATCGATGGGTTTTAAACTTCATTTTAGCTAATTACGATTCTGATTGCATACAATTTTTATACAAAGTTTATCTCTAATGTTTACTGCCAACATTCAGTCATAAATACAAATGCTCAGTCATTAGAGTCAGTTAAAGCTTTGGCAACACAACGGACTCCCGACTCTTTCCAGATCTGTTGTGCCGCGAAAAAATTTTTCACAAAACTGAAACTGGCTTTGTTTTTCTGCCGTTTTTTATCATCGACTTTTCTTTTCTACCTGTAATCCCAAATACTTTCTATTATTGTCACTACTTTTTTTTTTTCTTCTCCTCAGAATTTTTGCCCGCCCATAAGGCGCATCGTTTGTTGTGTTGCATATGCTGAATAGTGCTATTTTTTCCTATTCAAAGCTCCTCCTCGCTTTTTTTTTGTTTTCTTCCTTCTTTCTTACCCACATTTTTTACCCCTTTTCTCACCCGTTCCGAACTTTTTTTTTCTTACCCATCCTTTTTTTTCCATAAATTTGAATTTTGTACATCGCATATTGCACACAGGTCGGCTAGATTTGTGTTTTTCGCTTTGATCTCGACTTCTTCCCTCTTTTTTACGCTTTCTTTTCCTTCTATTTGGGCTAATCAAAATTCTAGCATTAGTGTTGTTTGTTCTTTATTTCACACGGTACTTTCCAGAGAGCACGAATATTGGTTGCTTTCTCACACCCACATCAAAACTATTGAGTATCGATTAATCAGGTGCTGAATAAGTCGACTGACGAAAACTCATTTCATTAACTTCATACATCACAAATAGCACCAGCTAGTTTTCTGAAGGTGAAAAAATCAAATCACCGGCTTTGTGTTTTTTTGTTTTTGTTTTTCCTTCATTTTCAAAGTCTACTGCTCACTTTTGGCATCCCAGTTGAAGTAAAAGGAGCTTGTGTTTCTTTTATAGACATCAGAAACAACACATAACTACCTACATACGCATCAACTTTGGTATTCGCACATCTTTGTTGGGCCCTTTTCTGTGCACACGACACCATCAAATAAATAATACACTAATTTTGTTGCACGAGGGTGCTTAGATAAAGACAAAGAAGAAACAGCTTAGCTCATCTCAGCTCAGCTCAGTCCATTACAGGTCATCGTGGGCACAATCATTCTTTCCAGTATCAATATTGCTAATAGACGCGTTACTGATTGATTTTGTTCATTATTTAATCAGCTATCTCTTCCCATAGCATACTATACAACGCATCCGTTTGCCACGCCATCATTTTTGTCATCTTTATCAGTTGACGAACCGCTAGTTTTTTTGTTTTTTTTTCGTTTTGATATTATTTGTTAAATTTTCAGGTACAGGTACAAAAGCACAAGTACGAGCATAAGCACACGAAATAATATCCACGCACACGCAAACGCAAACGCATACCCACGCAAAGTACAAGCAGTGCTGAAAGGAAAAACAAAGTCAGGATTCTTCTTTTTTTAGCACAATGAATTTCAGAAACGCCTCGCAGGGCTCATCTATGGCGTTCAACTCGAAGCCACCTTCGTCCAACGGTTTTCTGCCATACAACGGCTATTCCTCCGGATATGGTGGAAGAACCGCGGGACCGGGACCTAATAATAGCCATGGCCATCTAGGTGGGTCAAGCAACACTGGCCGGATTCCAGGCAGTAGTGGTGGAAGAAACGCCATTGGACCATCTGGCGGTAATTCTGCCAATGGTGGAGGGCCGGGCTCATCGACAAACAGCTCGTGTGTCCTTTATCTCGGAGCGATTCCGTACAACTGGGACGTTGAAGTGATCAAGAGCGTTGTTTGTGGATCAGGCCCGGTTGTTGATGTCCGGTGCATGATGGACAATGCTTCGAAGAACAAGGGGTTTTGCTTCGTGGAGTACTCGTCAGCGGACGCAGCCTCGAAGGCTCTTGCGATTCTCTCAAAGATCAAGATCGAAGGAAGGAAAAAACTGAGGATTGAGCTCTCGAAGGAAGGGCTAAGGAACCCGGTTCCAGGCCAGAAGCCAGAGTTGCATCTGAGCCGGAATTTCCTGCCTTCGAACGTGATCATTCCGCGCGAGATGCTGCAGCACACTCCCGACAGTGACGTGAGTATGGGAATCTCGAGCATGGGTTCGGGACTCCCCGGTTCCAAAAGCACTAGTGCATCGTCTGCCGAAATCGCATCCATCATGTCTTCCAACAAGCAGGTTAAGCAAATGGTGGGTCAGATGATCGCCAACGGTATGGACATGAACCAGATCGCGTCCGTTGTGCGGCAGCTGACGAATAACGGCGGTCGGCCCGATGGTAGTGCTGTGATTGGTGGGCAAGACCAGGCTCAGGCTCAAGCTCAAGCTCAAGCTCAAGCCCAGGGCTCATCTCAAGGCCAGGACGACGTCCTCAGACCGCAGCAGTCCCAGCAGGATCAACTCGCAGGACTTTCGCTGGCCTCGCAGTATCTGCCGGTTCCCCAGCAGGCAGCGGCCTCAGCGGTCAATTCGGACTCGCAGGCAATCTACGCCAAGGACAAGGTGTCCCAGACGCTCGCTGCAATCCCACCCAACGTGCTCATCGAGCTGCTGGCAAAGTTGAAGCTCGTTTTGAGCGGCCCTACGCCAAACTACCAGCAGGCCGCGTCCATCTTGCACGAGAACCCCAAACTGGCTGCTGCAGCTGCCCAGTCCTTGCTTCTCATGGGAATCATCGACATGGATGTCATCAACGAGACGTTGAGTGGTCGCCAGCCTGCCTCTGCACAAGTGCCACCGCCTTCTTACGCTCAGTTCGCTGCTCCTGCCACTATCCAGCAGCCTGTGCTCGCCCAGCCAGCCCAGCCAGCCCAGCCAGCCCAGCCACAGCAGCAGGGAAGCTTGGCCAAACCCCTCGATCAGCCAAAGCCCTTGGAGCAGCCTAAATCCTTGGATCAACCAAAGGCTTTGCCCGTCAATCCGGACTGGCTCTCGTTGCCTCAGCATACCATCAACAAGTTGATGGCCATCAGTGAGCAGGAGGCCAACTTGATCGTCCAGGTGCTCAAGTTGTCACCTCAGCAAATTGCCAATTTACCCGACAACGAGCGTCGTATGGCCAATCAGATCAGATCTCAGTATTTGTGAGCGCTCATCCCTCTGTCCTTTCTCCTACCGCCACCGTTCCGTGCGTTTGACTTGCTGGCGGTCAAGTCATGTGGCCACTCAAGATTTTATTTCCCACATCTGTCTTTGAACTCTGCCGGCAACCTAATATAAGCCTCATCCTTTGACTCCTGTTTTCTCTATTTCTTTTTCTCTTTCTTTTTTTTTCTCTTTTCCACTGTCTTTTATTTTTGAACTCCTGTTATTTTTTTTTCATTCTTTTTTTTGTTCTCTCTCTCTCTCTCTCTCTCTCCATTTGCTCCGCTAGAAAGAAACAGGCTTCGAAGAAACTCGTGGTGCTCTTTCTTTTCCTTTCGACTCCGCTGAACTTCTCTCTCCTTGGCCTGCAATGCAATCACTGTTTGTTTCTTCATGTCCGTCTTTTACGCGCGTGTTTGTTTCTCTTCACCCTCTTTCTCATATTTTTCTTATTTTTCTTTCTTTTCCTTTGCTGCCTCTTGCTCTTTACTCTTACTATTACCTATATGCTGTCTTTAGTTAAGGGCCAGTCCTTACATGTCTTTATAAATTTTTCTTCATACCGCCTAATTAAGTTACGTCTTTTGTTCTATCTACTTCCTCCCACTCTGTATGTCTTCGTTTTGGTTTTATGTATGTGTGTTGAATAGTGAATGTTATGGAAATATTTCGAATCCGAGAAAGCTTACTTAAAATTTAGTATAAATTTAGTATCTCTAAATTTACTGTTATCACAAATATTGTGAATCCTTTTTCTTTCTCTCCTCTTTTTTTTCTTCCTTTCTCTTTCCCCCCTCTCCTTGTCTCACTGCAATAAAGCAGAACTCGTACCTCTAATTATACATGTTTAAGCAAACTTCTATCCAGTATAACGTACCTCTTCCGCATAATGATACTCCGCAGAATAAAAGCACCCGTTAACGAAATAATGGATGATTTCATCTTCCCAGAAAGAAACCGCAATGTATACTCGGTATCACGGCATTGCAAAAAACATTCTCGAAAAAAAAATTTCGTTTTACCCCTTCTCTCTTTGATTCATTTGGTTCAACAATTGTTTCATTTGCCGTGGGACTCTGACCACCATTTGCATCCCTATCATAGGCTTCAAAGGAAGTTGAAATTGAGGAATGCATACGCTTCCGTCAGAAGAAATGTTTTCAAGGATCCGAGATACAACTATGAGGCATATATAGATCAGTTCGATGACGTCGATGACTACTATTATTCCAATACATATATGCTCGGGACAACAATCAAACACACGAACTGCGTCCCGAATACAATTCCAGCAATGATTCCACTATCCGAAACTCAAACTCGTGTTATTTGGAGCGTCGGTCCTTCTGAGAAAGTGCACATATTCACCGCACGAAAATGAAATTTTACCCTCTGTGAGCAGAAAAATGTACCTCTTTCCCTCGATATTTAACTCCAGTTTTCTTTTGCGACGTGAGTTCGAAACAGTCGGAAAATACAAGCTTGGAGTTAGCCAGCAGTGTTGAGGATGTTTTTCAATATGGTCATGTTCGGATCCCCCATATTTCCGACCAATACGATAGTTATCATGTTAACTCGTAAGCCTCGTCCAACTATTTTGCGCTCCTTTATTTTCTTGTAACATAAATTTCTCTGATATATATGTGTGTATTTATAAATAACATTTTCCCCAGTTAGACCAGTTCTCTGCACCCTCTGGCCACGCACAATCCAGTTTTTCTTTGCCAATCTATATTTTCCAAGGATTCTCAACCTAAGAGCTCTTCTAAGCTACCTTAACTGCTATATTCGGGTTATCTTATCTATTAAAATGTGGCCGTACAGCCACTTCTAGAAACTTCCACGCGCGTGGACTTTTTTCCCCTGACCGTTTTCAGTTAGATTTGTACCTTGCCGTTCAGTCGTCTCGACTCTTAATGTATGGAAAGTATGGCCACCCCATGTTAGCGCTATAGACAGTATATTTCTTTACTTAGTCATGCACTACTTCCTGATACGAAAAGATTTGCCTACAATTGATCAAGGCTCAAGGCACTGATAAGCAAGTTCAGGAATCTTAATCTGCGGGCATAATAGTGAAAGATAACAGCTTTTATATCCACGATATTCTAAGATTTTCTATTTGGAGTAGTGGAGAAGTCATTCAGTATTTTGTTCCGGAATAATCCTGATAACAAGTAAACTAGAAAAAGGAGATGATTCTCCATCGTGCATCATCCATATTTTTTTTTGAACTTTTTTCTTTTCATTATATAAAAGTGGAGCGTTCAAGATTTCGCACCTCACATCACTCTTAAATGATGAAAACGCATTTCTTATACTGCTTATTTCCCTCCGCCTCTATATAATTCATTTGCAGTAGCGGAATTTTGATAGCTATGAGTGAAAATGATAACAGCAGAACAGGTTCAGGTAACAATGGAGGAAACCCTTTGAGTGGTTTTGGCTTTCCGTCAATGGGATCTGGGCCTGCTAGCAATAATGCGGGCAATGTTAATAATAGTACTAGCAACAGTGGTACAAGCAACGGTAACATCAATCGCCCGGGCAATGCTAATAATTCCAACAACAACAATCAGAATCAACAGCCGAGAGTGTTCACATTTACTACAGGCGGACCAGTTAATGGGATAGATCAGAATGGAGGCCCACTTGGTGCTTTTTTCAGAAATATGATGGCCGTGATCCAGGCGGGGGCTCCTCCGGAAAAGAAGAAGAGGCACTTTACAAAGGAGGCACTAAAGCAATTGAACCCTGTGCGGCTATCTGAGCTACCCGATAACGATGTTGATCGGCGGTGTTCGATATGTTTTGAGCCATTTGAGGAATATGAGCCGGAAAAGCATTTGGATACAAGCTCCGGGCATTCAGATAGCAGTGAGGCTGGAGTTGAGAATGTCAGTGGCAAATCGGTGAAGCTACCAGAGATGATGAGCGGGTATCAGGTTGAAGATCCCCCTATTGAGTTTCCCACAGACCCAACGGCAGTTAGAGAGCATTCTTACACAGTTACGGACGAGGAATATGTGAAGAAGCAAATTGAGAAGGAGAAAGAGTCTGTGCACGCGCAGAAGACGGACGAAAATGCACACTATGCAGTTAAATTGCCACAGTGCGAGCATGTTTTCGGCCGATCGTGCATTGTCGAGTGGCTCAAATCGAACATCTCGTGTCCTCTGTGTAGGCGTGAGGTTGTTCCAGAGATGTCTGAGGAAAATAATACCGGAAATGGTGAGCTTCTCGTGTTTTATCCGGTTGCCTTAACTGAGGTTTTCGTTCCGATCGATTGGACCGGTCCTCGGAGTACAGGATACAGGTCCGGTGATCCTCCAGTTAATTTTCCAGCTGAAGGCGAAGGCTCTTCCACGGGAAGAGTGGCTGGACCTCCTCCTCCAGACGGCAATGGGAATGCCTCTAATAACAGCGGCAACAATAACATGGCCCATCAAAATGAACCAAGTGCAGCTCAGCCAGGTTTCCAGTGATGTGGCCATATGGCTGATTGCATTTGTTTACTTTAAACTATTATAAAGCGTTGAGATGGTCGGCTTTCCGCAGTTTTCGCATCTCTTTTCGATCTTTGCTCAGCATTTTAACACCTTTATTTTTTGCTTTGAATGTTTTCTACATTCACTGTACAGCATAAGTTTATCATAGAGTGTATATATATGTCTAATTGATGATTAATGAATAAGTAATTACCCTCAAAGAGTCATAAGTAGTGAGTATGTAAAATGATTGCGTAAAGCTTAGCTTGTGGTTAATTCTTAGTGAGAAGTAAATGCACCAACATTACGTATGCACTGAACTAAGGAGCAATGTACATTTACTTGGCTTCCTATCATCGATAGATGTCCCATTCGAACAATAATTCATCACACTCGGCCCGCAGTGTGTACTTTCATGTATGAAATGAGGATACTCCTGGACTATTTTTATACATTCTTGATACACTTGATGTATCCAAATGTACATGTCATTGCTGCCTCCTGGTTTTGTTCACTTGTAGCTTTTCCTTTGCTTCAGCTGCTTCCGGTACGATCATATTGCAGTTGAAGATCATCTAAAGTCTCCTTACTCACAGAACTCAATAGCACGTTGTAGTTATCGACATTTCCAGCCATCTGACTCATTTTACTCTGGACAAAGCTCTTCAAGTTAACATTAAAAATCGGATCCTCTTTGAGAACTAACTCGGTAAATCTATGCTTTTCGCTGCTGTCCGGAACTCGAAATTCCTTGATGTATTCGTTGTCCGGATCACCATCTAACTCTTCTTCCTCTTCTTCAGCCTTGATTAGTACCAACTCCTCATCATCGTATGTTCCCTGACTGTGGTACGTTTTACAGTCACCGCTTGGAGTCTCGTGTATCTCTTCTAAGAACCTGGAAGCCAACGACATTATCAGGCCAAATTGTGATGTGAGTGTGAGAAAAATGCCACTCATTCCATCCGAGTGTTGGATTTGATACTCTGTATCGCCTTCAAATTGAGGATCTGGTACAACGGCATGGGTGAAAAAGGATGTATCGTAAAATGAAAGAAGCGCTAAAAGAAACAGCTTCCTAGCCTTTGCATCGTACGTAAGCTTTAGATTTGACACAAAGTTCGTCATCAAATGGCCAAATAAAATTGCAAGCTTGATCTCAGCTGGATATCCATCCTTCAAAGAACTGCCATTGCCATCAATAACTGTAGGTAAAAGCTGGAATATGAAAAACTTCGGATCCATTATGGCAAGTCGGAGCAAAGGAAATGAGAGCTTGATCTCACAATTTGGAGTTTTAGTCTCTCTTAAAGCAAACTTCATCATGGAATCAAATAGTCCACTTTGCACAAACTCCGAAAGCAAACTGTTCGGCTCTAATTGATGCTGACCCTGTTGGTATTTGGCCAGAAACAAAACCATGATCTCCACAAATTGAGATGTTATGTATAAGGAATCGTCCCGCATAGTTGGTAAGTACTCTCCGAGTACCTTCAATATTTCAAATCCGGTCTGTGAGGAAAACAATGACGGGTTCAACAGCATGTATGAACGGGTGATGTTCAAAATTAATGGCAGTATTTCTGTTGCATTCTTTAGTCCTCCAACAACTAGCGGGAACCAGGACTGAAATATCTCATCTGGTATAAGCACTGAATTATCCGAGGGTAGTTGTTTAAGCAAACACGACCAGAGCTCATATCCATCTTCAGAAAGTAAAGTGTAGTATTGTGCATTTTCAGAGCAGCATACTGGTATCAATGGCAAGATTAATGGTAGAGCACGACCACACTTTGGTCCTAATGAACTCGTCAGTTCTTTGAGAAGACGTAGAAGAAAGCACGGCCACACTTTGGTCCTAATGAACCCGTCAGTTCTTTGAGAAGACGTAGA
The DNA here is from genome assembly GCA_001754015.1 of Brettanomyces anomalus. NCBI lineage: Eukaryota > Fungi > Ascomycota > Pichiomycetes > Pichiales > Pichiaceae > Brettanomyces > Brettanomyces anomalus. The sequence continues at coordinate 317,477 of MDSB01000013.1, forward strand.
AGAGAGTTCTGAAGAATTGGCTGGCCCGCTTTCTCTGATTCTTGCCATAGCTGGGTAACCATTTCAAGAAGTTCGCTGTTTATTGAGTCATTGATGAGAGAGCCATTTCTTTCCACCAAAAGTGAAATCACCTCAAGAACTACTTTCTTCGACTCAGTCAACTCCAACTGCTTTAGTAGTGTGAGAGACCTGATGATTATAGACTCTAAATATGGCTGAAAATCTTTCTTTCGAAATTCCCAGTCACTTAGCATATGTTTGAGTACAACGCATGCGGTTAAACGAACAACTTTATCGTTAGCAATCTGGTTAAAGTCAAGAAGTTCATCTAGAAACTTGTAGATGCTATTTCTCGTCTCCTTTGCACACTGAACTGAAGTCCACTCTTTGATTACCAAGCAGACCCGCCTACGAATAATTTGCAACTCCGAAAATGAAGTGTTCATGGCTTGAGGCAAGAAAAAGTTCGAAAACATTTCATCAAAGTTGCACTTATCCGGAACTGCAACAGTGCTTAGTTCAAAAACGCACATTGCAGAATCTCTAGTTAATGTGTCTGAATTTGCATCGCTTAGTATTGAGCCCACTGCATCTAGTATCATCCCAGCCATCATAGGTTTGTAGTATGAAGCCAAATCTTGAAAAAGCCGCTCTGCACACGGCCGAGCCTGATATTCCCAGCTGGTTTGCATCTCATCCAGTGTCCATTGTTCAGGTTCCAAATTCCACGCCTCTAAGTCGCATGGACGTAGTCGCAAATAGTGTGTAATCATCACCTGCAAAAGCTCCGCCAACCCTTTTGGTGTGAATATCTCGTCTAAGACCATTTTTGAGGCCTTTTCAATCTCTCCTTTATCCTCCTTTCTTAAGAGGGACCCTGATTTACCCTTGTGTCCAAACGCCGCCACTTTTTTCAATACCAAAAATGACTTCACTACCATTTGCTCCCAGAATCCTGAACCGTCCGCATCTTCCAATTGATAAACAGCATCAGCCTCTTTGATAATTAACGATTCCAAAGTCTGCAATATAGAAATTGAGCATGGAAACAACATAAAGGAAGCCACATCTGATTCACATAGATCAAGATACATCTTGACATAACACTTGAGAAAACGCTCGAGAAGCTCCAACCGTGTTACCGTGTGCTGCTGTAAAAGCAACTGGAAATGTACCAAAGTAGTCTGCATAAAGTCCCGTACTATTTTCTGGCGATGCGGTTCTTTAAACCCGTTAACAGTGGCTTTCCATAAGCATTTCATACAAACGTAATTAACTTCTACTATTCCAGCATCGTATTCCTTTATCCATCGGTTGAAGTAGTCATTGTAACAGGTAACAAGGCATGGAAATAGCATTGGCATTTTCTGTTGCATAGCCAATCGTGCCCGCCCTATTCTCACTGCTGATAATGTTTTCAATACTTCATTCAAAATGATTAATGCATTGTTGGTTCTAGTCATAGATATTGCATCATATTTTCCTGTCGAGGCCTGTATTATTTCAGCTAATTGATCAAAAACATTCGGCCACTCCATTGGAAAATCATGTCTGCATATTCGAGCTACGGTATGTGCGTTTTGTATCGTGAGTTGCTTGTTAGACTCGTCCAGTTGGTTAAATATGCCATTTCTTATCTCTACTTTCTCCTCGGGCGAAATTGCATGCATCCTTGTTGGTCGCCAGTATCTGTCAACGCCATTTTTCAAGCATATAACTGCAAGCCATCGCAGTGGCAATGGCTGTGAAATATCATTGTAAGCTTGCTGAAGAAAATAGTGATATCCCTTACATATTTCCCATGTCTTGAGCTGCTGTTCTGCAGAAATCTGTTCAGCACCTCTGTCGGGACCAGCGGCCGTGTTTAATGTCTCTAAAACATTCTTGTAATTAAGATCCATACTAGTTGTCTATCTGTATTATTATTAGTGTATTAGATGTATATCCTTTGAGGCTTCAAGCACAAGGAGTTTGGCTCCTAGTTTTTATTACTATAGGAATGCATCCTAGAGGAGCGAACTTCTGACGGCTACAATGAAAAAAAAAATTATTTATGTAGAGTGGGCGGGGCCTTTCCTGAGACCACCATACTTGACATTTCTAATTCAATAGCGGTTGGGTTCGGTATTGGTTATTTTAAACCTCGTAAAATGTATTTAATTTGGTTCATTCAATGAAAATGTTTATCAAATTTGAACATATAGATATATATAGCTATATTTTTCCTCCAACAGCTTTATTCTGAATTTTAAGTTTCTCAGTTCCACCAGTTTGGTATGGCAAAAATGTTTAGAATATGCTTCAATTTTTTTTTCCTCCAAAAGCTTTATTCTGAATTTTAAGTTCCTCAGTTCCACCAGTTTGGTATGACAAAAATGTTTAGAATATGCTTCAATTTAATTTTTAAAAAAGTTTCGGATTTATATATATTTAAAACTGCAGCAAACACCTTATTATCTAAATCCTTGGAAGTTTCGGATTGATATATATTTAAAACTGTAGCAAACACCTTATTATCTAAATCCTTGTTTTTAATATTATATTAATGCTGGAACTGATAAGTTGAGATGGACACTAGTTTATGAAAGAATTTAAGTTTTTTGAATAGGGACTTGCCCAAAATATACCTCTTACCGCTAGAATCTCTATTAAACCTTCACCGTTACCATTGGATATTTTTGATTTACTTTATATAGGTAATCTATGGACTAATAATTGAATTTTTAATAGGGGTTAGAAGAAAACGTTTTTGTAACCAATTTACATTGAGCTCGATAAACTCTTAGGAGTTATTCTTTTTGAGAGGTTAATTTTTTGAGAAATGCAACTGGATTTTACTCAAGAAATAGTAGCTATATATATCTTTCATTTTTTGAAAACTCAAAAGAAGTACATGTGATGAAAATGCTCTGATAACCAAATCATTGAAATTTGTATGCAAAACTATTTCTGTAGTACAATGTCAAAATTTCGCGTCACAAAATCCTTTTTTTTCCTTTCAACTAACATTCAAACTCTGCTTAAGATATACTACTAGTTTTCAAAATCAAGGGCTGGAGATATTATCGACCTGCAAAAAAATATACAAATAGATACATGTGAGTAGAATTATGAGTGAGTTTATACTCTATATATTCATCTATAAGATGATTTATGGACCCTCAAAAGGAGCTGATTTAATTGAACAATCTACTTACATCTATACACCAGATATGGATACACCCCCCCCCAATTTACTTACTTTTTTTTCTTTCGCACAGGCACTTTCAAAAGCCCTGAAAAAAAGGACGAAAACCCGGGTATAGAGATTGAAAATTTTTTTTAGACCTAAATCTAAGGACCGAGCGTTCTCCTATTTCTTTTCCATCCTTGTGCACATCTCTTTCTTTCCTCTTAGTTCTGTTTTCCTTTTCTTACCCCACGTTGATGGAGAAAGAATCATCCTTCGAGGCTTTCAAAAGGAAAGAATTGCATTTGCAGTACTTTCATATATTTATCAAGGCCTTGGGGCAAGTCTCCGGCATTAGATCTCAGGCGGAAACGTCATGGTGGGTATCATATAATCCACCCAAGATCTGAAAAAAGCGGTAAGTTCATGTGTAATCAGGAAGGCTGTATCTTGGTGTTATGGTTGGTTTGGCCGTTGCCGTTGCTGGGATGAATGGTTAGGTGTATTAGACTGAGCTGACGAAATGTGAGTTTATCCTGTATTGCTTGTGGAGCTGCTTCCCTTTATTGGGAGGGGATATCTTAGGGTAGCATTGGCAGTACTCAAGATGAGCTAATAGGATGGGCGTGGGCTGTTGTGGGACTCAGATCTGGACCTGTGAAGATTTGGTATGTTCCTGGTTTACTTTGGAGATTGCTCATCCTGAGCTTTATGCTTCTTATGATCCTCGAATCGTATCTTGCAGGTTATCCATCGTTTCTGGGATATTATCGGGTTATTTTCGAAGAGTCCTTTCTGCTTCTAATTGCAAACACTCCAGCTTAACGGTATCTGCTAATATCTGCTTGTCTTGAAACTGCCGATGCTATGAAACGCCTTAGGATTCTTTTTGTGGGCCCTTTGCAACTACTTGTTTGCATTTTGGACGTTCTATTTTGTCACATATCACCGCTTGACCCCTTTTGTTTCCAGGTGACTGTCTGATACCATTTCTTCCATTTCGATTGGCTTTCCATTTCATTGGTTATCATGTTCTTCTCTTTTTTTGTGCAATCTTGCTATCAAGAGGTTCCTTTCATCCGTCAAGGAGGAAGTGCCTTTTTGATGATTGGATGGCCTTCTAGGCTGTTCAGTATTCTGCATGTGGCTTTTTATAGAAAGCCTAACAATAGTTATGATGATTGTCACCTTGTGAGCCAATTTATTTTGCGCTTGCATTTTGATAACCCAATGGAGCTTACTCTTAATCGATTTCCATGAACGTCTTTTTTATTTTTTTTTCCTTCTAGTCTGCTTGGTTCACACACATACTTAACTTGTGTCTGAGACTATGTACTGTCAAAAGTACCGGACTACAGTACCATTGCCTCAAATTTTTTTTTTCTCTTAGGTCATCTCTTAATTTTCGAAGTCTGTGGATTCCAATTATGTGAAGGATCTTTTAGGTGAAAAAATGTAAGTAAGGAAGAGCATTACATTTCCAAATGATGAAAACCATTATTTTTGAGTCAAGCTCAGAGCCCCCAAAGTGGAGCCGTGACGATCTTGTTAATTTCTGATCGAAATGTGTTGAAAAGAAATCTAGTAAAACTTAGCAGTAAGTAATCGTGTATGTGTAAGTTTCTAGTTGTAGTTTTTTTTTTTGGTATTGTGCTACACTGTAGTATTGTACGATTCTAAAACATGTGACTCTTTCACATTTTCACTAGTAGTGCGTGCTTTCCCATTATATCACTTGCCTCATTATTATTATACCCGTCATTAATTGATTAAAGCAAAAGAAAAAGAAGAAAAACTTGAACAAAACTTGATATTAGCTTCATGCCCAATGCTCCGCCAAGGTATTATCATCAGGGTCATGGTTGACAAGCTCCGAGAAATAAAGAACAAGAACCGAAAAAATGTTCACCCAATTCCAAAACTGCCACAAGTGAATATCTTCTCCAGCAATTGTCTCTGCAGCTTTCGGCAAGATGCCTTCGTTTCCAGCAAATTTCCTTCTCGCTAGGTTGGACGTCAACAATTGTCTCTGCAGCTTTCGGCAATATGCCTTCGTTTCCAGCGAATTTCCTTCTCGCTAGGTTGGACGTCAATGTTGTCTTCACCCAGTTCCAGAAATGATTCTGCTTGTCAAGGTCATCATTGTATTGAATCATCAAATTAGTATAGATGGCAATAATAATACACGGTGAATAGAGATAGAGGAGCTTCATTGATGTTGACGTATTTTCTGGCGGTCTGGCATGGTTGAGGGTAGATGATAGCGAGATTGTGTGGACCTCTTCTTCATCAGAGGTCTCATCCTTGCCTTGTACCTTTTCATCAACAGGAAATATGCTCGAGGCCTCTGAATTTGCAGGACTTGAAAGCGGAGAGTCATAGTGTTGAATTGGCTGTAGAATTGGAATGATCTTAGTTGCAGCAAAGAAAACGCCAATTCTAAACGCTAGTTGTATTAGAATCGGAACAGTCAAATTACTCATCGAGATCTTAAAAAAGTCCCACAATGGCTCAAAAGAACGCGGGAGGTTTTCCGCTATAAATCGCCAAATCACATTGCCGAAAAAGTCTTTACATTTAACGTAGAACAGTGACAAGAGTTGATGGCGCTTACCAGTAGAGCCGGCTAGCAGTGACCCATTCAAATGAAGCAGGGACATAAGACCACCATTTGAATTGGTTTTAAACGCATTGTGAACAGACTTGAGGAAATCCCTGTTCAAACTGTTGGCTTGCGAGTCAATCTTCTTGAACTCATCCGTGACGAACTTGAACAGAGAGGTAAAGTTCCTCTTCGACAGTTCAGGGAAGAGCTCGTAAGAACACTTGACTATATATGCCACCAATAGAGAACATTCTAAAGGCGATGCCCTACCAGAAGAAACCCCAAAAATCGCGATCAACGTAGTGCAGGTAAATGCAGAGCCTAATAGCGAGGCTGTAACCATCCCAACGTTTGAAACGTTGATGTCTGGCGTGACGTATATTTTGACAACAAAATAAAGGCACGACAATAAAATACACGAGCTAATTATCAAGTTTGCAATAGACCATGTGTCTGACCTGTGGCGTATAAGAAACTGCGACACCTGGCCCACTGCTTGAATCGAAAGAAGAGAACAGAAACCTTCCAAAATGGTGAAAAGCGGTGTAGCATTCACCAAGAAAAGCTTCCATCCTTCTAGAACAAAGTTCCACCAAACTTTTGAGAAAAATGAAGATGGTACAGATGGTGATATAGAGGAGGAGGAAAGAGTGGAAGAGTTGAAGTTGTGCGGCGAGTGTGTATCGGATGTGAAAATCGTCAAAAATAATGAAAGTATACTGGGGAGGAAAAGATGCTGCATATAATAGAGGAAGGTTGACAAAAACCGGTGGTATCGTAGAACTCTGAACGTGGCTAGCACAAAATAGAGGACTAGAATGGTAAAGGAATAACTAAGTCCACAATCCAAACCGCCAATTTCAAAGCTGAGGGGTATGGTAAGAACAACATAGCAAAGATAAAGCGTAGCCAGAAAAATTCGTGCCATCTGTATGAACGTCGTCCAGTAATGTCGCCAAGACTTCCTTCCAGAAGATGTCTTATGCCTGTGCCTGTGCTTTTTACGCGTGTGACCAATCTTATCTGCCTGTGAAATATCGCGGTTATTCTTATTCAGTAAGCTGTTATCATCTTTTTTGTAAGAAGGCTCTGGTGTATCATCCACAGAACTGCCATGCTTTTCAAACTTGTGGCTTTTGGACCTTGACGGCGTTCCATCGTCAGACGGTATCGTCCCAGCATTCGGAACAAAATCATCCTCATCAAAGGAAGAAATCGCTCGCACGCTTTGGTGAATATGATTTATGGAATGTGTGTTTGGTGTGTGCGGGGGATCCCGATCAGAAAAGTCCACCATGAGTGAATATATGTTTGCTCAGCTAAGGATCGTGAAACTATAGCAAAAATTTGAAAGTAATGGTTTAGGCGATGCGATGCCCTTTAATGTCGGAATAAGATTTATAGTAGGGAATGAGAAAGGTTAGTTAGTTACTTTAAGCTTTCCCGTTTTTGTGGGAGAGGAGGGGAAGACAAAAAAAAAACTTTCGCAGACTAAATAGAAGGCCCGCACGGTACCGGGCTAACTAACTTCTCTTTGCTTTTTCACCACTAGGATTATCAAACTATTTATATAGTGCGAGATGGTATCGCAAAAAAAGGGGAAAAGATGTGGATTTAACTTTGTCATTCAATGTGAGGTGTAGTATTTGCAACAAATGACAAAGAGAATTCTAATATTCCTGGGGGAAAAAAACGGTCATCCGTTAACTATTGTGAGTTATTTGGAACCTTTTTTTCCTGTACAACGTCAATACAAAAACAACGAAGAACTTTGATCATTTTTTATTCAGTGTAGCTTTTCTCTCTTGGGTACTTAGCTTTTAGCTTTTAGGCTTGCCAGTAGGGGAAGAGGGAACTAAGCAAGTGAAAAAAAAAAATAGTGAGGAAAAAAGGATTAGAGAAAAGTGCACATATTAATAGTGTAGGGATGTATAACTGAAAAATAATCGAGGTAAAAAGTTTTATCGCCAATTTTTCACTTGCTCTAGATCCATGCATGGTTCCTTGGTATGAATTAAAACTCCAAATTCTTTAAACATATCCACTATCAACTATTGACATATAAAAGACAGAAAGAAAGGTACATTAAAGAAAACAAGCATGCCATCAATGGAAGCTATTGGGAAATCAAAGGGCATTTTTCTTGAAGAGACAGACAGACACAATGATTCGAGCGATGGTCAGTTCTCAAAAACAAAAAGATCCTTTGGAAAAAGGGGAAGGACCCAGAAAAGGAACATCAACCGATCGATGGCCAGAAATAGAAATGGAGATGAAAAGAGAATTAAAAGACCTAAAACAGGCAATAATAGTGAGAAAATTAAGCTTGAATCCGGTTCAAATGATGAATTAGACAACTCCGAGTTAGAAGAGTCGGATGTCGATGAAAATGAGGAAAATTTGGATTCCAATGCGTATGGATCTCTTATTAAAGATCTTCAGATGGAATATAGCGATGAAGATGAAGAAAATGGAGAGGAAATCGGGGAAGAAGTTGATGTAACCGATGGAGAAGCTGATGCTTTAAACGGGGAGGAGGAAAATAAACAGGTAGGACGTGAAGAAGAAGAAGACCAAGAAGAAGAAGAAGAAAATTTGTCAGATGGAGACAGTGAAGCTCTAGAAACGCATTTTGACGCCTTGGATAAGCACTTCAATGAAGAAGATAAGATTGGAAATCTAGTTTCCTCGTATGAAGCCAGAATAAAGAAAGAGGGACCTAGGGGCTTTTTAAAGGTTGCGGACAGACAAACATTTAAGGAGGATGGATATGTGAAAGTGGACATGCAATACCAGGGATTAGAACATGATTATAACGATAACCATGGTGAAAAGCAAGATCTGGATAACATTCTAGAGCATTATAACGTGCGTAAAAACGTTCAGAAAGAGATTTTGAAAACAAAACATACAGATCTTGAGGTTAGTCTTATGGATTCCTTATTGAAATATCAAAATGTACAGCTTCAGTATTATCACTCTATAGATATTCGGAAAAGCTACCAAAAATGTTACCTACTTCATTGCCTAAACCACGTGCTAAAGACTCGAAACAGAGTTTTAAACAACAACCAGAAAAAGAAGAAGATTATGGGGCAGATCGATGAGGGAAAGATAGACCCATCAGAGGCGGACAAGCCACAGTTCCGTGATCAGGGCTATACAAGGCCAAGAGTTTTAATCTTGCTTCCTACACGGAATGCAGCATGGGAAACGGTGAACAAGTTAGTAGATCTTTCAGGAATACAGGCTGTGGAAAGTAAAAAAAGGTTTAGAGATCAGTTCTATGACAGCTTTGGACGTGGAAATACGCCAAGTGAGTTGAGTTACAAAAGGAAGCCAGCTGATTTCCGTGAGATGTTCAAAGGAAACTCAAACGATTACTTCTGCCTTGGTGTCAAATTAACGCGGAAAAGTATTAGACTTTATGCAAAGTTGGACCAATCAGATATAATCATCGCTTCTCCTCTTGGACTTAAAATGATATATGAAAAATCGGCAAACTCTAAAGGAGGAAGAAAAGGCAAAAAAGAGGATACAGAGTTCCTCAGTTCAATCGAGATATCAGTCTTGGATAAATGTGAAGGTCTGCTTATGCAGAATTGGGAGCTTGTAACCGAAATTCTTGAGAAGAGATTGAATGCTCCAGCGAAGAATTTCGAGGAGTTCAAAGTCGATTTTAGTAGAATCCGGATGTGGGCAATCAACGATCAGTACAAATTTGTGACACAGATGCTTGTATTCGGAAAATACGGCACCCCTGAGCTGAACAGTGCTATTATGAATAGCAAAATATCCTCCAACTTGCAGTCAGGCACTGCTATATACAAACCTTCAATAGATCAGGGAAATTGCGTTATCGATAGCTTTAAAGAGAAGATGGCAAGAGTTGGAATTATAGGGAAGTACACGAAATTGAGTCAAGCCTTTATGCGGTTTGACTCTAATACCATTGTTTCAGAGCCCGACAAAAGGTTCGCGTTCTTCAAAAATGTAATGTTACCTCAGATTACGAACAAGGCATCATATGACTTTGGAACATTGATTTACGTTCCAAACTACATTGACTATTTGAGGTTGACAAATTACTTGAGAACAGACTCAAGTGTTCCCTTTGTTTCCATAGATGAATACTCAAGTCAGGGTAAAGTTACTAGAAACAGAGCCAAATTTGCCGATGCGAGAAACGATGCCAGGGTTATGGTGATGACCGAAAGACTTCACTTCTACAAGAGATACTCAATTAAAGGTGTTCGCAATGTGATTTTCTACGATATACCGACTGATCCAGACTTCTACTCACAGATTTTGCAGTTTGTAGTTGATGAGAAGATTAGGGTTGAAGTTTCTGTTGGTGATGATGATGATGATGATGATGATGATGAGCCGGAAAATGAAGATGAAGAGGACGAAGAAGATGATGAGAATGAAGCAGAGGAGGAAGAGGAAAACGAGGAGGACAATAATGATAATCATGTGGAGATGGATTTGAATTTGTGTATGATACGTTCCATGTTCAGCAGATTTGATTTGATGAGACTCGAGAAGGTTGTCGGACTAAGAAATGCTGCGCGGTTGTGTAAGGAGGATAGCGAAGTTAATGTGTTCAATTAGTGTGCATCCACAGTCAAAACACAGATAAATTAGAATGTCATAAGATGGTACAGATGTTAGGATACTGGAAATGCTCTGTGTATGAGATATTGCTTAGTTTACAAGTTTAGTACCAGCAAGCTTCGTAACTATATGTAATTGCATTAACGTATGAATCTAATATATACAATAGCCAGTTTAATAGCAGGCTCCAACCAGTTTTTCTCCATAGGAGTGCCTCAAATGGAATTCACCCAAATAGCTGGTTAATAGCTATAAGGAAGCAAGCAATTGAAACGTAGGGACTAAGACGCTCGCCTATTCTCGCAGCCTTCCAGAAGAGGCCTAAAACTCCCACCTTATTTTTATCCAGAATTGCTGGCCACAATGAATGTACATATGTGGCCGTGCAGATAAGAAGCACAATCACCTGCAATAGAGCTGAGAAGTTGAAAAGCGCAGACTGTATAAGCAAATATTCGTTAGTATAATGAACATCCCATAGAAATTAAGACAGCTATTAAACGTACCATGATCTTTACACTGGAATCAAGTTATTGGATCCCTGAGGGTGTCAAGATACTTTTAGGTAAAGCCAATCAATCAACACTGGAACCTTACGTGTTTTATTCTCTGACAGTGTTCTGAGTTGTCAAGAGCTCCTCAATGGGCTGGCTCTTTGATCTTTTTTATTCCATCTCAATTTTTTTATTTTTTTATTTTTTTTCACTTCTCAGCATTTCTTAGCAAACAAGCACAAGCACAGTCCTGAATAATACCAACATCAAATGATATTTTTAGTCCTAAGACATCGTTCATTACTTGAGAACAATCAAAAATGAATATTTTGATATTCTACTAGCTATAAATCAATTTATATAGACATTGATATTATGTCCTAAGGTAAAAAGATCATGTACAATACGTAGATGACATATTCTCGATTTTTTAATACATTTCTCAACCATCCTGATTTATGCCTAATTCTTTGCTTATTTCTACACCCGCACCACTATATCACATTTTTTTTTTTGATGATAGAACCACATCGTCAGTTCCTCTTCCAGATACCAAGGAACATGTTGTACACCGAAACAATTTCTAGGTGACAATAGCAGCTCAAGAATTTGGCTCTTTTATAAGATTCACGATAGGAGAAAGTTTTGGCCCGTGGTATTCATTACTATCTATTTTCTCTTTTCTTTTTCAGTAAGGAAAGATTCACTAGACTAGCTGCTTTTTTTGCATTTATAAAGTGAGCTTACTTTTTTCAACAGGGACCAAATCATCTCAATTTGCTCTTCGATTTTTTGGCAACAAGCCTTTCTAAGGATAGAAGTGGCAAGTTTTTTTATAAGTTGGAATTTGGCACAGTTGAAACGACACTTTTGCATTTACAATACTACTGTTGATAGAATATTATGAGTCAACCAAAGCAAGTCCATAATGAAGATAGCTCGAGAGGATACCCATTGGATGAAAGTGACGGAGTTTTTGAATTTGAAACTGAAGCTAGTGATTCGCAAGCAGAGCGGAAAAGAAACAAGTATCGTAAGCCAGAGGTGACGCAGAATTGTACACCATTGTATTTCGATAGCGATAGCAAGACAGTACTAATTAACAATACCGGAAAAGCTATTGGAATAAAACAGCAGGGAAACATGTTAGACAGCAGTCCAAGAGATGGCCTTGATTCACAAGTAATAGGGCAAAGTAACCCAGATCATATAGTCAAGGGATTCGCACTACCAGGAGTGCAGACCTCAAAGAATATGGATAAGAATGGATTAGCAACTGGAAATTTGGAGGATACCCCAGATGAACTTTTAGATGAGGAGGATCTTTATGATAAGTTTGTTCCTACAGATAGGACCAAGGTTGAAGACTATGAACGACAGTTTGAACGTGAAGATAAAGAACATCATAAGTTAGAAGATTACACATATGAAGAACCAAAAAAAAATGCATCGGATGACACAATAATTCATATAAAGAGACCGATAGGAATGTATATGCCGCCTGAAAACTTTGCCATGGTTTGCAGTTCAATTTACAGATCTTCCTTTCCTCGTGTGGAGAACTTTGAGTTTTTGAAGACGCTGGGGTTGAAGGCCATCCTTTGTTTGATTCCAGAAGAATACCCATCTGAGAATATAGAATTTAACAACAGGAACGGCATAAAGTTCTTTCAACTAGGTTTGAGCGGTAACAAAGAACCTTTTGTGAAAATAAAACCGGATCTTGTCACCGAGGCGCTAAAAATCATCACTAATCCTGAAAATCAACCAATTCTCATTCATTGCAATAGGGGAAAACATAGAACAGGGTGCATAGTAGGGTGTGTGAGAAAGCTCCAGAACTGGTCGCTAAGCATGATCTTTGATGAATACAGGAAATTTGCTTATCCCAAGGAGCGTCCTCTAGACCAACAGTTCATTGAAATGTATGATGATTCGGATATAGTCTCTTATGCTACGAAGCGGCACTGGTTGCCCCTTGAATGGTAGAGATTAGAGTTATATTGTATCAATCTTGTGGCAAATTCCAACGCATATAACTGCTAGAACCAAATATGATACGTTATAACTATAGAGATAGTGCTTTTAGGCTGGCCCTATAAGTAACGAGTAGTTGCAATGAATGATTCAGTATATATATAAGTCACATTGAGAGTGCATTTGGCACTACATAAAATAACCTTAAATGAAAAAAAAAATAAACCAACCCCTCATATTGATTAGAATATGTTCAAAAACTTGGCGCCATAGACGGCAGAATTAGCCAAAGCAAAAAGCGTAAGAAACTTCGGATATATTCTTAGAGTGCGCATACTTCTCTTTCCATTGGCAAGAGCATATAATAAAGACCAAGCAGATACAAGCCCACTTCCATTCTCAACATCATGATCGTATATCATAAAACTTCCAAGACCCACAAAACTTCCAAATAAGAGAACAGAAATATTCTTCGGATAAGGACTTATGCTAGCAATATTCCTTTGAAATGCAGCTTTACTTCCAACGTATGTCACAGGAGGTCGAACAAATGGGATTACAGCTAGTGCACCAGAAAATGCTACCGCTGGTAATGGTGACGATGACCATAACTTGAGTTTCTCTTTAAGAGAAGGTGGAAGAGAAGATGGTGATCTTCCTGGTGGCACTGGAGGAGCTGCTCCTGATGGGGAGACAGGGGCTGGTGGAATTGTCTCTGCTGTATTCATATTTGACTGTCCGTATTATTGTATATCAGTGTTTCCGATACACTATATGATATGATGGAGACTCAAAAGTTAATCAGTTCTAGAGCATAATAAAATACCACTTTAATATTTAGAGGATTAGAATAGCAAGGCTAGGGACAAATTATTTAGCAACGCCAGATGCATCCATCAATCGATTTTATATGCAGGAAGATAAAAAAAAAAAAAAAAAAAAAAAAATCAGACATCTGAGATATTACGAAACTAAAAAAAGCGAAAATGACCAAATATTCGACGAACGCAGCATACAATCAAAATCCACTTCCTACCAGCAGCTTACACAAATGCCGCTAACCGTCCCACAACCCACCTGACACAACTCTCAACGACAACAAAATCTACAACATTTTTAACCGCAAATCGTAAAAAAATAGCATTTAAAACCTAATATACAATATGAATGACAATAACTTTATCAATTAATGCACTCACGATCTCTCTCCTCTCAATCTTCTAGCCAACTGAATATCCTTCTTCTGGATGGTAACTCTCTTAGCATGAATGGCACACAAGTTAGTGTCCTCAAAGAGAGAAACCAAATAAGCCTCAACAGATTCCTGCAAAGCACCAATGGCAGATGATTGGAATCTCAAATCAGTCTTGAAATCCTGAGCGATTTCTCTGACCAATCTCTGGAATGGCAATTTTCTGATCAATAACTCGGTAGACTTCTGGAATCTTCTAATTTCTCTCAAAGCAACAGTACCTGGCTTATATCTGTGAGGCTTCTTAACACCACCTGTAGATGGGGCTGATTTTCTAGCAGCCTTAGAAGCTAACTGCTTTCTTGGTGCCTTACCACCAGTAGACTTTCTTGCTGTCTGTTTAGTTCTAGCCATGATTAATTAAATATGGTATACAATTAAAGGAAGTGTATTTAAAAGAATTAAGAAAAAAAGTGTTAAGAGAAAACTATTACCGCTGTAACTGGGGTGAAGGAAATATTACTACCTTTTTATATGAACCCATGAAAATAAACAAAGGCAAAATTTGCCGGGGAATTTTATTCATTAAACTTGCTGCATGGTCTATACAAAGTTGCTTTGTGATAAAATGTACGCAGCGTAGGTATCAAACTTACTCTCACTCCAGACGTAGGTGTGAATGTAAATTTTTGTTAGTGATAATTTTTACTTTCTCAGATGCGTAAAATTCATCACTAAGAAAACACTTTTCCCTCATAGTTTTCTCGATTGAGAATTACCAGTGATAACTTTTACTCACCCAATGAGTAACTTTTAGAATTAAGAACCAATTTGATTTCACATTTTAAATTGTTAAACCAAGTGCAACTTGTGTCATTGGTAAAAATTAGTATGAGCATTTAGCTTGTTGTCAAAGATGCTGGTCAGTTTTTGTAACCAAATTATTTAAATAGCCCCATATTTCCACTACTGTATTCTGGTTTCCATCTTTCTTTGGTATATTTTGCGCTCACTTCTTTTCTTTTATTCTTCTTTTTATCGTCAATAATTATTATATACATTTACCTATTTCAAAATGTCTGGAAGAGGTAAAGGTGGAAAAGGTCTAGGAAAAGGTGGCGCAAAGCGTCACAGAAAGATTTTAAGAGATAACATTCAGGGTATCACTAAGCCTGCTATCAGAAGATTAGCAAGAAGGGGTGGTGTCAAGAGAATCTCTGCTTTGATCTACGAGGAAGTTAGAGCTGTTCTTAAATCCTTCCTTGAGAATGTCATCAGAGATGCCGTTACTTACACTGAGCACGCAAAGAGAAAGACTGTTACTTCTTTGGATGTCGTCTACGCTTTGAAGAGACAGGGA
Source organism: Brettanomyces anomalus (assembly GCA_001754015.1). Lineage (NCBI taxonomy): Eukaryota > Fungi > Ascomycota > Pichiomycetes > Pichiales > Pichiaceae > Brettanomyces > Brettanomyces anomalus. The sequence continues at coordinate 332,891 of MDSB01000013.1, forward strand.
AGAACCCTTTACGGTTTCGGTGGTTGATTTATTGAATTTTGCGCTCTGGTACGGGATTAAATTCCGAGCACAATTGCTCATTAAATATTTGTATATTAGCATTGATCTGTTTCTAATCGGAAATATCAAGTCTTTTTAGTTGAATTTTTGTCAGAATACTGTAGAATGTGAATATGCATATCATTTTTTGGCTGTTCGTTGATATTGGCATGCGTTACTTGTAAGGGAAGGAAGCTCCAATGCTTCTGATGCCCATTGAGGGGGTCTAGCTTCGAATTTGTAAGTTTTCTGAGACTGTATATCCACAACTACATATTTCCATGAGTGTAATTTAATTGAAAGACTGCTTAATTTTGGATCCTTGTATAACAATGTACCACACTCTGAGCATCTCTCTTCCTTCTTATTGGCATCACGTTCTTGTCCGGCTCTCTGCTTACAGGAAAATTTGTATATCATGTTCAAATATTGGGATGTAACGTCATGGCTGTTCTTAAATATCGTACTATACTTATCCATGTAAAGTAGATCATCTATTATTGGAAAACCTAAATTACGTAGATGGATTCGGATTTGATGGGAAAATCCACTCAAAGGCTTGCACTCAACTAAAGATTCATCCTTAGCCTTATTATAACAGATGTTCTTGAATACTGTAGTTGCTGGTGAGAATTGTTTCACACTCTTGCGCGACCCATAGATATAAACCACTGGATCTTTGCAAACAAGCAATTCTTTATCATTAAATGCAAATAGACCTTTTACCAAAGCAAGGTAAGTCTTTTGTACATGCTTATTTTTTATAAGTCCTTTGAATCTTGATGTTGCCTCGTGATTTTTGCCAAACATCTGAACACCTGATGTCACTTTGTCCAAACGATGGATTGGATACAGCTCCTTAATATCTGGTCGCAAAGCGTGTAAGATCTCTTGAATAGTGTTATAAAAATACACTCCAACTGGATGTACTGGAATACCTGCAGGTTTGTTCACAACAATGTAATTTTCATCCTCATATATGGTTGTTGGTATCGGATCTAAAACCGGTGGCTCATGAACGTGATCCCTATGTAAAATTTTATCACCGGGGCCTATCTTCACATCGTCGAAGAGCTGTTTACCTTTATATATTGTATAATGCTTTTTTGAATTCGGATTCTTTACCAATTGCATTCTCCCACTCACGATCTCTTGATAATAGTGATCAGGAGGGATGTTCTTGAATTCAGAGGTGTAGACATCGAAACATGAGCGCCCGAACCATCGTAGCTTTGCGTTTGCTATGTAATTATGGTAATATGGTCTCACAAATCTAAGCCCGTTGCAAGCAGAATAATGCTGCATCTTTCAAGTACTTTATGACTTACAGATTGCATATGTTAAGTCAAGCACTTCTATATTCAACCATATTACAGATTTTTTTTTTTTTTTTTTTTTTTTGTAGGTTTGAGGAAGTACAATTATCTCTGTTACGGAGATAGTTAAATAAATAAATTGGAAAAATATTCGGCTAAAATCTTAGGCTATATTTTTCATTATAGCTTAGCTTTCTTCATCTCTATTTCCATACGTTTTGCAACTGCTTTAATAAATTCTTCCGTTGTCACATAAGCTGATCTCTCTGTTCTCCCTTTTGCTAGAGCAAGATCCTTTGTCATCTTCCCATCAACTTTAACGGTATCAATGACGGCATTTTCCAATGTCTTCGCAAACTCTACCACCTCTGGAGTATTATCCAATTCACCTCTCTTCTGAAGACCTCTAGTCCATGCAAAAATGGAAGCAATAGAATTTGTTGATGTCTCTTCCCCTTTTTGATATTTTCGATAGTGCCTGGTAACTGTACCATGTGCAGCCTCTGCCTCAAAACTGTCTCCATCAGCGGAAACCAACACAGAGGTCATCAAGCCTAAAGAGCCAAATCCTTGTGCAACAATATCAGATTCGACATCACCATCATAATTCTTCATGGCAATGATGAAGCCACCCTTTGATTTAATCATTTGGGCGACCATATCATCGATTAGACGATGTTCGTACCAAATGCCTGCATTTTTGAATTGTTTTTTGTACTCATCCTCATACACATTCTGGAAGATATCTTTAAAAAGTCCGTCATATTTCTTAAGAATTGTATTCTTAGTTGCTAGGTATAACGGCATCTTCCTGTTCAATGCCATCTCAAACGACGCCTTTGCAAATCCAAGTATTGACTCAGCAGTATTATACATTACTAAAGAGCATCCTTTACTATCATAATGATAGACTGGAATTTCTACCTTCTTGCTTCCATCACTAGGAACGAATGTTAATTTCAAATCACCACCACAATCTGGCGTGATTATGTTAGTGCATCGATACTGATCGCCAAATGCGTGCCTGCCAATTACTATTGGCTTCTCCCAATGAGGAATAATCCTAGGAATATTATTGATCACGATTGGTTCTCTGAATATGGTACCACCCAAAATATTTCTAATAGTTCCATTTGGAGATAGCCACATCTTTTTAAGGCCAAATTCCTTCACTCTAGCTTCATCAGGTGTAATTGTTGCACACTTTATTGCAACCCCATATTTTTTGGTTGCCAATGCTGAATTGACGGTAACCTTATCGTTGGTGGCATCTCTGTTTTCAATTCCTAAATCATAATAGTCCAATTTAAGTTCTAGATATGGAAATATCAACTTCTCCTTGATCATTTTCCAGATAATTCTGGTCATTTCATCACCATCCATGTCCACGATCGGAGTTTTGACATATATTTTATTTGCAGCCATTTTATCTTTTACTTTTAGTCGTCTTAAGAAATTTACTAAGATGAGCGATTCCTCACAGCACTACAAAGCACGTTTCTCTGTTAGTGTATAAAAAAAAACGGATATTGTAACGAGAGATGTTGAAGCAGAACGCATACACCTAATGGATGTCTAGCGACATATATATATACATATTAGGATTAAGCCCCTGAATCATATATATTTGCTTCTCCACAAAATACAAAAATCTATAAATTGGGATTGTGCAGGTTAAATTTGTTTCAATCGGATCCCGCACTGGATTTGCAGCGATCAAATGAAAATTGCAAAAAATGCGGGGCTAAGATCGGAGCAGCTTTAAAAATTCATCACTGCGATGTAACTGGGTAATATCAGATATCATTTTCTATTCAACCTATACGCATAACGATAATATCGAACCTCCAGTGTGTATCCGTTACATACAAAATTGAAAGGAAGGCATTCTTGGGGTGCTGTACGGCTTTTATTCTGATCGGCTTGGTTTGAAAAAAAGCCATACTGTATATAAAAAGACTTATTGCAAGAGCATTAAAAGAACATATTTTCTAAATATTATATATATCATCTATTGTGCCCAAAAGATGGCCTCACACAGACTGTATCCGCTGACAGTGATGGTTATAGATGACATATTTCCCTGAAACCATCCTTTTTAGTCTGTGATTTCGATTATTCGCTACATCGAACCTCAATCCTATGGTGCTTTTTTTGAACATGAATTCAAAATGCACAACAGTTTACATATCAATATATTCAAGTGTTCCAATTCGTCAAGGGAATAAATACATTATTATGCGAAACCTTCTTCGCAATGCTCTGAGCCTTATTTCTAGTATGAAATATACAAGAGTTGAGGACAAATAGACCCAAAAGCGGATATTTCCTTTCCCTTCTCGCGAAAAAAATATTTATGTAATATGTGAGAATTTATGTGTAGGCGAATTTTGATTGTATCGCTTCGCTTGCCTTCTTGCTTCCATTTTTACTTGCGGCCCTCAACAGCAAGACTTGACTTTTCCGGCTTGATTCAGAACTCAAATTTTGCCTTCTTACATTCTTTTTACCATGCTTGCATGCTGTTAAAGCATAGAACATACAATCATACAGAAATTTTTTTGGTATAGCCGCTTAGGGCATTGCTCTGTCATTAGCTAGAAAGAAGTCTTCAGATAAACTGATTTCCCTTCAGGACCGGGTCTTCAGCGACCAGTATTTCCCATAAGTTGTCCTCAAGTTCTCTGAAGCCTAAACTCGTTTACATTTACACTTACAGTGTAGATTTCTTTGGCAACGCCATATTTGAGGTATAGCTTACATATATCAATCGGGCATCATTTGAGACTGGTTTTACAGATACCGACGCAGAAAGACTAATATGTCATCATTCCCTAAAGAGCATAAAGAATTTATGCTTCAGAATACCGAATCCATTCAGCAACAGAATGTAATGCAGCAAAACACCCAAGCACATGAATTTCAGCATTTTCACCATGCACAAGCACAGAACCCGCATTCACATGCTTCTCAGCCTTTAGTATCTCAGCCACCCGAAAGCAGAGATGTCCATGGAGGATATGCTGGCGCTGTACCTGGGATACCTGATTCTCAACTTTTATCGAAGTATGACTCAGAGTTGGATAACATGACACTTTTAACGCCCACTGAAGCATCAGAAACAGTACGTCTAGTGAATGAAACATTTAGTCCTGAGGTAGGAACGGGTTCCTCTTCCTCAATTGCAGCTCTTCATGCTTTCTCAGATCGGCGGGGTAATAATAGATCCGAACCGCAAGCTTTAGCTCAGGGTAATATACCAACCATGAAAGAGCAACATATGGGGCACTTCTCTGGACAATTTGTGCTTCCTTCTTTGCCGCCTGTGCATAATCAAGAGGAATCTATTCAGCAAATTCAACAAATGGAACAGCAGCTTAGTGGTCAAATGGCTAACTCAGAGCTACTGGGAGCTCAGGGTAATAATATACAGATGAGTGGTCATCGGTTTGATATAAATCAGTTAGGAAGTGATGTTGAGAATACCGTGGGACAAAACGGACATGCTTCGCTACATGAACCACTGCAAATGGAAATATCTGATTCACATATTCCACCACAATATTCAGGGGACCATGAAACTGCGCTCAGAAATAACGTTACCAATAAAAACACCAAGCAAAAAGAACTAACCTCCCTATTTCTGGAAACACCGATGTTTAATGAACAGGAATTTGATGATGTGAATGTCCTCAAGAAATTTGTCAAAGAATTTGGACGGAAAAACAGATTTGGTATCGCCATTGCGCATTCAAATAGCAAAGCGATTTATTTTACCTGTGAATTGGGTGGTGGATATAGACACAAGCGTGTTAAAAATGATGGAAATGGGAAAAAATCGATTCCATCAAAGAGAATAGGATCTAAGAAAATACACTGTCCATTTGCAATGGTTGCAACCTTTTCAAAGAAGAGACAATTTTGGACTTTGAGAATTACACAGAATAAACACAATCATCCTCGCCTTAACCCCCTGTTGAATTTTCCTATGCTTCGAAAAAGATCCCCAAGGGTTAATGGTACCATCAGCTATTTATACAGGCAAGGAGATAAGCCTAGCGTTATCCAAAAAAAGCTTGAAAAATTATATCCTTCTTTAATCATCAAACGAGAGGATATCTATAACGAAGTAAGGATCCTGAAGAAGAAGGGTCTTGTTCCTTCAAATCCAAGAACAAGTCACAAGAAGTCAAGGCTTAAACTACATTCAAAGCAAGTCTTACAATCAGGATCTCAATCTTCGCAATCTGTTCCGAAAAAAAGTGATGTCTGGGTTGGACAAGAACTGGCTGAAAAGTCAAATATTCAGGTTGAACAAACAGTCGACTCTCTTTCCTGGAATGGAGCACCTTTTCAGAGTTTAAGTCAAACTAACGACTCGGAACTACAGAAAAGGGGTGGCTCTGCTCAACAGATTGATATGCATTATCACGTTCCATATAATTCCGCATCTCATATTGATCATGGTTATGGGTCATCTGTATCTTCAGATTCCAAAGATAGTCATTTCATTTTGAATGGACGTCTGCTTGATGATAATTGACGATTAAAATAAATCTTTTCTAAGTTTTAGCACTTGAATAAATTGCATTCAGTGAATCTTTGTACTGTTAATATTCGTAAGTATCCATGTTTTGCAAATTGTAACATGAAATTTAAGAGAACATCGTATATACCAGTATGTGATGCTCAAGTTCTCGGCAGAATGTTTTGTGTTAACATTTGTAGCACTCTCCCAGCTAGTATAATACGGATCTCCGATTGAAATATGGTTAACATGCGTCATTACGTGACAGACATACTCTTCAGATGAATTTCGAAGAGTACCAATGTAATAAGTTCTATTCATTTCCAGCAAAAAAAAAGATATATTTAATCGAAAGTACACCTTTCCGATAGATCATGTAAATACATCACTCTGCACATCTGTTTAAAATGCCTTTGGCGTTAAGCCTGTGATATTCGTAAAATATAAACTGCAGACAATATCGGTACTAGGCTGTTGTCACAGGTCACTGTATATACGTCGGGAATTGATACAAAAATGTCACAAGAGCATTTTCGGCCCAGTTTTGATTTATTCATCTAAAGCATAGTAACTAATGCAACTTTTAGTCTATAATCAGCTGAGTGCCCATGAAAACTCGATCTATTTGTTCAATGTACGCTCATGAAGTAGATATTTGTTGTAGTTCCCGTGTGATTTAAGACTATATATCTTCCGGTATAGATTGAACAATTTTTTCGAATTAACATGTCCTGATATAAATATAATTGTTCATGTAGAGAAGAAAGCCTAAAAAAGGAGAAGTTTCTATTTTAAGTTGTTTTGCACATAACTTGACTCACCCCACCTTGAAAGGAATATGGCCGCCGATTGTCAAAAAAATCATGGTCACGTGAATTGATAATGGTTTGTTCGCGAACCTGAAATCGAACCATGAAAAGAAAGGTTTCATCATCGTACCAATAAATATTCCAAGGATCATAAGCTGGGCTTGAACCTATGTCCATCATGGGAAGAAGGAAGTTATGTCTCATATAGTGTGATAAGCGGGGATTGATAAATGATAGCATGCTCTGCTTAAGTAAAAGCTTGTCGGCTAATTAAATGATGTCCTAAAATAAAGTTATTGATATTGTGTAGTTGGGTACATTGACGTCAATTAGGTCCCATTAAATGATATGATCGTACTATACTTGTATTGTGGGCAGGCAAAAATAGTAAGTAACTGGTACTTCCCTCCCTTAGGTAACGATTTTGTTGGTTCAATTCTGAGAGAAGGTCAATTATAGAAAAGACTATACGTAACTTAATTTGATAAAACAATAGTAAAGATAAGTTATTGAGATACTGCAGGGATGGAAATATGTTCTTGTTAAAGTTATTAGTACCAGTTTTGGCACTCTATTCGATGTATATTGTATTATATAAAATATGTGTCTACAGAGATAAGCAATGGAGTAACTCCACTTTAAATAGTTGTAGTTCAGTTCATAATGTAAAGACAATAGTATCCCTATTTCTATGAACTCTGTTGTTACTCAGTTGTAGGGTTTGACAGTTCTCTAGTTGGTAATGATAGAAGAACTGTAGTCTATCCGATCAAGATATACCGAAGTACAAAGAAAATAACTTGCTATAAAGGCTAGCCACAATTGTGAGAGCATAAAAAAGAATAAGTATAATTTCCATGTACTTTTAATTGTAATCCTTAATGTTATAAAGAAACTAAATAATGAACCTATATGAATCTGATTCTTCCTTTAAGGTACAATTTCAGCTAATCAAATTAATCAATTGTCAAAAACAGTAGAAAGTAAGAAGGTACAAGACAGCTATCTATGTTATATTGAGTGTACTCAGAAAACCCAAATTCAGGCTGTGCAA